>BRZY01000008.1:14328872-14341372 GCA_030159175.1 Glycyrrhiza uralensis | reverse complement strand
ATTCTTAGCCGTGGTGCTTGCGTTTTGCCCCGGCGCTTAGCCGTGGTGTTAGCGTTTTGGCCCGGCGTGCCGCGTTTTGCCCCGTTCTTGGCCGTGGTGTTAGCGTTTGGTCTCGGCGCTTAGCCACGGTCCCGATTCTTAGCCGTGGTGCTTGCGTTTTGCCCCGGCGCTTAGCCGTGGTGTTGGCGTTTTGGACCGGCGTGCCGCGTTTTGCCCCGTTCTTGGCCGTGGTGTTAGCGTTTGGTCCCGGCGCTTAGCCACGGTCCCGATTCTTAGCCGTGGTGCTTGCGTTTTGCCCCGGCGCTTAGCCGTGGTGTTAGCGTTTTGGCCCGGCGTGCCGCGTTTTGCCCCGTTCTTGGCCGTGGTGTTAGCGTTTGGTCCCGGCGCTTAGCCACGGTCCCGATTCTTAGCCGTGGTGCTTGCGTTTTGCCCCGGCGCTTAGCCGTGGTGTTAGCGTTTTGGCCCGGCGTGCCGCGTTTTGCCCCGTTCTTGGCCGTGGGGTTAGCGTTTGGTCCCGGCGCTTAGCCACGGTCCCCGATTCTTAGCCGTGGTGCTTGCGTTTTGCCCCGGCGCTTAGCCGTGGTGTTAGCGTTTTGGCCCGGCGTGCCGCGTTTTGCCCCGTTCTTGGCCGTGGTGTTAGCGTTTGGTCCCGGCGCTTAGCCACGGTCCCGATTCTTAGCCGTGGTGCTTGCGTTTTGCCCCGGCGCTTAGCCGTGGTGTTGGCGTTTTGGACCGGCGTGCCGCGTTTTGCCCCGTTCTTGGCCGTGGTGTTAGCGTTTGGTCCCGGCGCTTAGCCACGGTCCCGATTCTTAGCCGTGGTGCTTGCGTTTTGCCCCGGCGCTTAGCCGTGGTGTTAGCGTTTTGGCCCGGCGTGCCGCGTTTTGCCCCGTTCTTGGCCGTGGTGTTAGCGTTTGGTCCCGGCGCTTAGCCACGGTCCCGATTCTTAGCCGTGGTGCTTGCGTTTTGCCCCGGCGCTTAGCCGTGGTGTTAGCGTTTTGGCCCGGCGTGCCGCGTTTTGCCCCGTTCTTGGCCGTGGGGTTAGCGTTTGGTCCCGGCGCTTAGCCACGGTCCCGATTCTTAGCCGTGGTGCTTGCGTTTTGCCCCGGCGCTTAGCCGTGGTGTTAGCGTTTTGGCCCGGCGTGCCGCGTTTTGCCCCGTTCTTGGCCGTGGTGTTAGCGTTTGGTCCCGGCGCTTAGCCACGGTCCCGATTCTTAGCCGTGGTGCTTGCGTTTTGCCCCGGCGCTTAGCCGTGGTGTTGGCGTTTTGGACCGGCGTGCCGCGTTTTGCCCCGTTCTTGGCCGTGGTGTTAGCGTTTGGTCCCGGCGCTTAGCCACGGTCCCGATTCTTAGCCGTGGTGCTTGCGTTTTGCCCCGGCGCTTAGCCGTGGTGTTAGCGTTTTGGCCCGGCGTGCCGCGTTTTGCCCCGTTCTTGGCCGTGGTGTTAGCGTTTGGTCCCGGCGCTTAGCCACGGTCCCGATTCTTAGCCGTGGTACTTGCGTTTTGCCCCGGCGCTTAGCCGTGGTGTTAGCGTTTTGGCCCGGCGTGCCGCGTTTTGCCCCGTTCTTGGCCGTGGTGTTAGCGTTTGGTCCCGGCGCTTAGCCACGGTCCCGATTCTTAGCCGTGGTGCTTGCGTTTTGCCCCGGCGCTTAGCCGTGGGGTTAGCGTTTTGGCCCGGCGTGCCGCGTTTTGCCCCGTTCTTGGCCGTGGTGTTAGCGTTTGGTCCCGGCGCTTAGCCACGGTCCCGATTCTTAGCCGTGGTGCTTGCGTTTTGCCCCGGCGCTTAGCCGTGGTGTTAGCGTTTTGGCCCGGCGTGCCGCGTTTTGCCCCGTTCTTGGCCGTGGGGTTAGCGTTTGGTCCCGGCGCTTAGCCACGGTCCCGATTCTTAGCCGTGGTGCTTGCGTTTTGCCCCGGCGCTTAGCCGTGGTGTTAGCGTTTTGGCCCGGCGTGCCGCGTTTTGCCCCGTTCTTGGCCGTGGGGTTAGCGTTTGGTCCCGGCGCTTAGCCACGGTCCCGATTCTTAGCCGTGGTGCTTGCGTTTTGCCCCGGCGCTTAGCCGTGGTGTTAGCGTTTTGGCCCGGCGTGCCGCGTTTTGCCCCGTTCTTGGCCGTGGTGTTAGCGTTTGGTCCCGGCGCTTAGCCACGGTCCCGATTCTTAGCCGTGGTGCTTGCGTTTTGCCCCGGCGCTTAGCCGTGGTGTTAGCGTTTTGGCCCGGCGTGCCGCGTTTTGCCCCGTTCTTGGCCGTGGGGTTAGCGTTTGGTCCCGGCGCTTAGCCACGGTCCCGATTCTTAGCCGTGGTGCTTGCGTTTTGCCCCGGCGCTTAGCCGTGGTGTTAGCGTTTTGGCCCGGCGTGCCGCGTTTTGCCCCGTTCTTGGCCGTGGTGTTAGCGTTTGGTCCCGGCGCTTAGCCACGGTCCCGATTCTTAGCCGTGGTGCTTGCGTTTTGCCCCGGCGCTTAGCCGTGGTGTTAGCGTTTTGGCCCGGCGTGCCGCGTTTTGCCCCGTTCTTGGCCGTGGTGTTAGCGTTTGGTCCCGGCGCTTAGCCACGGTCCCGATTCTTAGCCGTGGTGCTTGCGTTTTGCCCCGGCGCTTAGCCGTGGTGTTGGCGTTTTGGACCGGCGTGCCGCGTTTTGCCCCGTTCTTGGCCGTGGTGTTAGCGTTTGGTCCCGGCGCTTAGCCACGGTCCCGATTCTTAGCCGTGGTGCTTGCGTTTTGCCCCGGCGCTTAGCCGTGGTGTTAGCGTTTTGGCCCGGCGTGCCGCGTTTTGCCCCGTTCTTGGCCGTGGTGTTAGCGTTTGGTCCCGGCGCTTAGCCACGGTCCCGATTCTTAGCCGTGGTGCTTGCGTTTTGCCCCGGCGCTTAGCCGTGGTGTTAGCGTTTTGGCCCGGCGTGCCGCGTTTTGCCCCGTTCTTGGCCGTGGTGTTAGCGTTTGGTCCCGGCGCTTAGCCACGGTCCCGATTCTTAGCCGTGGTGCTTGCGTTTTGCCCCGGCGCTTAGCCGTGGTGTTAGCGTTTTGGCCCGGCGTGCCGCGTTTTGCCCCGTTCTTGGCCGTGGTGTTAGCGTTTGGTCCCGGCGCTTAGCCACGGTCCCGATTCTTAGCCGTGGTGCTTGCGTTTTGCCCCGGCGCTTAGCCGTGGTGTTGGCGTTTTGGACCGGCGTGCCGCGTTTTGCCCCGTTCTTGGCCGTGGTGTTAGCGTTTGGTCCCGGCGCTTAGCCACGGTCCCGATTCTTAGCCGTGGTGCTTGCGTTTTGCCCCGGCGCTTAGCCGTGGTGTTAGCGTTTTGGCCCGGCGTGCCGCGTTTTGCCCCGTTCTTGGCCGTGGTGTTAGCGTTTGGTCCCGGCGCTTAGCCACGGTCCCGATTCTTAGCCGTGGTGCTTGCGTTTTGCCCCGGCGCTTAGCCGTGGTGTTAGCGTTTTGGCCCGGCGTGCCGCGTTTTGCCCCGTTCTTGGCCGTGGTGTTAGCGTTTGGTCCCGGCGCTTAGCCACGGTCCCGATTCTTAGCCGTGGTGCTTGCGTTTTGCCCCGGCGCTTAGCCGTGGTGTTAGCGTTTTGGCCCGGCGTGCCGCGTTTTGCCCCGTTCTTGGCCGTGGTGTTAGCGTTTGGTCCCGGCGCTTAGCCACGGTCCCGATTCTTAGCCGTGGTGCTTGCGTTTTGCCCCGGCGCTTAGCCGTGGTGTTAGCGTTTTGGCCCGGCGTGCCGCGTTTTGCCCCGTTCTTGGCCGTGGGGTTAGCGTTTGGTCCCGGCGCTTAGCCACGGTCCCGATTCTTAGCCGTGGTGCTTGCGTTTTGCCCCGGCGCTTAGCCGTGGTGTTAGCGTTTTGGCCCGGCGTGCCGCGTTTTGCCCCGTTCTTGGCCGTGGTGTTAGCGTTTGGTCCCGGCGCTTAGCCACGGTCCCGATTCTTAGCCGTGGTGCTTGCGTTTTGCCCCGGCGCTTAGCCGTGGTGTTAGCGTTTTGGCCCGGCGTGCCGCGTTTTGCCCCGTTCTTGGCCGTGGTGTTAGCGTTTGGTCCCGGCGCTTAGCCACGGTCCCGATTCTTAGCCGTGGTGCTTGCGTTTTGCCCCGGCGCTTAGCCGTGGTGTTAGCGTTTTGGCCCGGCGTGCCGCGTTTTGCCCCGTTCTTGGCCGTGGGGTTAGCGTTTGGTCCCGGCGCTTAGCCACGGTCCCGATTCTTAGCCGTGGTGCTTGCGTTTTGCCCCGGCGCTTAGCCGTGGTGTTAGCGTTTTGGCCCGGCGTGCCGCGTTTTGCCCCGTTCTTGGCCGTGGTGTTAGCGTTTGGTCCCGGCGCTTAGCCACGGTCCCGATTCTTAGCCGTGGTGCTTGCGTTTTGCCCCCGGCGCTTAGCCGTGGTGTTAGCGTTTTGGCCTGGCGTGCCGCGTTTTGCCCCGTTCTTGGCCGTGGGGTTAGCGTTTGGTCCCGGCGCTTAGCCACGGTCCCGATTCTTAGCCGTGGTGCTTGCGTTTTGCCCCGGCGCTTAGCCGTGGTGTTAGCGTTTTGGCCCGGCGTGCCGCGTTTTGCCCCGTTCTTGGCCGTGGGGTTAGCGTTTGGTCCCGGCGCTTAGCCACGGTCCCGATTCTTAGCCGTGGTGCTTGCGTTTTGCCCCGGCGCTTAGCCGTGGTGTTAGCGTTTTGGCCCGGCGTGCCGCGTTTTGCCCCGTTCTTGGCCGTGGGGTTAGCGTTTGGTCCCGGCGCTTAGCCACGGTCCCGATTCTTAGCCGTGGTGCTTGCGTTTTGCCCCGGCGCTTAGCCGTGGTGTTAGCGTTTTGGCCCGGCGTGCCGCGTTTTGCCCCGTTCTTGGCCGTGGTGTTAGCGTTTGGTCCCGGCGCTTAGCCACGGTCCCGATTCTTAGCCGTGGTGCTTGCGTTTTGCCCCGGCGCTTAGCCGTGGTGTTAGCGTTTTGGCCCGGCGTGCCGCGTTTTGCCCCGTTCTTGGCCGTGGGGTTAGCGTTTGGTCCCGGCGCTTAGCCACGGTCCCGATTCTTAGCCGTGGTGCTTGCGTTTTGCCCCGGCGCTTAGCCGTGGTGTTAGCGTTTTGGCCCGGCGTGCCGCGTTTTGCCCCGTTCTTGGCCGTGGTGTTAGCGTTTGGTCCCGGCGCTTACCCACGGTCCCGATTCTTAGCCGTGGTGCTTGCGTTTTGCCCCGGCGCTTAGCCGTGGTGTTAGCGTTTTGGCCCGGCGTGCCGCGTTTTGCCCCGTTCTTGGCCGTGGTGTTAGCGTTTGGTCCCGGCGCTTAGCCACGGTCCCGATTCTTAGCCGTGGTGCTTGCGTTTTGCCCCGGCGCTTAGCCGTGGTGTTGGCGTTTTGGACCGGCGTGCCGCGTTTTGCCCCGTTCTTGGCCGTGGTGTTAGCGTTTGGTCCCGGCGCTTAGCCACGGTCCCGATTCTTAGCCGTGGTGCTTGCGTTTTGCCCCGGCGCTTAGCCGTGGTGTTAGCGTTTTGGCCCGGCGTGCCGCGTTTTGCCCCGTTCTTGGCCGTGGTGTTAGCGTTTGGTCCCGGCGCTTAGCCACGGTCCCGATTCTTAGCCGCGGTGCTTGCGTTTTGCCCCGGCGCTTAGCCGTGGTGTTAGCGTTTTGGCCCGGCGTGCCGCGTTTTGCCCCGTTCTTGGCCGTGGTGTTAGCGTTTGGTCCCGGCGCTTAGCCACGGTCCCGATTCTTAGCCGTGGTGCTTGCGTTTTGCCCCGGCGCTTAGCCGTGGTGTTAGCGTTTTGGCCCGGCGTGCCGCGTTTTGCCCCGTTCTTGGCCGTGGTGTTAGCGTTTGGTCCCGGCGCTTAGCCACGGTCCCGATTCTTAGCCGTGGTGCTTGCGTTTTGCCCCGGCGCTTAGCCGTGGTGTTAGCGTTTTGGCCCGGCGTGCCGCGTTTTGCCCCGTTCTTGGCCGTGGTGTTAGCGTTTGGTCCCGGCGCTTAGCCACGGTCCCGATTCTTAGCCGTGGTGCTTGCGTTTTGCCCCGGCGCTTAGCCGTGGTGTTAGCGTTTTGGCCCGGCGTGCCGCGTTTTGCCCCGTTCTTGGCCGTGGTGTTAGCGTTTGGTCCCGGCGCTTAGCCACGGTCCCGATTCTTAGCCGTGGTGCTTGCGTTTTGCCCCGGCGCTTAGCCGTGGTGTTAGCGTTTTGGCCCGGCGTGCCGCGTTTTGCCCCGTTCTTGGCCGTGGTATTAGCGTTTGGTCCCGGCGCTTAGCCACGGTCCCGATTCTTAGCCGGGGTGCTTGCGTTTTGCCCCGGCGCTTAGCCGTGGTGTTAGCGTTTTGGCCCGGCGTGCCGCGTTTTGCCCCGTTCTTGGCCGTGGTGTTAGCGTTTGGTCCCGGCGCTTAGCCACGGTCCCGATTCTTAGCCGTGGTGCTTGCGTTTTGCCCCGGCGCTTAGCCGTGGTGTTAGCGTTTTGGCCCGGCGTGCCGCGTTTTGCCCCGTTCTTGGCCGTGGTGTTAGCGTTTGGTCCCGGCGCTTAGCCACGGTCCCGATTCTTAGCCGTGGTTCTTGCGTTTTGCCCCGGCGCTTAGCCGTGGTGTTAGCGTTTTGGCCCGGCGTGCCGCGTTTTGCCCCGTTCTTGGCCGTGGTGTTAGCGTTTGGTCCCGGCGCTTAGCCACGGTCCCGATTCTTAGCCGTGGTGCCGCGTTTTGCCCCGTTCTTGGCCGTGGGGTTAGCGTTTGGTCCCGGAGCTTAGCCACGGTCCCGATTCTTAGCCGTGGTGCTTGCGTTTTGCCCCGGCGCTTAGCCGTGGTGTTAGCGTTTTGGCCCGGCGTGCCGCGTTTTGCCCCGTTCTTGGCCGTGGGGTTAGCGTTTGGTCCCGGCGCTTAGCCACGGTCCCGATTCTTAGCCGTGGTGCTTGCGTTTTGCCCCGGCGCTTAGCCGTGGTGTTAGCATTTTGGCCCGGCGTGCCGCGTTTTGCCCCGTTCTTGGCCGTGGTGTTAGCGTTTGGTCCCGGCGCTTAGCCACGGTCCCGATTCTTAGCCGTGGTGCTTGCGTTTTGCCCCGGCGCTTAGCCGTGGTGTTAGCGTTTTGGCCCGGCGTGCCGCGTTTTGCCCCGTTCTTGGCCGTGGCGTTAGCGTTTGGTCCCGGCGCTTAGCCACGGTCCCGATTCTTAGCCGTGGTGCTTGCGTTTTGCCCCGGCGCTTAGCCGTGGTGTTAGCGTTTTGGCCCGGCGTGCCGCGTTTTGCCCCGTTCTTGGCCGTGGTGTTAGCGTTTGGTCCCGGCGCTTAGCCACGGTCCCGATTCTTAGCCGTGGTGCTTGCGTTTTGCCACGGCGCTTAGCCGTGGTGTTAGCGTTTTGGCCCGGCGTGCCGCGTTTTGCCCCGTTCTTGGCCGTGGTGTTAGCGTTTGGTCCCGGCGCTTAGCCACGGTCCCGATTCTTAGCCGTGGTGCTTGCGTTTTGCCCCGGCGCTTAGCCGTGGTGTTAGCGTTTTGGCCCGGCGTGCCGCGTTTTGCCCCGTTCTTGGCCGTGGGGTTAGCGTTTGGTCCCGGCGCTTAGCCACGGTCCCGATTCTTAGCCGTGGTGCTTGCGTTTTGCCCCGGCGCTTAGCCGTGGTGTTAGCGTTTTGGCCCGGCGTGCCGCGTTTTGCCCCGTTCTTGGCCGTGGTGTTAGCGTTTGGTCCCGGCGCTTAGCCACGGTCCCGATTCTTAGCCGTGGTGCTTGCGTTTTGCCCCGGCGCTTAGCCGTGGTGTTAGCGTTTTGGCCCGGCGTGCCGCGTTTTGCCCCGTTCTTGGCCGTGGTGTTAGCGTTTGGTCCCGGCGCTTAGCCACGGTCCCGATTCTTAGCCGTGGTGCTTGCGTTTTGCCCCGGCGCTTAGCCGTGGTGTTAGCGTTTTGGCCCGGCGTGTCGCGTTTTGCCCCGTTCTTGGCCGTGGTGTTAGCGTTTGGTCCCGGCGCTTAGCCACGGTCCCGATTCTTAGCCTTGGTGCTTGCGTTTTGCCCCGGCGCTTAGCCGTGGTGTTAGCGTTTTGGCCCGGCGTGCCGCGTTTTGCCCCGTTCTTGGCCGTGGTGTTAGCGTTTGGTCCCGGCGCTTAGCCACGGTCCCGATTCTTAGCCGTGGTGCTTGCGTTTTGCCCCGGCGCTTAGCCGTGGTGTTAGCGTTTTGGCCCGGCGTGCCACGTTTTGCCCCGTTCTTGGCCGTGGGGTTAGCGTTTGGTCCCGGCGCTTAGCCACGGTCCCGATTCTTAGCCGTGGTGCTTGCGTTTTGCCCCGGTGCTTAGCCGTGGTGTTAGCGTTTTGGCCCGGCGTGCCGCGTTTTGCCCCGTTCTTGGCCGTGGTGTTAGCGTTTGGTCCCGGCGCTTAGCCACGGTCCCGATTCTTAGCCGTGGTGCTTGCGTTTTGCCCCGGCGCTTAGCCGTGGTGTTAGCGTTTTGGCCCGGCGTGCCGCGTTTTGCCCCGTTCTTGGCCGTGGTGTTAGCGTTTGGTCCCGGCGCTTAGCCACGGTCCCGATTCTTAGCCGTGGTGCTTGCGTTTTGCCCCGGCGCTTAGCCGTGGTGTTAGCGTTTTGGCCCGGCGTGCCGCGTTTTGCCCCGTTCTTGGCCGTGGTGTTAGCGTTTGGTCCCGGCGCTTAGCCACGGTCCCGATTCTTAGCCGTGGTGCTTGCGTTTTGCCCCGGCGCTTAGCCGTGGTGTTAGCGTTTTGGCCCGGCGTGCCGCGTTTTGCCCCGTTCTTGGCCGTGGTGTTAGCGTTTGGTCCCGGCGCTTAGCCACGGTCCCGATTCTTAGCCGTGGTGCTTGCGTTTTGCCCCGTTCTTGTCCGTGGGGTTAGCGTTTTGGTCCCGGTGTGTAGCGTTTGGGCCCGTTCTTAGCGAAGATCAGTTTGGGCAACTATCTTTGCTTCCCACAAAGGATGGGGAAGGTTTGGCGGGGTTAGCAAGTCATCTTGCACGTGCTCGGTTTTTTCGCGTTTCTTGAATTTGGTAAAAAAATCATAGAAAAAAATCCCCGCGTGCGAATGCCATGAAATTTGGAGGACACATTGGAAATGGGTTCAGTTACTTGCCATAAAAAAATCAGATGAAAATTCAATTTAAAAGTACAATTTTCCATTTTTTTGGATTTTCTGCATTTTGGCCACTTAAAAAAATTATAAAAAATTTATCTCTTGGTGAAAAATTGTGAAACTTGGGGAACAAAGAGATATGAATTTTCTAAGCATGCCTGCAAAAAATCAGGTCGAAATTCGACCTCTAGGTCCAAATTTGGCCTTATGTCTCCTCACGAAAAAGGTGTCTACTGGTACAAAATTGGCAAGTGCATATTAGCCTATTATAGGGGGGAGCACCTGCCTGACCTTGGCCCGGGAGGTCTGTGCGGGGCTGCCATGGGGCTTCTCCCACATGCTTTTGTGAGCCTTCCTAGGCTTGTTTGAGCATCGTTTCCCATGGCATGGTGGGTTATTGATCGGTTTACGTTTTGAAACCGAACGGCGTCAGGGCTTGGTCAAGCATATCGCGTCTCGCGTGCGATGCGTGCCGGGGGGTAAACCGCAAGGCCCCCGCCCGCATATATAAAACGCGTGGCGCGATGAATGCCTTGGGCCTTGGGGCCGAGGGGACGTGGGGACGTTTGGCATCGAGACGCGAGGGTGGTGCGTTTGGGCGTTGGACCTGGTCCCGTTCGAAATTTCCAACGCCCCAGCATGAGCTACCCACGAGTCGCGATTCCGGATCAATCCACGGGATTCGGTTTCGAAACGTAAACCCATCAATCACCCGCCATGCCATGCGAAATTTCTCGTGGCGAAGTCCAGCATCGAGAAGCGGGGGTGGTGCGTGCGGGGGCGTTGATCTTGGTCCCTTTCGAATTTTCCAACGCCCCGGCACGAGCCGCCCCCGAGTCGCGATTCTGGACGTGGCACGGTCCGATTGCTTGTCATGTGCTTGGCATCGCCTCGTGGCGCATTCCAGCATCGAGACGCGAGGGTGGTGCGTTGGGCGTTGATAACACCTCAACATGAGCCACCCGCGAGTCGCGATTCTGGGCGCGGCACGTTCCGATGGCTTGTGACGTGCTTGCAATCGCCTCGTGGCGAAGTCCAGCATCGAGAAGCGGGGGTGGTGCGTGCGGGGGGCGTTGATCTTGGTCCCTTTCGAATTTTCCAACGCCCCGGCACGAGCCGCCCCCGAGTCGCGATTCTGGACGTGGCACGGTCCGATTGCTTGTCATGTGCTTGGCATCGCCTCGTGGCGCATTCCAGCATCGAGACGCGAGGGTGGTGCGTTGGGCGTTGATAACGCCTCAACATGAGCCACCCGCGAGTCGCGATTCTGGGCGCGGCACGTTCCGATGGCTTGTGACGTGCTAGCAATCGCCTCGTGGCAAAGTCCAGAATCGAGACGCGGGGGTGGTGCGTGCCGGGGCGTTGATCTTGGTCCCTTTCGAATTTTCCAACGCCCCGGCACGAGCCGCCCCCGAGTCGCGATTCTGGACGTGGCACGGTCCGATTGCTTGTCATGTGCTTGGCATCGCCTCGTGGCGCATTCCAGCATCGAGACGCGAGGGTGGTGCGTTGGGCGTTGATAACGCCTCAACATGAGCCACCCGCGAGTCGCGATTCTGGGCGCGGCACGTTCCGATGGCTTGTGACGTGCTAGCAATCGCCTCGTGGCAAAGTCCAGAATCGAGACGCGGGGGTGGTGCGTGCCGGGGCGTTGATCTTGGTCCCTTTCGAATTTTCCAACGCCCCGGCACGAGCCGCCCCCGAGTCGCGATTCTGGACGTGGCACGGTCCGATTGCTTGTCATGTGCTTGGCATCGCCTCGTGGCGCATTCCAGCATCGAGACGCGAGGGTGGTGCGTTGGGCGTTGATAACGCCTCAACATGAGCCACCCGCGAGTCGCGATTCTGGGCGTGGCACGTTCCGATGGCTTGTGACGTGCTTGCAATCGCCTCGTGGCAAAGTCCAGAATCGAGACGCGGGGGTGGTGCGTGCCGGGGCGTTGATCTTGGTCCCTTTCGAATTTTCCAACGCCCCGGCACGAGCCGCCCCCGAGTCGCGATTCTGGACGTGGCACGGTCCGATTGCTTGTCATGTGCTTGGCATCGCCTCGTGGCGCATTCCAGCATCGAGACGCGAGGGTGGTGCGTTGGGCGTTGATAACGCCTCAACATGAGCCACCCGCGAGTCGCGATTCTGGGCGCGGCACGTTCCGATGGCTTGTGACGTGCTTGCAATCGCCTCGTGGCAAAGTCCAGAATCGAGACTCGGGGGTGGTGCGTGCCGGGGCGTTGATCTTGGTCCCTTTCGAATTTTCCAACGCCCCGGCACGAGCCGCCCCCGAGTCGCGATTCTGGACGTGGCACGGTCCGATTGCTTGTCTTGTGCTTGGCATCGCCTCGTGGCGCATTCCAGCATCGAGACGCGAGGGTGGTGCGTTGGGCGTTGATAACGCCTCAACATGAGCCACCCGCGAGTCGCGATTCTGGGCGCGGCACGTTCCGATGGCTTGTGACGTGCTAGCAATCGCCTCGTGGCAAAGTCCAGAATCGAGACGCGGGGGTGGTGCGTGCCGGGGCGTTGATCTTGGTCCCTTTCGAATTTTCCAACGCCCCGGCACGAGCCGCCCCCGAGTCGCGATTCTGGACGTGGCACGGTCCGATTGCTTGTCATGTGCTTGGCATCGCCTCGTGGCGCATTCCAGCATCGAGACGCGAGGGTGGTGCGTTGGGCGTTGATAACGCCTCAACATGAGCCACCCGCGAGTCGCGATTCTGGGCGCGGCACGTTCCGATGGCTTGTGACGTGCTTGCAATCGCCTCGTGGCAAAGTCCAGAATCGAGACGCGGGGGTGGTGCGTGCCGGGGCGTTGATCTTGGTCCCTTTCGAATTTTCCAACGCCCCGGCACGAGCCGCCCCCGAGTCGCGATTCTGGACGTGGCACGGTCCGATTGCTTGTCATGTGCTTGGCATCGCCTCGTGGCGCATTCCAGCATCGAGACGCGAGGGTGGTGCGTTGGGCGTTGATAACGCCTCAACATGAGCCACCCGCGAGTCGCGATTCTGGGCGCGGCACGTTCCGATGGCTTGTGACGTGCTTGCAATCGCCTCGTGGCAAAGTCCAGAATCGAGACGCGGGGGTGGTGCGTGCCGGGGCGTTGATCTTGGTCCCTTTCGAATTTTCCAACGCCCCGGCACGAGCCGCCCCCGAGTCGCGATTCTGGACGTGGCACGGTCCGATTGCTTGTCATGTGCTTGGCATCGCCTCGTGGCGCATTCCAGCATCGAGACGCGAGGGTGGTGCGTTGGGCGTTGATAACGCCTCAACATGAGCCACCCGCGAGTCGCGATTCTGGGCGCGGCACGTTCCGATGGCTTGTGACGTGCTTGCAATCGCCTCGTGGCAAAGTCCAGAATCGAGACGCGGGGGTGGTGCGTGCCGGGGCGTTGATCTTGGTCCCTTTCGAATTTTCCAACGCCCCGGCACGAGCCGCCCCCGAGTCGTGATTCTGGACGTGGCACGGTCCGATTGCTTGTCATGTGCTTGGCATCGCCTCGTGGCGCATTCCAGCATCGAGACGCGAGGGTGGTGCGTTGGGGGTTGATCTTGGTCCCTTT
>BRZY01000008.1:13861397-14328847 GCA_030159175.1 Glycyrrhiza uralensis | reverse complement strand
TACCATTTGATCCGTAGGCTTTCTTTGGATCATGTTCGTCTCGTTCGTCCATCTTCGTCCTCCCATTCGATCCGTTGGCCTTCTTTGTTCCAAGTTCGTCCCTCTTCGTCCTCCCATTTGATCCGTAGGCCTTCTTTGGATCATGTTCGTCTCGTTCGTCCATCTTCGTCCTCCCATTCCATCCGTTGGCCTTCTTTGTTCCAAGTTCGTCTCGTTCGTCCCTCCTCGTCCTACCATTTGATCCGTAGGGCTTCTTTGGATCATGTTCGTCTCGTTTGTCCATCTTCGTCCTCCAATTTGATCCGTAGGCCTTCTTTGGATCAAGTTCGTCTCGTTCATCCAACTTCGTCCTCCCATTTGATCCGTTGGCCATCTTTGTTCCAAGTTCGTCTCGTTCGTCCCTCTTCCTCCTCCTATTTGATCCGTAGGACTTCTTTGGAGCAAGTTCGTCTTGTTCGTCCCTCTTCCTCCTCCTATTTGATCCATAGGCCTTCTTTGGATCATGTTCGTCTCGTTCGTCCATCTTCGTCCTCCCACTTGATCCCGTGGCCTTCTTTGTTCCAAGTTCGTCTCGTTCGTCCATCTTCGTACTCCCATTCGATCCGTTGGCCTTCTTTGTTCCAAGTTCGTCTCGTTCGTCCCTCTTCGTCCTCCCATTTGATCCGTAGGCCTTCTTTGGATCATGTTCGTCTCGTTCGTCCAACTTCGTAAGTTCGTCTCGTTCGTCCCTCTTCCTCCTCCTATTTGGTCCGTAGGCCTTCTTTGGATCATGTTCGTCTCGTTCGTCCATCTGCGTCCTCCCATTTGATCCGTTGGCCTTCTTTGTTCCAAGTTCGTCTCGTTCGTCCCTCTTCCTCCTCCTATTTTATCCGTAGGCCTTCTTTGGACCACGTTCGTCTCGTTCGTCCAGCTTCGTCCTCCCATTTGATCCGTTGGCTTTCTTTGTTCCAAGTTCGTCTCGTTCGTCCTTCTTCGTCCTCCCATTTGATCCGTAGGCCTTCTTTGGATCATGTTCGTCTCGTTCGTCCAACTTCGTCCTCCCATTTCATCCGTTGGCCTTCTTTGTTCCAAGTTCGTCTCGTTCGTCCCTCTTCCTCCTCCTATTTGATCCGTAGGCCTTCTTTGTTCCAAGTTGGTCTCGTTCGTCCCTCTTCGTCCTCCCATTTGATCCGTAGGCCTTCTTTGGATCATGTTCGTCTCATTCGTCCAACTTCGTCCTCCCATTCGATCCGTTGGCCTTCTTTGTTCCAAGTTCGTCTCGTTCGTCCCTCTTCGTCCTCCCATTTGATCCGTAGGCCTTCTTTGGATCATGTTCGTCTCGTTCGTCCAACTTCGTCCTCCCATTTGATCCGTTGGCCTTCTTTGTTCCAAGTTCGTCTCGAGAGTCCCTCTTCCTCCTCCTATTTGATCCGTAGGCCTTCTTTGGATCATATTCGTCTCGTTCGTCCCTCTTCGTCCTCCCATTTGATCTGTTGGCCTTCTTTGTTCCAAGTTCGTCTCGTTCGTCCCTCTTCGTCCTCCCCATTTGATCCGTAGGCCTTCTTTGGATCATGTTCGTCTCGTTCGTCCAACTTCGTCCTCCCATTTGATCCGTTGGCCTTCTTTGTTCCAAGTTCGTCTCGTTCGTCCCTCTTCCTCCTCCTATTTGATCCGTAGGCCTTCTTTGTTCCAAGTTGGTCTCGTTCGTCCCTCTTCGTCCTCCCATTTGATCCGTAGGCCTTCTTTGGATCATGTTCGTCTCGTTCGTCCAACTTCGTCCTCCCATTTGATCTGTTGGCCTTCTTTGTTCCAAGGTCGTCTCATTCGTCACTCTTCGTCCTCCCATTTGATCCGTTGGCCTTCTTGGGATCATGTTCGTCTCGTTCGTCCATCATCGTCCTCCCATTCGATCCGTTGGCCTTCTTGGTTCCAAGTTCGTCTCGTTCGTGCCTATTCATCCTCCCATTTGATCCGTAGGCCTTCTTTGGATCACGTTCGTCTCGTTCGTCCAACTTCGTCCTCCCATTTGATCCGTTGGCCTTCTTTGTTCCAGGTTCGTCTCGTTCGTCCCTCTTCCTCCTCCTATTTTATCCGTAGGCCTTCTTTGGACCACGTTCGTCTCGTTCGTCCAGCTTCGTCCTCCCATTTGATCCGTTGGCTTTCTTTGTTCCAAGTTCGTCTCGTTCGTCCCTCTTCGTCCTCCCATTTGATCCGTAGGCCTTCTTTGGATCATGTTCGTCTCGTTCGTCCAACTTCGTCCTCCCATTTCATCCGTTGGCCTTCTTTGTTCCAAGTTCGTCTCGTTCGTCCCTCTTCGTCCTCCCATTTGATCCGTAGGCCTTCTTTGGATCATGTTCGTCTCGTTCGTCCAACTTCGTCCTCCCATTTGATCCGTTGGCCTTCTTTGTTCCAAGTTCGTCTCGTTCGTCCCTCTTCCTCCTCCTATTTTATCCGTAGGCCTTCTTTGGACCACGTTCGTCTCGTTCGTCCAGCTTCGTCCTCCCATTTGATCCGTTGGCCTTCTTTGTTCCAAGTTCGTCTCGTTCGTCCCTCTTCGTCCTCCCATTTGATCCGTAGGCCTTCTTTGGATCATGTTCGTCTCGTTCGTCCAACTTCGTCCTCCCATTTGATCCGTTGGCCTTCTTTGTTCCAAGTTCGTCTCGTTCGTCCCTCTTCCTCCTCCTATTTGATCCGTAGGCCTTCTTTGTTCCAAGTTGGTCTCGTTCGTCCCTCTTCGTCCTCCCATTTGATCCGTAGGCCTTCTTTGGATCATGTTCGTCTCGTTCGTCCAACTTCGTCCTCCCATTTGATCTGTTGGCCTTCTTTGTTCCAAGGTCGTCTCATTCGTCACTCTTCGTCCTCCCATTTGATCCGTTGGCCTTCTTGGGATCATGTTCGTCTCGTTCGTCCATCATCGTCCTCCCATTCGATCCGTTGGCCTTCTTGGTTCCAAGTTCGTCTCGTTCGTGCCTATTCATCCTCCCATTTGATCCGTAGGCCTTCTTTGGATCACGTTCGTCTCGTTCGTCCAACTTCGTCCTCCCATTTGATCCGTTGGCCTTCTTTGTTCCAGGTTCGTCTCGTTCGTCCCTCTTCCTCCTCCTATTTTATCCGTAGGCCTTCTTTGGACCACGTTCGTCTCGTTCGTCCAGCTTCGTCCTCCCATTTGATCCGTTGGCTTTCTTTGTTCCAAGTTCGTCTCGTTCGTCCCTCTTCGTCCTCCCATTTGATCCGTAGGCCTTCTTTGGATCATGTTCGTCTCGTTCGTCCAACTTCGTCCTCCCATTTCATCCGTTGGCCTTCTTTGTTCCAAGTTCGTCTCGTTCGTCCCTCTTCCTCCTCCTATTTGATCCGTAGGCCTTCTTTGTTCCAAGTTGGTCTCGTTCGTCCCTCTTCGTCCTCCCATTTGATCCGTAGGCCTTCTTTGGATCATGTTCGTCTCGTTCGTCCAACTTCGTCCTCCCATTCGATCCGTTGGCCTTCTTTGTTCCAAGTTCGTCTCGTTCGTCCCTCTTCGTCCTCCCATTTGATCCGTAGGCCTTCTTTGGATCATGTTCGTCTCGTTCGTCCAACTTCGTCCTCCCATTTGATCCGTTGGCCTTCTTTGTTCCAAGTTCGTCTCGAGAGTCCCTCTTCCTCCTCCTATTTGATCCGTAGGCCTTCTTTGGATCATATTCGTCTCGTTCGTACCTCTTCGTCCTCCCATTTGATCCGTTGGCCTTCTTTGTTCCAAGTTCGTCTCGTTCGTCCCTCTTCTTCCTCCCATTTGATCCGTAGGCCTTCTTTGGATCATGTTCGTCTCGTTCGTCCAACTTCGTCCTCCCATTTGATCCGTTGGCCTTCTTTGTTCCAAGTTCGTCTCGTTCGTCCCTCTTCCTCCTCCTATTTGATCCGTAGGCCTTCTTTGTTCCAAGTTGGTCTCGTTCGTCCCTCTTCGTCCTCCCATTTGATCCGTAGGACTTCTTTGGATCATGTTCGTCTCGTTCGTCCAACTTCGTCCTCCCATTTGATCTGTTGGCCTTCTTTGTTCCAAGTTCGTCTCATTCGTCACTCTTCGTCCTCCCATTTGATCCGTTTGCCTTCTTGGGATCATGTTCGTCTCGTTCGTCCATCTTCGTCCTCCCATTCGATCCGTTGGCCTTCTTTGTTCCAAGTTCGTCTCGTTCATGCCTCTTCATCCTCCCATTTGATCCGTAGGCCTTCTTTGGATCACGTTCGTCTCGTTCGTCCAACTTCGTCCTCCCATTTGATCCGTTGGCCTTCTTTGTTCCAAGTTCGTCTCGTTCGTCCCTCTTCCTCCTCCTATTTTATCCGTAGGCCTTCTTTGGACCACGTTCGTCTCGTTCGTCCAGCTTCGTCCTCCCATTCGATCCGTTGGCCTTCTTTGTTCCAAGTTCGTCTCGTTCGTCCCTCTTCCTCCTCCTCTTTTATCCGTAGGCCTTCTTTGGACCACGTTCGTCTCGTTCGTCCAGCTTCGTCCTCCCATTTGATCCGTTGGCCTTCTTTGTTCCAAGTTCGTCTCGTTCGTCCCTCTTCGTCCTACCATTTGTTCCGTAGGCCTTCTTTGGACCAAGTTCCTCTCGTTCGTCCGTCTTCGTCCTCCCATTTGATCCGTTGGCCTTTTTTTCGAAGTTCGTCTCGTTCGTTCCTCTTCGTCCTACCATTTGATCCGTAGGCTTTCTTTGGATCATGTTCGTCTCGTTCGTCCATCTTCGTCCTCCCATTCGATCCGTTGGCCTTCTTTGTTCCAAGTTCGTCCCTCTTCGTCCTCCCATTTGATCCGTAGGCCTTCTTTGGATCATGTTCGTCTCGTTCGTCCATCTTCGTCCTCCCATTCCATCCGTTGGCCTTCTTTGTTCCAAGTTCGTCTCGTTCGTCCCTCCTCGTCCTACCATTTGATCCGTAGGGCTTCTTTGGATCATGTTCGTCTCGTTTGTCCATCTTCGTCCTCCCATTTGATCCGTAGGCCTTCTTTGGATCAAGTTCGTCTCGTTCATCCAACTTCGTCCTCCCATTTGATCCGTTGGCCATCTTTGTTCCAAGTTCGTCTCGTTCGTCCCTCTTCCTCCTCCTATTTGATCCGTAGGACTTCTTTGGAGCAAGTTCGTCTTGTTCGTCCCTCTTCCTCCTCCTATTTGATCCATAGGCCTTCTTTGGATCATGTTCGTCTCGTTCGTCCATCTTCGTCCTCCCACTTGATCCCGTGGCCTTCTTTGTTCCAAGTTCGTCTCGTTCGTCCATCTTCGTACTCCCATTCGATCCGTTGGCCTTCTTTGTTCCAAGTTCGTCTCGTTCGTCCCTCTTCGTCCTCCCATTTGATCCGTAGGCCTTCTTTGGATCATGTTCGTCTCGTTCGTCCAACTTCGTAAGTTCGTCTCGTTCGTCCCTCTTCCTCCTCCTATTTGGTCCGTAGGCCTTCTTTGGATCATGTTCGTCTCGTTCGTCCATCTCCGTCCTCCCATTTGATCCGTTGGCCTTCTTTGTTCCAAGTTCGTCTCGTTCGTCCCTCTTCCTCCTCCTATTTTATCCGTAGGCCTTCTTTGGACCACGTTCGTCTCGTTCGTCCAGCTTCGTCCTCCCATTTGATCCGTTGGCTTTCTTTGTTCCAAGTTCGTCTCGTTCGTCCCTCTTCGTCCTCCCATTTGATCCGTAGGCCTTCTTTGGATCATGTTCGTCTCGTTCGTCCAACTTCGTCCTCCCATTTCATCCGTTGGCCTTCTTTGTTCCAAGTTCGTCTCGTTCGTCCCTCTTCCTCCTCCTATTTGATCCGTAGGCCTTCTTTGTTCCAAGTTGGTCTCGTTCGTCCCTCTTCGTCCTCCCATTTGATCCGTAGGCCTTCTTTGGATCATGTTCGTCTCGTTCGTCCAACTTCGTCCTCCCATTCGATCCGTTGGCCTTCTTTGTTCCAAGTTCGTCTCGTTCGTCCCTCTTCGTCCTCCCATTTGATCCGTAGGCCTTCTTTGGATCATGTTCGTCTCGTTCGTCCAACTTCGTCCTCCCATTTGATCCGTTGGCCTTCTTTGTTCCAAGTTCGTCTCGAGAGTCCCTCTTCCTCCTCCTATTTGATCCGTAGGCCTTCTTTGGATCATATTTGTCTCGTTCGTCCCTCTTCGTCCTCCCATTTGATCCGTTGGCCTTCTTTGTTCCAAGTTCGTCTCGTTCGTCCCTCTTCTTCCTCCCATTTGATCCGTAGGCCTTCTTTGGATCATGTTCGTCTCGTTCGTCCAACTTCGTCCTCCCATTTGATCCGTTGGCCTTCTTTGTTCCAAGTTCGTCTCGTTCGTCCCTCTTCCTCCTCCTATTTGATCCGTAGGCCTTCTTTGTTCCAAGTTGGTCTCGTTCGTCCCTCTTCGTCCTCCCATTTGATCCGTAGGACTTCTTTGGATCATGTTCGTCTCGTTCGTCCAACTTCGTCCTCCCAATTGATCTGTTGGCCTTCTTTGTTCCAAGTTCGTCTCATTCGTCACTCTTCGTCCTCCCATTTGATCCGTTTGCCTTCTTGGGATCATGTTCGTCTCGTTCGTCCATCTTCGTCCTCCCATTCGATCCGTTGGCCTTCTTTGTTCCAAGTTCGTCTCGTTCATGCCTCTTCATCCTCCCATTTGATCCGTAGGCCTTCTTTGGATCACGTTCGTCTCGTTCGTCCAACTTCGTCCTCCCATTTGATCCGTTGGCCTTCTTTGTTCCAAGTTCGTCTCGTTCGTCCCTCTTCCTCCTCCTATTTTATCCGTAGGCCTTCTTTGGACCACGTTCGTCTCGTTCGTCCAGCTTCGTCCTCCCATTTGATCCGTTGGCCTTCTTTGTTCCAAGTTCGTCTCGTTCGTCCCTCTTCCTCCTCCAATTTTATCCGTAGGCCTTCTTTGGACCACGTTCGTCTCGTTCGTCCAGCTTCGTCCTCCCATTTGATCCGTTGGCCTTCTTTGTTCCAAGTTCGTCTCGTTCGTCCCTCTTCGTCCTACCATTTGTTCCGTAGGCCTTCTTTGGACCAAGTTCCTCTCGTTCGTCCGTCTTCGTCCTCCCATTTGATCCGTTGGCCTTTTTTTCGAAGTTCGTCTCGTTCGTTCCTCTTCGTCCTACCATTTGATCCGTAGGCTTTCTTTGGATCATGTTCGTCTCGTTCGTCCATCTTCGTCCTCCCATTCGATCCGTTGGCCTTCTTTGTTCCAAGTTCGTCCCTCTTCGTCCTCCCATTTGATCCGTAGGCCTTCTTTGGATCATGTTCGTCTCGTTCGTCCATCTTCGTCCTCCCATTCCATCCGTTGGCCTTCTTTGTTCCAAGTTCGTCTCGTTCGTCCCTCCTCGTCCTACCATTTGATCCGTAGGGCTTCTTTGGATCATGTTCGTCTCGTTTGTCCATCTTCGTCCTCCCATTTGATCCGTAGGCCTTCTTTGGATCAAGTTCGTCTCGTTCATCCAACTTCGTCCTCCCATTTGATCCGTTGGCCATCTTTGTTCCAAGTTCGTCTCGTTCGTCCCTCTTCCTCCTCCTATTTGATCCGTAGGACTTCTTTGGAGCAAGTTCGTCTTGTTCGTCCCTCTTCCTCCTCCTATTTGATCCATAGGCCTTCTTTGGATCATGTTCGTCTCGTTCGTCCATCTTCGTCCTCCCACTTGATCCCGTGGCCTTCTTTGTTCCAAGTTCGTCTCGTTCGTCCATCTTCGTACTCCCATTCGATCCGTTGGCCTTCTTTGTTCCAAGTTCGTCTCGTTCGTCCCTCTTCGTCCTCCCATTTGATCCGTAGGCCTTCTTTGGATCATGTTCGTCTCGTTCGTCCAACTTCGTAAGTTCGTCTCGTTCGTCCCTCTTCGTCCTCCCATTTGATCCGTAGGCCTTCTTTGGATCATGTTCGTCTCGTTCGTCCAACTTCGTAAGTTCGTCTCGTTCGTCCCTCTTCCTCCTCCTATTTGGTCCGTAGGCCTTCTTTGGATCATGTTCGTCTCGTTCGTCCATCTGCGTCCTCCCATTTGATCCGTTGGCCTTCTTTGTTCCAAGTTCGTCTCGTTCGTCCCTCTTCCTCCTCCTATTTTATCCGTAGGCCTTCTTTGGACCACGTTCGTCTCGTTCGTCCAGCTTCGTCCTCCCATTTGATCCGTTGGCTTTCTTTGTTCCAAGTTCGTCTCGTTCGTCCTTCTTCGTCCTCCCATTTGATCCGTAGGCCTTCTTTGGATCATGTTCGTCTCGTTCGTCCAACTTCGTCCTCCCATTTCATCCGTTGGCCTTCTTTGTTCCAAGTTCGTCTCGTTCGTCCCTCTTCCTCCTCCTATTTGATCCGTAGGCCTTCTTTGTTCCAAGTTGGTCTCGTTCGTCCCTCTTCGTCCTCCCATTTGATCCGTAGGCCTTCTTTGGATCATGTTCGTCTCGTTCGTCCAACTTCGTCCTCCCATTCGATCCGTTGGCCTTCTTTGTTCCAAGTTCGTCTCGTTCGTCCCTCTTCGTCCTCCCATTTGATCCGTAGGCCTTCTTTGGATCATGTTCGTCTCGTTCGTCCAACTTCGTCCTCCCATTTGATCCGTTGGCCTTCTTTGTTCCAAGTTCGTCTCGAGAGTCCCTCTTCCTCCTCCTATTTGATCCGTAGGCCTTCTTTGGATCATATTCGTCTCGTTCGTCCCTCTTCGTCCTCCCATTTGATCCGTTGGCCTTCTTTGTTCCAAGTTCGTCTCGTTCGTCCCTCTTCGTCCTCCCATTTGATCCGTAGGCCTTCTTTGGATCATGTTCGTCTCGTTCGTCCAACTTCGTCCTCCCATTTGATCCGTTGGCCTTCTTTGTTCCAAGTTCGTCTCGTTCGTCCCTCTTCCTCCTCCTATTTGATCCGTAGGCCTTCTTTGTTCCAAGTTGGTCTCGTTCGTCCCTCTTCGTCCTCCCATTTGATCCGTAGGCCTTCTTTGGATCATGTTCGTCTCGTTCGTCCAACTTCGTCCTCCCATTTGATCTGTTGGCCTTCTTTGTTCCGAGGTCGTCTCATTCGTCACTCTTCGTCCTCCCATTTGATCCGTTGGCCTTCTTGGGATCATGTTCGTCTCGTTCGTCCATCATCGTCCTCCCATTCGATCCGTTGGCCTTCTTGGTTCCAAGTTCGTCTCGTTCGTGCCTATTCATCCTCCCATTTGATCCGTAGGCCTTCTTTGGATCACGTTCGTCTCGTTCGTCCAACTTCGTCCTCCCATTTGATCCGTTGGCCTTCTTTGTTCCAAGTTCGTCTCGTTCGTCCCTCTTCCTCCTCCTATTTTATCCGTAGGCCTTCTTTGGACCACGTTCGTCTCGTTCGTCCAGCTTCGTCCTCCCATTTGATCCGTTGGCTTTCTTTGTTCCAAGTTCGTCTCGTTCGTCTCGTTCGTCCCTCTTCGTCCTCCCATTTGATCCGTAGGCCTTCTTTGGATCATGTTCGTCTCGTTCGTCCAACTTCGTCCTCCCATTTCATCCGTTGGCCTTCTTTGTTCCAAGTTCGTCTCGTTCGTCCCTCTTCCTCCTCCTATTTCATCCGTAGGCCTTCTTTGTTC
Organism: Glycyrrhiza uralensis; assembly: GCA_030159175.1. NCBI lineage: Eukaryota > Viridiplantae > Streptophyta > Magnoliopsida > Fabales > Fabaceae > Glycyrrhiza > Glycyrrhiza uralensis. The sequence continues at coordinate 14,319,370 of BRZY01000008.1, read as the reverse complement.
CAAGTTGGTCTCGTTCGTCCCTCTTCGTCCTCCCATTTGATCCGTAGGCCTTCTTTGGATCATGTTCGTCTCGTTCGTCCAACTTCGTCCTCCCATTCGATCCGTTGGCCTTCTTTGTTCCAAGTTCGTCTCGTTCGTCCCTCTTCGTCCTCCCATTTGATCCGTAGGCCTTCTTTGGATCATGTTCGTCTCGTTCGTCCAACTTCGTCCTCCCATTTGATCCGTTGGCCTTCTTTGTTCCAAGTTCGTCTCGAGAGTCCCTCTTCCTCCTCCTATTTGATCCGTAGGCCTTCTTTGGATCATATTCGTCTCGTTCGTCCCTCTTCGTCCTCCCATTTGATCCGTTGGCCTTCTTTGTTCCAAGTTCGTCTCGTTCGTCCCTCTTCTTCCTCCCATTTGATCCGTAGGCCTTCTTTGGATCATGTTCGTCTCGTTCGTCCAACTTCGTCCTCCCATTTGATCCGTTGGCCTTCTTTGTTCCAAGTTCGTCTCGTTCGTCCCTCTTCCTCCTCCTATTTGATCCGTAGGCCTTCTTTGTTCCAAGTTGGTCTCGTTCGTCCCTCTTCGTCCTCCCATTTGATCCGTAGGACTTCTTTGGATCATGTTCGTCTCGTTCGTCCAACTTCGTCCTCCCATTTGATCTGTTGGCCTTCTTTGTTCCAAGTTCGTCTCATTCGTCACTCTTCGTCCTCCCATTTGATCCGTTTGCCTTCTTGGGATCATGTTCGTCTCGTTCGTCCATCTTCGTCCTCCCATTCGATCCGTTGGCCTTCTTTGTTCCAAGTTCGTCTCGTTCATGCCTCTTCATCCTCCCATTTGATCCGTAGGCCTTCTTTGGATCACGTTCGTCTCGTTCGTCCAACTTCGTCCTCCCATTTGATCCGTTGGCCTTCTTTGTTCCAAGTTCGTCTCGTTCGTCCCTCTTCCTCCTCCTATTTTATCCGTAGGCCTTCTTTGGACCACGTTCGTCTCGTTCGTCCAGCTTCGTCCTCCCATTTGATCCGTTGGCCTTCTTTGTTCCAAGTTCGTCTCGTTCGTCCCTCTTCGTCCTACCATTTGTTCCGTAGGCCTTCTTTGGACCAAGTTCCTCTCGTTCGTCCGTCTTCGTCCTCCCATTTGATCCGTTGGCCTTTTTTTCGAAGTTCGTCTCGTTCGTTCCTCTTCGTCCTACCATTTGATCCGTAGGCCTTCTTTGGATCATGTTCGTCTCGTTCGTCCATCTTCGTCCTCCCATTCGATCCGTTGGCCTTCTTTGTTCCAAGTTCGTCCCTCTTCGTCCTCCCATTTGATCCGTAGGCCTTCTTTGGATCATGTTCGTCTCGTTCGTCCATCTTCGTCCTCCCATTCCATCCGTTGGCCTTCTTTGTTCCAAGTTCGTCTCGTTCGTCCCTCCTCGTCCTACCATTTGATCCGTAGGGCTTCTTTGGATCAATTATCGTCTCGTTTGTCCATCTTCGTCCTCCCATTTGATCCGTAGGCCTTCTTTGGATCAAGTTCGTCTCGTTCGTCCAACTTCGTCCTCCCATTTGATCCGTTGGCCATCTTTGTTCCAAGTTCGTCTCGTTCGTCCCTCTTCCTCCTCCTATTTGATCCGTAGGACTTCTTTGGAGCAAGTTCGTCTTGTTCGTCCCTCTTCCTCCTCCTATTTGATCCATAGGCCTTCTTTGGATCATGTTCGTCTCGTTCGTCCATCTTCGTCCTCCCACTTGATCCCGTGGCCTTCTTTGTTCCAAGTTCGTCTCGTTCGTCCATCTTCGTACTCCCATTCGATCCGTTGGCCTTCTTTGTTCCAAGTTCGTCTCGTTCGTCCCTCTTCGTCCTCCCATTTGATCCGTAGGCCTTCTTTGGATCATGTTCGTCTCGTTCGTCCAACTTCGTAAGTTCGTCTCGTTCGTCCCTCTTCCTCCTCCTATTTGGTCCGTAGGCCTTCTTTGGATCATGTTCGTCTCGTTCGTCCATCTGCGTCCTCCCATTTGATCCGTTGGCCTTCTTTGTTCCAAGTTCGTCTCGTTCGTCCATCTGCGTCCTCCCATTTGATCCGTTGGCCTTCTTTGTTCCAAGTTCGTCTCGTTCGTCCCTTTTCGTCCTCCCATTTGATCCGTAGGCCTTCTTTGGACCAAGTTCGTCTCGTTCGTCCATCTTCGTCCTCCCATTTGATCCGTAGGCCTTCTTTGGGCCAAGTTCGTCTCGTTCGTCCCTCTTCGTCCTCCCATTTGATCCGTTGGCCTTCTTTGGACCAAGTTCGTCTCGTTCGTCCAACTTCGTCCTCCCATTTGATCCGTTGGCCTTCTTTGTTCCAAGTTCGTCTCGTTCGTCCCTCTTCCTCCTCCTATTTGATTCGTAGGCCTTCTTTGTTCCAAGTTGGTCTCGTTCGTCCCTCTTCGTCCTCCCATTTGATCCGTAGGCCTTCTTTGGATCATGTTCGTCTCGTTCGTCCAACTTCGTCCTCCCATTTGATCCGTTGGCCTTCTTTGTTCCAAGTTCGTCTCCTTCGTCACTCTTCGTCCTCCCATTTGATCCGTTGGCCTTCTTTGGATCATGTTCGTCTCGTTCGTCCATCTTCGTCCTCCCATTCGATCCGTTGGCCTTCTTTGTTCCAAGTTCGTCTCGTTCGTCCCTCTTCGTCCTACCATTTGATCCGTAGGCCTTCTTTGGATCATGTTCGTCTCGTTCGTCCAACTTCGTCCTCCCATTTGATCCGTTGGCCTTCTTTGTTCCAAGTTCGTCTCGTTCGTCCCTCTTCCTCCTCCAATTTGATCCGTAGGCCTTCTTTGGATCATATTCGTCTCGTTCGTCCCTCTTCGTCCTTCTATTTGATCCGTTGGCCTTCTTTGTTCCAAGTTCGTCTCGTTCGTCCCTCTTCGTCCTCCCATTTGATCCGTAGGCCTTCTTTGGATCAAGTTCGTCTCGTTCGTCGAACTTCATCCTCCCGTTTGATCCGTTGGCCTTCTTTGTTCCAAGTTCGTCTCGTTCGTCCCTCTTCCTCCTCCAATTTGATCCGTAGGCCTTCTTTGGATCAAGTTCGTCTCGTTCGTCCAACTTCGTCCTCCCGTTTGATCCGTTGGCCTTCTTTGTTCCAAGTTCGTCTCGTTCGTCCCTCTTCCTCCTCCAATTTGATCCGTAGGCCTTCTTTGGATCAAGTTCGTCTCGGTCGTCCAACTTCGTCCTCCCATTTGATCCGTTGGCCTTCTTTGTTCCAAGTTCGTCTCGTTCGTCCCTCTTCGTCCTCCCATTTGATCCGTAGGCCTTCTTTGGATCATGTTCGTCTCGTTCGTCCAACTTCGTCCTCCCATTTGATCCGTTGGCCTTCTTTGTTCCAAGTTCGTCTCGAGAGTCCCTCTTCCTCCTCCTATTTGATCCGTAAGCCTTCTTTGGATCATATTCGTCTCGTTCGTCCCTCTTCGTCCTCCCATTTGATCCGTTGGCCATCTTTGTTCCAAGTTCGTCTCGTTCGTCCCTCTTCGTCCTCCCATTTGATCCGTAGGCCTTCTTTGGATCATGTTCGTCTCGTTCGTCCAACTTCGTCCTCCCCTTTGATCCGTTGGCCTTCTTTGTTCCAAGTTCGTCTCGTTCGTCCCTCTTCCTCCTCCTATTTGATCCGTAGGCCTTCTTTGTTCCAAGTTGGTCTCGTTCGTCCCTCTTCGTCCTCCCGTTTGATCCGTAGGCCTTCTTTGGATCATGTTCGTCTCGTTCGTCCAACTTCGTCCTCCCATTTGATCTGTTGGCCTTCTTTGTTCCAAGTTCGTCTCATTCGTCACTCTTCGTCCTCCCATTTGATCCGTTGGCCTTCTTGGGATCATGTTCGTCTCGTTCGTCCATCTTCGTCCTCCCATTCGATCCGTTGGCCTTCTTTGTTCCAAGTTCGTCTCGTTCGTGCCTCTTCATCCTCCCATTTGATCCGTAGGCCTTCTTTGGATCACGTTCGTCTCGTTCGTCCAACTTCGTCCTCCCATTTGATCCGTTTGCCTTCTTTGTTCCAAGTTCGTCTCGTTAGTCCCTCTTCCTCCACCTATTTTATCCGTAGGCCTTCTTTGGACCACGTTCGTCTCGTTCGTCCAGCGTCGTCCTCCCATTTGATCCGTTGGCCTTCTTTGTTCCAAGTTCGTCCCGTTCGTCCCTCTTCGTCCTCCCATTTGTTCCGTAGGCCTTCTTTGGACCAAGTTCCTCTCGTTCGTCCGTCTTCGTCCTCCCATTTGATCCGTTGGCCTTTTTTTCGAAGTTCGTCTCGTTCGTTCCTCTTCGTCCTACCATTTGATCCGTAGGCCTTCTTTGGATCATGTTCGTCTCGTTCGTCCATCTTCGTCCTCCCATTCGATCCGTTGGCCTTCTTTGTTCCAAGTTCGTCCCTCTTCGTCCTCCCATTTGATCCGTAGGCCTTCTTTGGATCATGTTCGTCTCGTTCGTCCATCTTCGTCCTCCCATTCCATCCGTTGGCCTTCTTTGTTCCAAGTTCGTCTCGTTCGTCCCTCCTCGTCCTACCATTTGATCCGTAGGGCTTCTTTGGAACATGTTCGTCTCGTTTGTCCATCTTCGTCCTCCCATTTGATCCGTTGGCCTTCTTTGGATCACGTTCGTCTCGTTTGTCCATCTTTGTCCTCCCATTCGATCCGTTCGCCTTCTTTGTTCCAAGTTCGTCTCGTTCGTCCCTCTTCGTCCTCCCATTTGAACCGTAGGCCTTCTTTGGGCCAAGTTCGTCTCGTTCGTCCCTCTTCCTCCTCCTATTTGGTCCGTAGGCCTTCTTTGGATCATGTTCATCTCGTTCGTCCATCTGCGTCCTCCCATTTGATCCGTTGGCCTTCTTTGTTCCAAGTTCGTCTCGTTCGTCCCTTTTCGTCCTCCCATTTGATCCGTAGGCCTTCTTTGGACCAAGTTCGTCTCGTTCGTCCATCTTCGTCCTCCCATTTGATCCGTAGGCCTTGTTTGGGCCAAGTTCGTCTCGTTCGTCCCTCTTCGTCCTCCCATTTGATCCGTTGGCCTTCTTTGGACCAAGTTCGTCTCGTTCGTCCAACTTCGTCCTCCCATTTGATCCGTTGGCCTTCTTTGTTCCAAGTTCGTCTCGTTCGTCCCTCTTCCTCCTCCTATTTGATCCGTAGGCCTTCTTTGTTCCAAGTTGGTCTCGTTCGTCCCTCTTCGTCCTCCCATTTGATCCGTAGGCCTTCTTTGGATCATGTTCGTCTCGTTCGTCCAACTTCGTCCTCCCATTTGATCCGTTGGCCTTCTTTGTTCCAAGTTCGTCTCGTTCGTCCATCTTCGTCCTCCCATTTGATCTGTTGGCCTTCTTTGTTCCAAGTTCGTCTCCTTCGTCACTCTTCGTCCTCCCATTTGATCCGTTGGCCTTCTTTGGATCATGTTCGTCTCGTTCGTCCATCTTCGTCCTCCCATTCGATCCGTTGGCCTTCTTTGTTCCAAGTTCGTCTCGTTCGTCCCTCTTCGTCCTCGCATTTGATCCGTAGGCCTTCTTTGGATCATGTTCGTCTCGTTCGTCCAACTTCGTCCTCCCATTTGATCCGTTGGCCTTCTTTGTTCCAAGTTCGTCTCGTTCGTCCCTCTTCCTCCTCCAATTTGATCCGTAGGCCTTCTTTGGATCATATTCTTCTCGTTCGTCCCTCTTCGTCCTTCTATTTGATCCGTTGGCCTTCTTTGTTCCAAGTTCGTCTCGTTCGTCCCTCTTCGTCCTCCCATTTGATCCGTAGGCCTTCTTTGGATCAAGTTCGTCTCGTTCGTCCAACTTCGTCCTCCCATTTGATCCGTTGGCCTTCTTTGTTCCAAGTTCGTCTCGTTCGTCCCTCTTCCTCCTCCTATTTGATCCGTTGGCCTTCTTTGGATCATGTTCGTCTCGTTCGTCCATCTTCGTCCTCCCATTCGATCCGTTGGCCTTCTTTGTTCCAAGTTCGTCTCGTTCGTCCCTCTTCGTCCTCCCATTTGATCCGTAGGCCTTCTTTGGATCAAGTTCGTCTCGTTCGTCCAACTTCGTCCTCCCATTTGATCCGTTGGCCTTCTTTGTTCCAAGTTCGTCTCGTTCGTCCCTCTTCCTCCTCCTATTTGATCCGTAGGCCTTCTTTGGACCAAGTTCGTCTCGTTCGTCCATCTTCGTCCTCCCATTTGATCCGTAGGCCTTCTTTGGGCCAAGTTCGTCTCGTTCGTCCCTCTTCCTCCTCCTATTTGATCCATAGGCCTTCTTTGGATCATGTTCGTCTCGTTCGTCCATCTTCGTCCTCCCATTTGATCCCGTGGCCTTCTTTGTTCCAAGTTCGTCTCGTTCGTCCATCTTCGTCCTCCCATTCGATCCGTTGGCCTTCTTTGTTCCAAGTTCGTCTCGTTCGTCCCTCTTCGTCCTCCCATTTGATCCGTAGGCCTTCTTTGGATCATGTTCGTCTCGGTCGTCCAACTTCGTCCTCCCATTTGATCCGTTGGCCTTCTTTGTTCCAAGTTCGTCTCGTTCGTCCCTCTTCGTCCTCCCATTTGATCCGTAGGCCTTCTTTGGATCATGTTCGTCTCGTTCGTCCAACTTCGTCCTCCCATTTGATCCGTTGGCCTTCTTTGTTCCAAGTTCGTCTCGAGAGTCCCTCTTCCTCCTCCTATTTGATCCGTAAGCCTTCTTTGGATGATATTCGTCTCGTTCGTCCCTCTTCGTCCTCCCATTTGATCCGTTGGCCATCTTTGTTCCAAGTTCGTCTCGTTCGTCCCTCTTCGTCCTCCCATTTGATCCGTAGGCCTTCTTTGGATCATGTTCGTCTCGTTCGTCCAACTTCGTCCTCCCCTTTGATCCGTTGGCCTTCTTTGTTCCAAGTTCGTCTCGTTCGTCCCTCTTCCTCCTCCTATTTGATCCGTAGGCCTTCTTTGTTCCAAGTTGGTCTCGTTCGTCCCTCTTCGTCCTCCCGTTTGATCCGTAGGCCTTCTTTGGATCATGTTCGTCTCGTTCGTCCAACTTCGTCCTCCCATTTGATCTGTTGGCCTTCTTTGTTCCAAGTTCGTCTCATTCGTCACTCTTCGTCCTCCCATTTGATCCGTTGGCCTTCTTGGGATCATGTTCGTCTCGTTCGTCCATCTTCGTCCTCCCATTCGATCCGTTGGCCTTCTTTGTTCCAAGTTCGTCTCGTTCGTGCCTCTTCATCCTCCCATTTGATCCGTAGGCCTTCTTTGGATCACGTTCGTCTCGTTCGTCCAACTTCGTCCTCCCATTTGATCCGTTGGCCTTCTTTGTTCCAAGTTCGTCTCGTTCGTCCCTCTTCCTCCTCCAATTTTATCCGTAGGCCTTCTTTGGACCACGTTCGTCTCGTTCGTCCAGCTTCGTCCTCCCATTTGATCCGTTGGCCTTCTTTGTTCCAAGTTCGTCTCGTTCGTCCCTCTTCGTCCTCCCATTTGTTCCGTAGGCCTTCTTTGGACCAAGTTCCTCTCGTTCGTCCGTCTTCGTCCTCCCATTTGATCCGTTGGCCTTTTTTTCGAAGTTCGTCTCGTTCGTTCCTCTTCGTCCTACCATTTGATCCGTAGGCCTTCTTTGGATCATGTTCGTCTCGTTCGTCCATCTTCGTCCTCCCATTCGATCCGTTGGCCTTCTTTGTTCCAAGTTCGTCCCTCTTCGTCCTCCCATTTGATCCGTAGGCCTTCTTTGGATCATGTTCGTCTCGTTCGTCCATCTTCGTCCTCCCATTCCATCCGTTGGCCTTCTTTGTTCCAAGTTCGTCTCGTTCGTCCCTCCTCGTCCTACCATTTGATCCGTAGGGCTTCTTTGGATCATGTTCGTCTCGTTTGTCCATCTTCGTCCTCCCATTTGATCCGTTGGCCTTCTTTGGATCATGTTCGTCTCGTTTGTCCATCTTTGTCCTCCCATTCGATCCGTTGGCCTTCATTGTTCCAAGTTCGTCTCGTTTGTCCCTCTTCGTCCTCCCATTTGATCCGTAGGCCTTCTTTGGATCAAGTTCGTCTCGTTCGTCCAACTTCGTCCTCCCATTTGATCCGTTGGCCTTCTTTGTTCCAAGTTCGTCTCGTTCGTCCCTCTTCCTCCTCCTATTTGATCCGTAGGCCTTCTTTGGACCAAGTTCGTCTCGTTCGTCCCTCTTCCTCCTCCTATTTGATGCATAGGCCTTCTTTGGATCATGTTCGTCTCGTTCGTCCATCTTCGTCCTCCCACTTGATCCCGTGGCCTTCTTTGTTCCAAGTTCGTCTCGTTCGTCCATCTTCGTACTCCCATTCGATCCGTTGGCCTTCTTTGTTCCAAGTTCGTCTCGTTCGTCCAACTTCGTCCTCCTATTTGATCCGTAGGCCTTCTTTGGATCATATTCGTCTCGTTCGTCCCTCTTCGTCCTTCTATTTGATCCGTTGGCCTTCTTTGTTCCAAGTTCGTCTCGTTCGTCCCTCTTCGTCCTACCATTTGATCCGTAGGCCTTCTTTGGATCATGTTCGTTTCGTTTGTCCATCTTCGTCCTCCCATTCGATCCGTTGGCCTTCTTTGTTCCAGGTTCGTCTCGTTCGTCCCTCTTCGTCCTCCCATTTGATCCGTAGGCCTTCTTTGGATCAAGTTCGTCTCGTTCGTCCAACTTCGTCCTCCCATTTGATCCGTTGGCCTTCTTTGTTCCAAGTTCGTCTCGTTCGTCCCTCTTCCTCCTCCTATTTGATCCGTTGGCCTTCTTTGGATCATGTTCGTCTTGTTCGTCCATCTTCGTCCTCCCATTCGATCCGTTGGCCTTCTTTGTTCCAAGTTCGTCTCGTTCGTCCCTCTTCCTCCTCCTATTTGATCCGTAGGCCTTCTTTGTTCCAAGTTGGTCTCGTTCGTCCCTCTTCGTCCTCCCGTTTGATCCGTAGGCCTTCTTTGGATCATATTCGTCTCGTTCGTCCCTCTTCGTCCTTCTATTTGATCCGTTGGCCTTCTTTGTTCCAAGTTCGTCTCGTTCGTCCCTCTTCGTCCTACCATTTGATCCGTAGGCCTTCTTTGGATCATGTTCGTTTCGTTTGTCCATCTTCGTCCTCCCATTCGATCCGTTGGCCTTCTTTGTTCCAGGTTCGTCTCGTTCGTCCCTCTTCGTCCTCCCATTTGATCCGTAGGCCTTCTTTGGATCAAGTTCGTCTCGTTCGTCCAACTTCGTCCTCCCATTTGATCCGTTGGCCTTCTTTGTTCCAAGTTCGTCTCGTTCGTCCCTCTTCCTCCTCCTATTTGATCCGTTGGCCTTCTTTGGATCATGTTCGTCTCGTTCATCCATCTTCGTACTCGCATTCGATCCGTTGGCCTTCTTTGTTTCAAGTTCGTCTCGTTCGTCCCTCTTCGTCCTCCCATTTGATCCGTAGGCCTTCTTTGGATCATGTTCGTCTCGTTCGTCCAACTTCGTAAGTTCGTCTCGTTCGTCCCTCTTCCTCCTCCTATTTGGTCCGTAGGCCTTCTTTGGATCATGTTCGTCTCGTTCGTCCAACTTCGTCCTCCCATTTGATCCGTAGGCCTTCTTTGGATCAAGTTCGTCTCGTTCGTCCCTCTTCGTCCTCCCATTTGATCCGTAGGCCTTCTTTGGATCAAGTTCGTCTCGTTCGTCCAACTTCGTCCTCCCATTTGATCCGTTGGCCTTCTTTGTTCCAAGTTCGTCTCGTTCGTCCCTCTTCCTCCTCCTATTTGATCCGTTGGCCTTCTTTGGATCATGTTCGTCTTGTTCGTCCATCTTCGTCCTCCCATTCGATCCGTTGGCCTTCTTTGTTCCAAGTTCGTCTCGTTCGTCCCTCTTCCTCCTCCTATTTGATCCGTAGGCCTTCTTTGTTCCAAGTTGGTCTCGTTCGTCCCTCTTCGTCCTCCCGTTTGATCCGTAGGCCTTCTTTGGATCATATTCGTCTCGTTCGTCCCTCTTCGTCCTTCTATTTGATCCGTTGGCCTTCTTTGTTCCAAGTTCGTCTCGTTCGTCCCTCTTCGTCCTACCATTTGATCCGTAGGCCTTCTTTGGATCATGTTCGTTTCGTTTGTCCATCTTCGTCCTCCCATTCGATCCGTTGGCCTTCTTTGTTCCAGGTTCGTCTCGTTCGTCCCTCTTCGTCCTCCCATTTGATCCGTAGGCCTTCTTTGGATCAAGTTCGTCTCGTTCGTCCAACTTCGTCCTCCCATTTGATCCGTTGGCCTTCTTTGTTCCAAGTTCGTCTCGTTCGTCCCTCTTCCTCCTCCTATTTGATCCGTTGGCCTTCTTTGGATCATGTTCGTCTCGTTCATCCATCTTCGTACTCGCATTCGATCCGTTGGCCTTCTTTGTTTCAAGTTCGTCTCGTTCGTCCCTCTTCGTCCTCCCATTTGATCCGTAGGCCTTCTTTGGATCATGTTCGTCTCGTTCGTCCAACTTCGTAAGTTCGTCTCGTTCGTCCCTCTTCCTCCTCCTATTTGGTCCGTAGGCCTTCTTTGGATCATGTTCGTCTCGTTCGTCCAACTTCGTCCTCCCATTTGATCCGTTGGCCTTCTTTGTTCCAAGTTCGTCTCGTTCGTCCCTCTTCCTCCTCCTATTTGATCCGTTGGCCTTCTTTGGATCATGTTCGTCTCGTTCATCCATCTTCGTACTCGCATTCGATCCGTTGGCCTTCTTTGTTTCAAGTTCGTCTCGTTCGTCCCTCTTCGTCCTCCCATTTGATCCGTAGGCCTTCTTTGGATCATGTTCGTCTCGTTCGTCCAACTTCGTAAGTTCGTCTCGTTCGTCCCTCTTCCTCCTCCTATTTGGTCCGTAGGCCTTCTTTGGATCATGTTCGTCTCGTTCGTCCAACTTCGTCCTCCCATTTGATCCGTAGGCCTTCTTTGGATCAAGTTCGTCTCGTTCGTCCCTCTTCGTCCTCCCATTTGATCCGTAGGCCTTCTTTGGATCAAGTTCGTCTCGTTCGTCCAACTTCGTCCTCCCATTTGATCCGTTGGCCTTCTTTGTTCCAAGTTCGTCTCGTTCGTCCCTCTTCCTCCTCCTATTTGATCCGTTGGCCTTCTTTGGATCATGTTCGTCTTGTTCGTCCATCTTCGTCCTCCCATTCGATCCGTTGGCCTTCTTTGTTCCAAGTTCGTCTCGTTCGTCCCTCTTCCTCCTCCTATTTGATCCGTAGGCCTTCTTTGTTCCAAGTTGGTCTCGTTCGTCCCTCTTCGTCCTCCCGTTTGATCCGTAGGCCTTCTTTGGATCATATTCGTCTCGTTCGTCCCTCTTCGTCCTTCTATTTGATCCGTTGGCCTTCTTTGTTCCAAGTTCGTCTCGTTCGTCCCTCTTCGTCCTACCATTTGATCCGTAGGCCTTCTTTGGATCATGTTCGTTTCGTTTGTCCATCTTCGTCCTCCCATTCGATCCGTTGGCCTTCTTTGTTCCAGGTTCGTCTCGTTCGTCCCTCTTCGTCCTCCCATTTGATCCGTAGGCCTTCTTTGGATCAAGTTCGTCTCGTTCGTCCAACTTCGTCCTCCCATTTGATCCGTTGGCCTTCTTTGTTCCAAGTTCGTCTCGTTCGTCCCTCTTCCTCCTCCTATTTGATCCGTTGGCCTTCTTTGGATCATGTTCGTCTCGTTCATCCATCTTCGTACTCGCATTCGATCCGTTGGCCTTCTTTGTTTCAAGTTCGTCTCGTTCGTCCCTCTTCGTCCTCCCATTTGATCCGTAGGCCTTCTTTGGATCATGTTCGTCTCGTTCGTCCAACTTCGTAAGTTCGTCTCGTTCGTCCCTCTTCCTCCTCCTATTTGGTCCGTAGGCCTTCTTTGGATCATGTTCGTCTCGTTCGTCCAACTTCGTCCTCCCATTTGATCCGTTGGCCTTCTTTGTTCCAAGTTCGTCTCGTTCGTCCCTCTTCCTCCTCCTATTTGATCCGTTGGCCTTCTTTGGATCATGTTCGTCTCGTTCGTCCATCTTCGTACTCGCATTCGATCCGTTGGCCTTCTTTGTTTCAAGTTCGTCTCGTTCGTCCCTCTTCGTCCTCCCATTTGATCCGTAGGCCTTCTTTGGATCATGTTCGTCTCGTTCGTCCAACTTCGTAAGTTCGTCTCGTTCGTCCCTCTTCCTCCTCCTATTTGATCCATAGGCCTTCTTTGGATCATGTTCGTCTCGTTCGTCCATCTTCGTCCTCCCACTTGATCCCGTGGCCTTCTTTGTTCCAAGTTCGTCTCGTTTGTCCCTCTTCGTCCTCCCATTTGATCCGTAGGCCTTCTTTGGATCAAGTTCGTCTCGTTCGTCCAACTTCGTCCTCCCATTTGATCCGTTGGCCTTCTTTGTTCCAAGTTCGTCTCGTTCGTCCCTCTTCCTCCTCCTATTTGATCCGTAGGCCTTCTTTGGACCAAGTTCGTCTCGTTCGTCCCTCTTCCTCCTCCTATTTGATCCATAGGCCTTCTTTGGATCATGTTCGTCTCGTTCGTCCATCTTCGTCCTCCCACTTGATCCCGTGGCCTTCTTTGTTCCAAGTTCGTCTCGTTCGTCCATCTTCGTACTCGCATTCGATCCGTTGGCCTTCTTTGTTTCAAGTTCGTCTCGTTCGTCCCTCTTCGTCCTCCCATTTGATCCGTAGGCCTTCTTTGGATCATGTTCGTCTCGTTCGTCCAACTTCGTAAGTTCGTCTCGTTCGTCCCTCTTCCTCCTCCTATTTGGTCCGTAGGCCTTCTTTGGATCATGTTCGTCTCGTTCGTCCATCTGCGTCCTCCCATTTGATCCGTTGGCCTTCTTTGTTCCAAGTTCGTCTCGTTCGTCCCTTTTCGTCCTCCCATTTGATCCGTAGGCCTTCTTTGGACCAAGTTCGTCTCGTTCGTCCATCTTCGTCCTCCCATTTGATCCGTAGGCCTTCTTTGGGCCAAGTTCGTCTCGTTCGTCCCTCTTCGTCCTCCCATTTGATCCGTTGGCCTTCTTTGGACCAAGTTCGTCTCGTTCGTCCAACTTCGTCCTCCCATTTGATCCGTTGGCCTTCTTTGTTCCAAGTTCGTCTCGTTCGTCCCTCTTCCTCCTCCTATTTGATCCGTAGGCCTTCTTTGTTCCAAGTTGGTCTCGTTCGTCCCTCTTCGTCCTCCCATTTGATCTGTAGGCCTTCTTTGGATCATGTTCGTCTCGTTCGTCCAACTTCGTCCTCCCATTTGATCCGTTGGCCTTCTTTGTTCCAAGTTCGTCTCGTTCGTCCCTTTTCGTCCTCCCATTTGATCCGTAGGCCTTCTTTGGACCAAGTTCGTCTCGTTCGTCCATCTTCGTCCTCCCATTTGATCCGTAGGCCTTCTTTGGGCCAAGTTCGTCTCGTTCGTCCCTCTTCGTCCTCCCATTTGATCCGTTGGCCTTCTTTGGACCAAGTTCGTCTCGTTCGTCCAACTTCGTCCTCCCATTTGATCCGTTGGCCTTCTTTGTTCCAAGTTCGTCTCGTTCGTCCCTCTTCCTCCTCCTATTTGATCCGTAGGCCTTCTTTGTTCCAAGTTGGTCTCGTTCGTCCCTCTTCGTCCTCCCATTTGATCTGTAGGCCTTCTTTGGATCATGTTCGTCTCGTTCGTCCAACTTCGTCCTCCCATTTGATCCGTTGGCCTTCTTTGTTCCAAGTTCGTCTCGTTCGTCCATCTTCGTCCTCCCATTTGATCTGTTGGCCTTCTTTGTTCCAAGTTCGTCTCCTTCGTCACTCTTCGTCCTCCCATTTGATCCGTTGGCCTTCTTTGGATCATGTTCGTCTCGTTCGTTCATCTTCGTCCTCCCATTCGATCCGTTGGCCTTCTTTGTTCCAAGTTCGTCTCGTTAGTCCCTCTTCGTCCTCGCATTTGATCCGTAGGCCTTCTTTGGATCATGTTCGTCTCGTTCGTCCAACTTCGTCCTCCCATTTGATCCGTTGGCCTTCTTTGTTCCAAGTTCGTCTCGTTCGTCCCTCTTCCTCCTCCTATTTGATCCGTAGGCCTTCTTTGGATCATATTCGTCTCGTTCGTCCCTCTTCGTCCTTCTATTTGATCCGTTGGCCTTCTTTGTTCCAAGTTCGTCTCGTTCGTCCCTCTTCGTCCTACCATTTGATCCGTAGGCCTTCTTTGGATCATGTTCGTTTCGTTTGTCCATCTTCGTCCTCCCATTCGATCCGTTGGCCTTCTTTGTTCCAAGTTCGTCTCGTTCGTCCCTCTTCCTCCTCCTATTTGATCCGTTGGCCTTCTTTGGATCATGTTCGTCTTGTTCGTCCATCTTCGTCCTCCCATTCGATCCGTTGGCCTTCTTTGTTCCAAGTTCGTCTCGTTCGTCCCTCTTCGTCCTCCCATTTGATCCGTAGGCCTTCTTTGGATCAAGTTCGTCTCGTTCGTCCAACTTCGTCCTCCCATTTGATCCGTTGGCCTTCCTTGTTCCAAGTTCGTCTCGTTCGTCCCTCTTCCTCCTCCTATTTGATCCGTAGGCCTTCTTTGGACCAAGTTCGTCTCGTTCGTCCATCTTCGTCCTCCCATTTGATCCGTAGGGCTTCTTTGGGCCAAGTTCGTCTCGTTCGTCCCTCTTCCTCCTCCTATTTGATCCATAGGCCTTCTTTGGATCATGTTCGTCTCGTTCGTCCATCTTCGTCCTCCCATTTGATCCCGTGGCCTTCTTTGTTCCAAGTTCGTCTCGTTCGTCCATCTTCGTCCTCCCATTCGATCCGTTGGCCTTCTTTGTTCCAAGTTCGTCTCGTTCGTCCCTCTTCGTCCTCCCATTTGATCCGTAGGCCTTCTTTGGATCATGTTCGTCTCGGTCGTCCAACGTCGTCCTCCCATTTGATCCGTTGGCCTTCTTTGTTCCAAGTTCGTCTCGTTCGTCCCTCTTCCTCCTCCTATTTGATCCGTAGGCCTTCTTTGGATCATGTTCGTCTCGTTCGTCCATCTTCGTCCTCCCATTTGATCCCGTGGCCTTCTTTGTTCCATGTTCGTCTCGTTCGTCCATCTTCGTCCTCCCATTTGATCCGTTGGCCTTCTTTGTTCCAAGTTCGTCTCGTTCGTCCCTCTTCCTCCTCCTATTTGATCCGTAGGCCTTCTTTGGATCATGTTCGTCTCGTTCGTCCATCTTCGTCCTCCCATTTGATCCCGTGGCCTTCTTTGTTCCAAGTTCGTCTCGTTCGTCCATCTTCGTCCTCCCATTTGATCCGTTGGCCTTCTTTGTTCCAAGTTCGTCTCGTTCGTCCCTCTTCCTCCTCCTATTTGATCCGTAGGCCTTCTTTGGATCATGTTCGTCTCGTTCGTCCATCTTCGTCCTCCCATTTGATCCCGTGGCCTTCTTTGTTCCAAGTTCGTCTCGTTCGTCCATCTTCGTCCTCCCATTTGATCCGTTGGCCTTCTTTGGACCAAGTTCGTCTCGTTCGTCCCTCTTCCTCCTCCTATTTGATCCGTAGGCCTTCTTTGGATCATGTTCGTCTCGTTCGTCCATCTTCGTCCTCCCATTCGATCCGTTGGCCTTCTTTGGATCATGGTCGTCTCGTTCGTCCATCTTCGTCCTCCCATTCGATCCGTTGGCCTTCTTTGTTCCAAGTTCGTCTCGTTCGTCCCTCTTCCTCCTCCTATTTGATCCGTAGGCCTTCTTTGGACCAAGTTCGTCTCGTTCGTCCATCTTCGTCCTCCCATTTGATCTGTTGGCCTTCTTTGTTCCAAGTCCGTCTCGTTCGTCCCTCTTCGTCCTCCCATTTGATCCGTAGGCCTTCTTTGGATCAAGTTCGTCTCGTTCGTCCAACTTCGTCCTCCCATTTGATCCGTTGGCCTTCTTTTTTCCAAGTTCGTCTCGTACGTCCCTCTTCCTCCTCCTATTTGATCCGTAGGCCTTCTTTGGATCATGTTCGTCTCGTTCGTCCATCTTCGTCCTCCCATTTGATCCCGTGGCCTTCTTTGTTCCATGTTCGTCTCGTTCGTCCATCTTCGTCCTCCCATTCGATCCGTTGGCCTTCTTTGGATCATGGTCGTCTCGTTCGTCCATCTTCGTCCTCCCATTCGATCCGTTGGCCTTCTTTGTTTCAAGTTCGTCTCGTTCGTCCCTCTTCCTCCTCCTATTTGATCCGTAGGCCTTCTTTGGACCAAGTTCGTCTCGTTCGTCCATCTTCGTCCTCCCATTTGATCTGTTGGCCTTCTTTGTTCCAAGTCCGTCTCGTTCGTCCCTCTTCCTCCTCCTATTTGATCCGTAGGCCTTCTTTGGACCAAGTTCGTCTCGTTCGTCCATCTTCGTCCTCCCATTTGATCGGTTGGCCTTCTTTGTTCCAAGTTCGTCTCGTACGTCCCTCTTCCTCCTCCTATTTGATCCGTAGGCCTTCTTTGGACCAAGTTCGTCTCGTTCGTCCATCTTCGTCCTCCCATTTGATCCGTACGCCTTCTTTGGGCCAAGTTCGTCTCGTTCGTCCATCTTCGTCCTCCCATTTGATCCGTAGGCCTTCTTTGGATCATGTTCGTCTCGTTTGTCCATCTTCGTCCTCCCATTGGATCCGTTGGCCTTCTTTGGATCATGTTCGTCTCGTTCGTCCATCTTCGTCCTCCCATTCGATCCGTTGGCCATCTTTGTTCCAAGTTCGTCTCGTTCGTCCCTCTTCGTCCTCCCATTTGATCCGTAGGCCTTCTTTGGATCAAGTTCGTCTCGTTCGTCCAACTTCGTCCTCCCATTTGATCCGTTGGCCTTCTTTTTTCCAAGTTCGTCTCGTACGTCCCTCTTCCTCCTCCTATTTGATCCGTAGGCCTTCTTTGGACCAAGTTCGTCTCGTTCGTCCATCTTCGTCCTCCCATTTGATCCGTAGGCCTTCTTTGGGCCAAGTTCGTCTCGTTCGTCCATCTTCGTCCTCCCATTTGATCCGTAGGCCTTCTTTGGGCCAAGTTCGTCTCGTTCGTCCCTCTTCCTCCTCCTATTTGATCCATAGGCCTTCTTTGGATCATGTTCGTCTCGTTCGTCCATCTTCGTCCTCCCATTTGATCCCGTGGCCTTCTTTGTTCCAAGTTCGTCTCGTTCGTCCATCTTCGTCCTCCCATTCGATCCGTTGGCCTTCTTTGTTCCATGTTCGTCTCGTTCGTCCCTCTTCGTCCCCCCATTTGATCCGTAGGCCTTCTTTGGATCATGTTCGTCTCGTTCGTCCCTCTTCGTCCTTCTATTTGATCCGTTGGCCTTCTTTGTTCCAAGTTCGTCTCGTTCGTCCCTCTTCGTCCTACCATTTGATCCGTAGGCCTTCTTTGGATCATGTTCGTCTCGTTTGTCCATCTTCGTTCTCCCATTTGATCCGTTGGCCTTCTTTGGATCATGTTCGTCTCGTTCGTCCATCTTCGTCCTCCCATTCGATCTGTTGGCCTTCTTTGTTCCAAGTTCGTATCGTTCGTCCCTCTTCGTCCTCCCATTTGATCCGTAGGCCTTCTTTGGATCAAGTTCGTCTCGTTCGTCCAACTTCGTCCTCCCATTTGATCCGTTGGCCTTCTTTGTTCCAAGTTCGTCTCGTTCGTCCCTCTTCCTCCTCCTATTTGATCCGTAGGCCTTCTTTGGACCAAGTTCGTCTCGTTCGTCCATCTTCGTCCTCCCATTTGATCCATAGGCCTTCTTTGGGCCAAGTTCGTCTCGTTCGTCCCTCTTCCTCCTCCTATTTGATCCATAGGCCTTCTTTGGATCATGTTCGTCTCGTTCGTCCATCTTCGTCCTCCCATTTGATCCGTTGGCCTTCTTTGTTCCAAGTTCGTCTCGTTCGTCTCGTTCGTCCTTTTTCGTCCTCCCTTTTGATTCGTAGGCCTTCTTTGGACCAAGTTCGTCTCGTTCGTCCATCTTCGTCCTCCCATTTGATCCGTAGGCCTTCTTTGGGCCAAGTTCGTCTCGTTCGTCCCTCTTCGTCCTCCCATTTGATCCGTTGGCCTTCTTTGTTCCAAGTTCGTCTCGTTCGTCCCTCTTCGTCTTCCCATTTGATCCGTAGGCCTTCTTTGGATCATGTTCGTCTCGTTCGTCCAACTTCGTCCTCCCATTTGATCCGTTGGCCTTCTTTGTTCCAAGTTCGTCACGTTCGTCCCTCTTCCTCCTCCTATTTGATCCGTAGGCCTTCTTTGGATCATGTTCGTCTCGTTCGTCCATCTTCGTCCTCCCATTTGATCCCGTGGCCTTCTTTGTTCCAAGTTCGTCTCGTTCGTCCATCTTCGTCCTCCCATTCGATCCGTTGGCCTTCTTTGTTCCATGTTCGTCTCGTTCGTCCCTCTTCGTCCCCCCATTTGATCCGTAGGCCTTCTTTGGATCATGTTCGTCTCGTTCGTCCCTCTTCGTCCTTCTATTTGATCCGTTGGCCTTCTTTGTTCCAAGTTCGTCTCGTTCGTCCCTCTTCGTCCTACCATTTGATCCGTAGGCCTTCTTTGGATCATGTTCGTCTCGTTTGTCCATCTTCGTTCTCCCATTTGATCCGTTGGCCTTCTTTGGATCATGTTCGTCTCGTTCGTCCATCTTCGTCCTCCCATTCGATCTGTTGGCCTTCTTTGTTCCAAGTTCGTATCGTTCGTCCCTCTTCGTCCTCCCATTTGATCCGTAGGCCTTCTTTGGATCATGTTCGTCTCGTTCGTCCATCTTCGTCCTCCCATTTGATCCCGTGGCCTTCTTTGTTCCAAGTTCGTCTCGTTCGTCCATCTTCGTCCTCCCATTCGATCCGTTGGCCTTCTTTGTTCCATGTTCGTCTCGTTCGTCCCTCTTCGTCCCCCCATTTGATCCGTAGGCCTTCTTTGGATCATGTTCGTCTCGTTCGTCCCTCTTCGTCCTTCTATTTGATCCGTTGGCCTTCTTTGTTCCAAGTTCGTCTCGTTCGTCCCTCTTCGTCCTACCATTTGATCCGTAGGCCTTCTTTGGATCATGTTCGTCTCGTTTGTCCATCTTCGTTCTCCCATTTGATCCGTTGGCCTTCTTTGGATCATGTTCGTCTCGTTCGTCCATCTTCGTCCTCCCATTCGATCTGTTGGCCTTCTTTGTTCCAAGTTCGTATCGTTCGTCCCTCTTCGTCCTCCCATTTGATCCGTAGGCCTTCTTTGGATCAAGTTCGTCTCGTTCGTCCAACTTCGTCCTCCCATTTGATCCGTTGGCCTTCTTTGTTCCAAGTTCGTCTCGTTCGTCCCTCTTCCTCCTCCTATTTGATCCGTAGGCCTTCTTTGGACCAAGTTCGTCTCGTTCGTCCATCTTCGTCCTCCCATTTGATCCATAGGCCTTCTTTGGGCCAAGTTCGTCTCGTTCGTCCCTCTTCCTCCTCCTATTTGATCCATAGGCCTTCTTTGGATCATGTTCGTCTCGTTCGTCCATCTTCGTCCTCCCATTTGATCCGTTGGCCTTCTTTGTTCCAAGTTCGTCTCGTTCGTCTCGTTCGTCCTTTTTCGTCCTCCCATTTGATTCGTAGGCCTTCTTTGGACCAAGTTCGTCTCGTTCGTCCATCTTCGTCCTCCCATTTGATCCGTAGGCCTTCTTTGGGCCAAGTTCGTCTCGTTCGTCCCTCTTCGTCCTCCCATTTGATCCGTTGGCCTTCTTTGTTCCAAGTTCGTCTCGTTCGTCCCTCTTCGTCTTCCCATTTGATCCGTAGGCCTTCTTTGGATCATGTTCGTCTCGTTCGTCCAACTTCGTCCTCCCATTTGATCCGTTGGCCTTCTTTGTTCCAAGTTCGTCACGTTCGTCCCTCTTCCTCCTCCTATTTGATCCGTAGGCCTTCTTTGGATCATGTTCGTCTCGTTCGTCCATCTTCGTCCTCCCATTTGATCCCGTGGCCTTCTTTGTTCCATGTTCGTCTCGTTCGTCCATCTTCGTCCTCCCATTTGATCCGTTGGCCTTCTTTGTTCCAAGTTCGTCTCGTTCGTCCCTCTTCCTCCTCCTTTTTGATCCGTAGGCCTTCTTTGGATCATGTTCGTCTCGTTCGTCCATCTTCGTCCTCCCATTTGATCCCGTGGCCTTCTTTGTTCCATGTTCGTCTCGTTCGTCCATCTTCGTCCTCCCATTCGATCCGTTGGCCTTCTTTGTTACAAGTTCGTCTCGTTCGTCCCTCTTCGTCCTCCCATTTGATCCGTAGGCCTTCTTTGGATCATGGTCGTCTCGTTCGTCCATCTTCGTCCTCCCATTCGATCCGTTGGCCTTCTTTGTTCCAAGTTCGTCTCGTTCGTCCCTCTTCCTCCTCCTATTTGATCCATAGGCCTTCTTTGGATCATGTTCGTCTCGTTCGTCCATCTTCGTCCTCCCATTTGATCCGTTGGCCTTCTTTGTTCCAAGTTCGTCTCGTTCGTCCTTTTTCGTCCTCCCATTTGATTCGTAGGCCTTCTTTGGACCAAGTTCGTCTCGTTCGTCCATCTTCGTCCTCCCATTTGATCCGTAGGCCTTCTTTGGGCCAAGTTCGTCTCGTTCGTCCCTCTTCGTCCTCCCATTTGATCCGTTGGCCTTCTTTGTTCCAAGTTCGTCTCGTTCGTCCCTCTTCGTCTTCCCATTTGATCCGTAGGCCTTCTTTGGATCATGTTCGTCTCGTTCGTCCAACTTCGTCCTCCCATTTGATCCGTTGGCCTTCTTTGTTCCAAGTTCGTCACGTTCGTCCCTCTTCCTCCTCCTATTTGATCCGTAGGCCTTCTTTGGATCATGTTCGTCTCGTTCGTCCATCTTCGTCCTCCCATTTGATCCCGTGGCCTTCTTTGTTCCATGTTCGTCTCGTTCGTCCATCTTCGTCCTCCCATTTGATCCGTTGGCCTTCTTTGTTCCAAGTTCGTCTCGTTCGTCCCTCTTCCTCCTCCTTTTTGATCCGTAGGCCTTCTTTGGATCATGTTCGTCTCGTTCGTCCATCTTCGTCCTCCCATTTGATCCCGTGGCCTTCTTTGTTCCATGTTCGTCTCGTTCGTCCATCTTCGTCCTCCCATTCGATCCGTTGGCCTTCTTTGTTCCAAGTTCGTCTCGTTCGTCCCTCTTCGTCCTCCCATTTGATCCGTAGGCCTTCTTTGGATCATGGTCGTCTCGTTCGTCCATCTTCGTCCTCCCATTTGATCCGTTGGCCTTCTTTGTTCCAAGTTCGTCTCGTTCGTCCTTTTTCGTCCTCCCATTTGATTCGTAGGCCTTCTTTGGACCAAGTTCGTCTCGTTCGTCCATCTTCGTCCTCCCATTTGATCCGTAGGCCTTCTTTGGGCCAAGTTCGTCTCGTTCGTCCCTCTTCGTCCTCCCATTTGATCCGTTGGCCTTCTTTGTTCCAAGTTCGTCTCGTTCGTCCCTCTTCGTCTTCCCATTTGATCCGTAGGCCTTCTTTGGATCATGTTCGTCTCGTTCGTCCAACTTCGTCCTCCCATTTGATCCGTTGGCCTTCTTTGTTCCAAGTTCGTCACGTTCGTCCCTCTTCCTCCTCCTATTTGATCCGTAGGCCTTCTTTGGATCATGTTCGTCTCGTTCGTCCATCTTCGTCCTCCCATTTGATCCCGTGGCCTTCTTTGTTCCATGTTCGTCTCGTTCGTCCATCTTCGTCCTCCCATTTGATCCGTTGGCCTTCTTTGTTCCAAGTTCGTCTCGTTCGTCCCTCTTCCTCCTCCTTTTTGATCCGTAGGCCTTCTTTGGATCATGTTCGTCTCGTTCGTCCATCTTCGTCCTCCCATTTGATCCCGTGGCCTTCTTTGTTCCATGTTCGTCTCGTTCGTCCATCTTCGTCCTCCCATTCGATCCGTTGGCCTTCTTTGTTCCAAGTTCGTCTCGTTCGTCCCTCTTCGTCCTCCCATTTGATCCGTAGGCCTTCTTTGGATCATGGTCGTCTCGTTCGTCCATCTTCGTCCTCCCATTTGATCCGTAGGCCTTCTTTGGGCCAAGTTCGTCTCGTTCGTCCCTCTTCCTCCTCCTATTTGATCCATAGGCCTTCTTTGGATCATGTTCGTCTCGTTCGTCCATCTTCGTCCTCCCATTTGATCCCGTGGCCTTCTTTGTTCCAAGTTCGTCTCGTTCGTCCATCTTCGTCCTCCCATTCGATCCGTTGGCCTTCTTTGTTCCATGTTCGTCTCGTTCGTCCCTCTTCGTCCCCCCATTTGATCCGTAGGCCTTCTTTGGATCATGTTCGTCTCGTTCGTCCCTCTTCGTCCTTCTATTTGATCCGTTGGCCTTCTTTGTTCCAAGTTCGTCTCGTTCGTCCCTCTTCGTCCTACCATTTGATCCGTAGGCCTTCTTTGGATCATGTTCGTCTCGTTTGTCCATCTTCGTTCTCCCATTTGATCCGTTGGCCTTCTTTGGATCATGTTCGTCTCGTTCGTCCATCTTCGTCCTCCCATTCGATCTGTTGGCCTTCTTTGTTCCAAGTTCGTATCGTTCGTCCCTCTTCGTCCTCCCATTTGATCCGTAGGCCTTCTTTGGATCAAGTTCGTCTCGTTCGTCCAACTTCGTCCTCCCATTTGATCCGTTGGCCTTCTTTGTTCCAAGTTCGTCTCGTTCGTCCCTCTTCCTCCTC
Organism: Glycyrrhiza uralensis; assembly: GCA_030159175.1. NCBI lineage: Eukaryota > Viridiplantae > Streptophyta > Magnoliopsida > Fabales > Fabaceae > Glycyrrhiza > Glycyrrhiza uralensis. The sequence goes on along the minus strand of BRZY01000008.1, from coordinate 14,297,083 downwards.
CTATTTGATCCGTAGGCCTTCTTTGGACCAAGTTCGTCTCGTTCGTCCATCTTCGTCCTCCCATTTGATCCATAGGCCTTCTTTGGGCCAAGTTCGTCTCGTTCGTCCCTCTTCCTCCTCCTATTTGATCCATAGGCCTTCTTTGGATCATGTTCGTCTCGTTCGTCCATCTTCGTCCTCCCATTTGATCCGTTGGCCTTCTTTGTTCCAAGTTCGTCTCGTTCGTCCTTTTTCGTCCTCCCATTTGATTCGTAGGCCTTCTTTGGACCAAGTTCGTCTCGTTCGTCCATCTTCGTCCTCCCATTTGATCCGTAGGCCTTCTTTGGGCCATGTTCGTCTCGTTCGTCCCTCTTCGTCCTCCCATTTGATCCGTTGGCCTTCTTTGTTCCAAGTTCGTCTCGTTCGTCCCTCTTCGTCTTCCCATTTGATCCGTAGGCCTTCTTTGGATCATGTTCGTCTCGTTCGTCCAACTTCGTCCTCCCATTTGATCCGTTGGCCTTCTTTGTTCCAAGTTCGTCACGTTCGTCCCTCTTCCTCCTCCTATTTGATCCGTAGGCCTTCTTTGGATCATGTTCGTCTCGTTCGTCCATCTTCGTCCTCCCATTTGATCCCGTGGCCTTCTTTGTTCCATGTTCGTCTCGTTCGTCCATCTTCGTCCTCCCATTTGATCCGTTGGCCTTCTTTGTTCCAAGTTCGTCTCGTTCGTCCCTCTTCCTCCTCCTTTTTGATCCGTAGGCCTTCTTTGGATCATGTTCGTCTCGTTCGTCCATCTTCGTCCTCCCATTTGATCCCGTGGCCTTCTTTGTTCCATGTTCGTCTCGTTCGTCCATCTTCGTCCTCCCATTCGATCCGTTGGCCTTCTTTGTTCCAAGTTCGTCTCGTTCGTCCCTCTTCGTCCTCCCATTTGATCCGTAGGCCTTCTTTGGATCATGGTCGTCTCGTTCGTCCATCTTCGTCCTCCCATTTGATCCGTAGGCCTTCTTTGGGCCAAGTTCGTCTCATTCGTCCCTCTTCGTCCTCCCATTTGATCCGTTGGCCTTCTTTGTTCCAAGTTCGTCTCGTTCGTCCCTCTTCGTCTTCCCATTTGATCCGTAGGCCTTCTTTGGATCATGTTCGTCTCGTTCGTCCAACTTCGTCCTCCCATTTGATCCGTTGGCCTTCTTTGTTCCAAGTTCGTCACGTTCGTCCCTCTTCCTCCTCCTATTTGATCCGTAGGCCTTCTTTGGATCATGTTCGTCTCGTTCGTCCATCTTCGTCCTCCCATTTGATCCCGTGGCCTTCTTTGTTCCATGTTCGTCTCGTTCGTCCATCTTCGTCCTCCCATTTGATCCGTTGGCCTTCTTTGTTCCAAGTTCGTCTCGTTCGTCCCTCTTCCTCCTCCTTTTTGATCCGTAGGCCTTCTTTGGATCATGTTCGTCTCGTTCGTCCATCTTCGTCCTCCCATTTGATCCCGTGGCCTTCTTTGTTCCATGTTCGTCTCGTTCGTCCATCTTCGTCCTCCCATTCGATCCGTTGGCCTTCTTTGTTCCAAGTTCGTCTCGTTCGTCCCTCTTCGTCCTCCCATTGGATCCGTAGGCCTTCTTTGGATCATGGTCGTCTCGTTCGTCCATCTTCGTCCTCCCATTCGATCCGTTGGCCTTCTTTGTTCCAAGTTCGTCTCGTTCGTCCCTCTTCCACCTCCTATTTGATCCGTAGGCCTTCTTTGGACCAAGTTCGTCTCGTTCGTCCATCTTCGTCCTCCCATTTGATCTGTTGGCCTTCTTTGTTCCAAGTTCGTCTCGTTCGTCCCTCTTCCTCCTCCTTTTAGATCCGTAGGCCTTCTTTGGACCAGGTTCGTCTCGTTCGTCCATCTTCGTCCTCCCATTTGATCTGTTGGCCTTCTTTGTTCCAAGTTCGTCTCATTCGTCACTCTTCGTCCTCCCATTTGATCCGTTGGCCTTCTTTGGATCATGTTCGTCTCGTTCGTCCATCTTCGTCCTCCCATTCGATCCGTTGGCCTTCTTTGTTCCAAGTTCGTCTCGTTCGTCCCTCTCCGTCCTCGCATTTGATCCGTAGGCCTTCTTTGGATCATGTTCGTCTCGTTCGTCCAACTTCGTCCTCCCATTTGATCCGTTGGCCTTCTTTGTTCCAAGTTCGTCTCGTTCGTCCCTCTTCCTCCTCCTATTTGATCCGTAGGCCTTCTTTGGATCATATTCGTCTCGTTCGTCCCTCTTCGTCCTTCTATTTGATCCGTTGGCCTTCTTTGTTCCAAGTTCGTCTCGTTCGTCCCTCTTCGTCCTACCATTTGATCCGTAGGCCTTCTTTGGATCATGGTCGTCTCGTTCGTCCATCTTCGTCCTCCCATTCGATCCGTTGGCCTTCTTTGTTCCAAGTTCGTCTCGTTCGTCCCTCTTCCTCCTCCTATTTGATCCGTAGGCCTTCTTTGGACCAAGTTCGTCTCGTTCGTCCATCTTCGTCCTCCCATTTGATCTGTTGGCCTTCTTTGTTCCAAGTTCGTCTCGTTCGTCCCTCTTCCTCCTCCTATTAGATCCGTAGGCCTTCTTTGGTCCAAGTTCGTCTCGTTCGTCCAACTTCGTCCTCCCATTTGATCTGTTGGCCTTCTTTGTTCCAAGTTCGTCTCATTCGTCACTCTTCGTCCTCCCATTTGATCCGTTGGCCTTCTTTGGATCATGTTCGTCTCGTTCGTCCATCTTCGTCCTCCCATTCGATCCGTTGGCCTTCTTTGTTCCAAGTTCGTCTCGTTCGTCCCTCTCCGTCCTCGCATTTGATCCGTAGGCCTTCTTTGGATCATGTTCGTCACGTTCGTCCAACTTCGTCCTCCCATTTGATCCGTTGGCCTTCTTTGTTCCAAGTTCGTCTCGTTCGTCCCTCTTCCTCCTCCTATTTGATCCGTAGGCCTTCTTTGGATCATCTTCGTCTCGTTCGTCCCTCTTCATCCTTCTATTTGATCCGTTGGCCTTCTTTGTTCCAAGTTCGTCTCGTTCGTCCCTCTTCGTCCTACCATTTGATCCGTAGCCCTTCTTTGGATCATGTTCGTCTCGTTTGTCCATCTTCGTTCTCCCATTTGATCCGTTGGCCTTCTTTAAATCATGTTCGTCTCGTTCGTCCATCTTCGTCCTCCCATTCGATCCGTTGGCCTTCTTTGTTCCAAGTTCGTCTCGTTCGTCCCTCTTCCTCCTCCTATTTGATCCGTAGGCCTTCTTTGGATCATATTCGTCTCGTTCGTCCCTCTTCGTCCTTCCATTTGATCTGTTGGCCTTCTTTGTTCCAAGTTCGTCTCGTTCGTCCCTCTTCGTCCTACCATTTGATCCGTAGGCCTTCTTTGGATCATGTTCGTCTCGTTTGTCCATCTTCGTCCTCCCATTTGATCCGTTGGCCTTCTTTGGATCATATTCGTCTCGTTCGTCCCTCTTCGTCCTTCCATTTGATCCGTTGGCCTTCTTTGTTCCAAGTTCATCTCGTTCGTCCCTCTTCATCCTACCATTTGATTCGTAGGCCTTCTTTGGATCATGTTCGTCTCGTTCGTCCATCTTCGTCCTCCCATTTGATCCGTTGGCCTTCTTTGTTCCAAGTTCGTCTCGTTCGTCCCTCTTCCTCCTCCTATTTGATCCGTAGGCCTTCTTTGGATCATATTCGTCTCGTTCGTCCCTCTTCGTCCTTCTATTTGATCCGTTGGCCTTCTTTGTTCCAAGTTCGTCTCGTTCGTCCCTCTTCGTCCTACCATTTGATCCGTAGGCCTTCTTTGGATCATGTTCGTCTCGTTTGTCCATCTTCGTTCTCCCATTTGATCCGTTGGCCTTCTTTGGATCATGTTCGTCTCGTTCGTCCATCTTCGTCCTCCCATTCGATCTGTTGGCCTTCTTTGTTCCAAGTTCGTCTCGTTCGTCCCTCTTCGTCCTCCCATTTGATCCGTAGGCCTTATTTGGATCAAGTTCGTCTCGTTCGTCCAACTTCGTCCTCCCATTTGATCCGTTGGCCTTCTTTGTTCCAAGTTCGTCTCGTTCGTCCCTCTTCCTCCTCCTATTTGATCCGTAGGCCTTCTTTGGACCAAGTTCGTCTCGTTCGTCCATTTTCGTCCTCCCATTTGATCCGTTGGCCTTCTTTGTTCCAAGTTCGTCTCGTTCGTCCCTCTTCCTCCTCCTATTTGATCCGTTGGCCTTCTTTGGATCATGTTCGTCTTGTTCGTCCATCTTCGTCCTCCCATTCGATCCGTTGGCCTTCTTTGTTCCAAGTTCGTCTCGTTCGTCCCTCTTCGTCCTCCCATTTGATCCGTAGGCCTTCTTTGGATCAAGTTCGTCTCGTTCGTCCAACTTCGTCCTCCCATTTGATCCGTTGGCCTTCTTTGTTCCAAGTTCGTCTCGTTCGTCCCTCTTCCTCCTCCTATTTGATCCGTAGGCCTTCTTTGGACCAAGTTCGTCTCGTTCGTCCCTCTTCCTCCTCCTATTTGATCCGTAGGCCTTCTTTGGACCAAGTTCGTCTCGTTCGTCCCTCTTCCTCCTCCTATTTGATCCGTAGGCCTTCTTTGGATCATGTTCGTCTCGTTCGTCCATCTTCGTCCTCCCATTTGATCCCGTGGCCTTCTTTGTTCCATGTTCGTCTCGTTCGTCCATCTTCGTCCTCCCATTCGATCCGTTGGCCTTCTTTGGATCATGGTCATCTCGTTCGTCCATCTTCGTCCTCCCATTCGATCCGTTGGCCTTCTTTGTTCCAAGTTCGTCTCGTTCGTCCCTCTTCCTCCTCCTATTTGATCCGTAGGCCTTCTTTGGACCATGTTCGTCTCGTTCGTCCATCTTCGTCCTCCCATTCGATCCGTTGGCCTTCTTTGTTCCAAGTTCGTCTCGTTCGTCCCTCTTCCTCCTCCCATTTGATCCGTAGGCCTTCTTTGGATCAAGTTCGTCTCGTTCGTCCAACTTCGTCCTCCCATTTGATCCGTTGGCCTTCTTTGTTCCAAGTTCGTCTCGTACGTCCCTCTTCCTCCTCCTATTTGATCCGTAGGCCTTCTTTGGGCCAAGTTCGTCTCGTTCGTCCAACTTCGTCCTCCCATTTGATCCGTTGGCCTTCTTTGTTCCAAGTTCGTCTCGTTCGTCCCTCTTCCTCCTCCCATTTGATCCGTAGGCCTTCTTTGGATCAAGTTCGTCTTGTTCGTCCATCTTCGTCCTCCCATTCGATCCGTTGGCCTTCTTTGTTCCAAGTTCGTCTCGTTCGTCCCTCTTCGTCCTCCCATTTGATCCGTAGGCCTTCTTTGGATCAAGTTCGTCTCGTTCGTCCAACTTCGTCCTCCCATTTGATCCGTTGGCCTTCTTTGTTCCAAGTTCGTCTCGTTCGTCCCTCTTCCTCCTCCTATTTGATCCGTAGGCCTTCTTTGGACCAAGTTCGTCTCGTTCGTCCATCTTCGTCCTCCCATTTGATCCGTAGGCCTTCTTTGGGGCAAGTTCGTCTCGTTCGTCCCTCTTCCTCCTCCTATTTGATCCGTAGGCCTTCTTTGGATCAAGTTCGTCTCGTTCGTCCAACTTCGTCCTCCCATTTGATCCGTTGGCCTTCTTTGTTCCAAGTTCGTCTCGTTCGTCCATCTTCGTCCTCCCATTTGATCCCGTGGCCTTCTTTGTTCCAAGTTCGTCTCGTTCGTCCATCTTCGTCCTCCCATTTGATCCGTTGGCCTTCTTTGTTCCAAGTTCGTCTCGTTCGTCCCTCTTCCTCCTCCTATTTGATCCGTAGGCCTTCTTTGGACCAAGTTCGTCTCGTTCGTCCCTCTTCCTCCTCCTATTTGATCCGTAGGCCTTCTTTGGATCATGTTCGTCTCGTTCGTCCATCTTCGTCCTCCCATTTGATCCCGTGGCCTTCTTTGTTCCATGTTCGTCTCGTTCGTCCATCTTCGTCCTCCCATTCGATCCGTTGGCCTTCTTTGGATCATGGTCATCTCGTTCGTCCATCTTCGTCCTCCCATTCGATCCGTTGGCCTTCTTTGTTCCAAGTTCGTCTCGTTCGTCCCTCTTCCTCCTCCTATTTGATCCGTAGGCCTTCTTTGGACCATGTTCGTCTCGTTCGTCCATCTTCGTCCTCCCATTCGATCCGTTGGCCTTCTTTGTTCCAAGTTCGTCTCGTTCGTCCCTCTTCCTCCTCCCATTTGATCCGTAGGCCTTCTTTGGATCAAGTTCGTCTCGTTCGTCCAACTTCGTCCTCCCATTTGATCCGTTGGCCTTCTTTGTTCCAAGTTCGTCTCGTACGTCCCTCTTCCTCCTCCTATTTGATCCGTAGGCCTTCTTTGGGCCAAGTTCGTCTCGTTCGTCCATCTTCGTCCTCCCATTTGATCCGTAGGCCTTCTTTGGGCCAAGTTCGTCTCGTTCGTCCCTCTTCCTCCTCCTATTTGTTCCATAGGCCTTCTTTGGATCATGTTCGTCTCGTTCGTCCATCTTCGTCCTCCCATTTGATCCCGTGGCCTTCTTTGTTCCAAGTTCGTCTCGTTCGTCCATCTTCGTCCTCCCATTCGATCCGTTGGCCTTCTTTGTTCCATGTTCGTCTCGTTCGTCCCTCTTCGTCCTCCCATTTGATCCGTAGGCCTTCTTTGGATCATGTTCGTCTCGTTCGTCCCTCTTCGTCCTTCTATTTGATCCGTTGGCCTTCTTTGTTCCAAGTTCGTCTCGTTCGTCCCTCTTCGTCCTACCATTTGATCCGTAGGCCTTCTTTGGATCATGTTCGTCTCGTTTGTCCATCTTCGTTCTCCCATTTGATCCGTTGGCCTTCTTTGGATCATGTTCGTCTCGTTCGTCCATCTTCGTCCTCCCATTCGATCTGTTGGCCTTCTTTGTTCCAAGTTCGTATCGTTCGTCCCTCTTCGTCCTCCCATTTGATCCGTAGGCCTTCTTTGGATCAAGTTCGTCTCGTTCGTCCAACTTCGTCCTCCCATTTGATCCGTTGGCCTTCTTTGTTCCAAGTTCGTCTCGTTCGTCCCTCTTCCTCCTCCTATTTGATCCGTAGGCCTTCTTTGGACCAAGTTCGTCTCGTTCGTCCATCTTCGTCCTCCCATTTGATCCATAGGCCTTCTTTGGGCCAAGTTCGTCTCGTTCGTCCCTCTTCCTCCTCCTATTTGATCCATAGGCCTTCTTTGGATCATGTTCGTCTCGTTCGTCCATCTTCGTCCTCCCATTTGATCCCGTGGCCCTCTCTGTTCCAAGTTCGTCTCGTTCGTCCAACTTCGTCCTCCCATTTGATCTGTTGGCCTTCTTTGATCCAAGTTCGTCTCGTTCGTCCCTCTTCCTCCTCCTATTTGATCCGTAGGCCTTCTTTGGATCATGTTCGTCTCGTTCGTCCATCTGCGTCCTCCCATTTGATCCGTTGGCCTTCTTTGTTCCAAGTTCGTCTCGTTCGTCCTTTTTCGTCCTCCCATTTGATTCGTAGGCCTTCTTTGGACCAAGTTCGTCTCGTTCGTCCATCTTCGTCCTCCCATTTGATCCGTAGGCCTTCTTTGGGCCAAGTTCGTCTCGTTCGTCCCTCTTCGTCCTCCCATTTGATCCGTTGGCCTTCTTTGTTCCAAGTTCGTCTCGTTCGTCCCTCTTCGTCTTCCCATTTGATCCGTAGGCCTTCTTTGGATCATGTTAGTCTCGTTCGTCCAACTTCGTCCTCCCATTTGATCCGTTGGCCTTCTTTGTTCCAAGTTCGTCTCGTTCGTCCCTCTTCCTCCTCCTATTTGATCCGTAGGCCTTCTTTGGATCATGTTCGTCTCGTTCGTCCATCTTCGTCCTCCCATTTGATCCCGTGGCCTTCTTTGTTCCATGTTCGTCTCGTTCGTCCATCTTCGTCCTCCCATTTGATCCGTTGGCCTTCTTTGTTCCAAGTTCGTCTCGTTCGTCCATCTTCGTCCTCCCATTTGATCCCGTGGCCTTCTTTGTTCCATGTTCGTCTCGTTCGTCCATCTTCGTCCTCCCATTCGATCCGTTGGCCTTCTTTGTTCCAAGTTCGTCTCGTTCGTCCCTCTTCGTTCTCCCATTTGATCCGTAGGCCTTCTTTGGATCATGGTCGTCTCGTTCGTCCATCTTCGTCCTCCCATTCGATCCGTTGGCCTTCTTTGTTCCAAGTTCGTCTCGTTCGTCCCTCTTCCTCCTCCTATTTGATCCGTAGGCCTTCTTTGGACCAAGTTCGTCTCGTTCATCCATCTTCGTCCCCCCATTTGATCTGTTGGCCTTCTTTGTTCCAAGTTCGTCTCGTTCGTCCCTCTTCCTCCTCCTATTAGATCCGTAGGCCTTCTTTGGACCAAGTTCGTCTCGTTCGTCCATCTTCGTCCTCCCATTTGATCTGTTGGCCTTCTTTGTTCCAAGTTCGTCTCATTCGTCACTCTTCGTCCTCCCATTTGATCCGTTGGCCTTCTTTGGATCATGTTCGTCTCGTTCGTCCATCTTCGTCCTCCTATTCGATCCGTTGGCCTTCTTTGTTCCAAGTTCGTCTCGTTCGTCCCTCTTCGTCCTCCCATTTGATCCGTAGGCCTTCTTTGGATCAAGTTCGTCTCGTTCGTCCAACTTCGTCCTCCCATTTGATCCGTTGGCCTTCTTTGTTCCAAGTTCGTCTCGTTCGTCCCTCTTCCTCCTCCTATTTGATCCGTAGGCCTTCTTTGGACCAAGTTCGTCTCGTTCGTCCATCTTCGTCCTCCCATTTGATCCGTAGGCCTTCTTTGGGCCAAGTTCGTCTCGTTCGTCCCTCTTCCTCCTCCTATTTGATCCGTAGGCCTTCTTTGGATCAAGTTCGTCTCGTTCGTCCAACTTCGTCCTCCCATTTGATCCGTTGGCCTTCTTTGTTCCAAGTTCGTCTCGTTCGTCCATCTTCGTCCTCCCATTTGATCCCGTGGCCTTCTTTGTTCCAAGTTCGTCTCGTTCGTCCATCTTCGTCCTCCCATTTGATCCGTTGGCCTTCTTTGTTCCAAGTTCGTCTCGTTCGTCCCTCTTCCTCCTCCTATTTGATCCGTAGGCCTTCTTTGGACCAAGTTCGTCTCGTTCGTCCCTCTTCCTCCTCCTATTTGATCCGTAGGCCTTCTTTGGATCATGTTCGTCTCGTTCGTCCATCTTCGTCCTCCCATTTGATCCCGTGGCCTTCTTTGTTCCATGTTCGTCTCGTTCGTCCATCTTCGTCCTCCCATTCGATCCGTTGGCCTTCTTTGGATCATGGTCATCTCGTTCGTCCATCTTCGTCCTCCCATTCGATCCGTTGGCCTTCTTTGTTCCAAGTTCGTCTCGTTCGTCCCTCTTCCTCCTCCTATTTGATCCGTAGGCCTTCTTTGGACCAAGTTCGTCTCGTTCGTCCATCTTCGTCCTCCCATTTGATCTGTTGGCCTTCTTTGTTCCAAGTCCGTCTCGTTCGTCCCTCTTCCTCCTCCTATTTGATCCGTAGGCCTTCTTTGGACCAAGTTCGTCTCGTTCGTCCATCTTCGTCCTCCCATTTGATCTGTTGGCCTTCTTTGTTCCAAGTTCGTCTCGTACGTCCCTCTTCCTCCTCCTATTTGATCCGTAGGACTTCTTTGGACCAAGTTCGTCTCGTTCGTCCATCTTCGTCCTCCCATTTGATCCGTAGGCCTTCTTTGGGCCAAGTTCGTCTCGTTCGTCCATCTTCGTCCTCCCATTTGATCCGTAGGCCTTCTTTGGATCATGTTCGTCTCGTTGGTCCATCTTCGTCCTCCCATTTGATCCGTTGGCCTTCTTTGGATCATGTTCGTCTCGTTCGTCCATCTTCGTCCTCCCATTCGATCCGTTGGCCTTCTTTGTTCCAAGTTCGTCTCGTTCGTCCCTCTTCCTCCTCCCATTTGATCCGTAGGCCTTCTTTGGATCAAGTTCGTCTCGTTCGTCCAACTTCGTCCTCCCATTTGATCCGTTGGCCTTCTTTGTTCCAAGTTCGTCTCGTACGTCCCTCTTCCTCCTCCTATTTGATCCGTAGGCCTTCTTTGGGCCAAGTTCGTCTCGTTCGTCCATCTTCGTCCTCCCATTTGATCCGTAGGCCTTCTTTGGGCCAAGTTCGTCTCGTTCGTCCCTCTTCCTCCTCCTATTTGTTCCATAGGCCTTCTTTGGATCATGTTCGTCTCGTTCGTCCATCTTCGTCCTCCCATTTGATCCCGTGGCCTTCTTTGTTCCAAGTTCGTCTCGTTCGTCCATCTTCGTCCTCCCATTCGATCCGTTGGCCTTCTTTGTTCCATGTTCGTCTCGTTCGTCCCTCTTCGTCCTCCCATTTGATCCGTAGGCCTTCTTTGGATCATGTTCGTCTCGTTCGTCCCTCTTCGTCCTTCTATTTGATCCGTTGGCCTTCTTTGTTCCAAGTTCGTCTCGTTCGTCCCTCTTCGTCCTACCATTTGATCCGTAGGCCTTCTTTGGATCATGTTCGTCTCGTTTGTCCATCTTCGTTCTCCCATTTGATCCGTTGGCCTTCTTTGGATCATGTTCGTCTCGTTCGTCCATCTTCGTCCTCCCATTCGATCTGTTGGCCTTCTTTGTTCCAAGTTCGTATCGTTCGTCCCTCTTCGTCCTCCCATTTGATCCGTAGGCCTTCTTTGGATCAAGTTCGTCTCGTTCGTCCAACTTCGTCCTCCCATTTGATCCGTTGGCCTTCTTTGTTCCAAGTTCGTCTCGTTCGTCCCTCTTCCTCCTCCTATTTGATCCGTAGGCCTTCTTTGGACCAAGTTCGTCTCGTTCGTCCATCTTCGTCCTCCCATTTGATCCATAGGCCTTCTTTGGGCCAAGTTCGTCTCGTTCGTCCCTCTTCCTCCTCCTATTTGATCCATAGGCCTTCTTTGGATCATGTTCGTCTCGTTCGTCCATCTTCGTCCTCCCATTTGATCCCGTGGCCCTCTCTGTTCCAAGTTCGTCTCGTTCGTCCAACTTCGTCCTCCCATTTGATCCGTTGGCCTTCTTTGATCCAAGTTCGTCTCGTTCGTCCCTCTTCCTCCTCCTATTTGATCCGTAGGCCTTCTTTGGATCATGTTCGTCTCGTTCGTCCATCTGCGTCCTCCCATTTGATCCGTTGGCCTTCTTTGTTCCAAGTTCGTCTCGTTCGTCCATCTTCGTCCTCCCATTTGATCTGTAGGCCTTCTTTGGGCCAAGTTCGTCTCGTTCGTCCCTCTTCGTCCTCCCATTTGATCCGTTGGCCTTCTTTGTTCCAAGTTCGTCTCGTTCGTCCCTCTTCGTCTTCCCATTTGATCCGTAGGCCTTCTTTGGATCATGTTAGTCTCGTTCGTCCAACTTCGTCCTCCCATTTGATCCGTTGGCCTTCTTTGTTCCAAGTTCGTCTCGTTCGTCCCTCTTCCTCCTCCTATTTGATTCGTAGGCCTTCTTTGGATCATGTTCGTCTCGTTCGTCCATCTTCGTCCTCCCATTTGATCCCGTGGCCTTCTTTGTTCCATGTTCGTCTCGTTCGTCCATCTTCGTCCTCCCATTTGATCCGTTGGCCTTCTTTGTTCCAAGTTCGTCTCGTTCGTCCCTCTTCCTCCTCCTTTTTGATCCGTAGGCCTTCTTTGGATCATGTTCGTCTCGTTCGTCCATCTTCGTCCTCCCATTTGATCCCGTGGCCTTCTTTGTTCCATGTTCGTCTCGTTCGTCCATCTTCGTCCTCCCATTCGATCCGTTGGCCTTCTTTGTTCCAAGTTCGTCTCGTTCGTCCCTCTTCGTCCTCCCATTTGATCCGTAGGCCTTCTTTGGATCATGGTCGTCTCGTTCGTCCATCTTCGTCCTCCCATTCGATCCGTTGGCCTTCTTTGTTCCAAGTTCGTCTCGTTCGTCCCTCTTCCTCCTCCTATTTGATCCGTAGGCCTTCTTTGGACCAAGTTCGTCTCGTTCCTCCATCTTCGTCCTCCCATTTGATCTGTTGGCCTTCTTTGTTCCAAGTTCGTCTCGTTCGTCCCTCTTCCTCCTCCTATTAGATCCGTAGGCCTTCTTTGGACCAAGTTCGTCTCGTTCGTCCATCTTCGTCCTCCCATTTGATCTGTTGGCCTTCTTTGTTCCAAGTTCGTCTCATTCGTCACTCTTCGTCCTCCCATTGGATCCGTTGGCCTTCTTTGGATCATGTTCGTCTCGTTCGTCCATCTTCGTCCTCCCATTCGATCCGTTGGCCTTCTTTGTTCCAAGTTCGTCTCGTTCGTCCCTCTTCGTCCTCGCATTTGATCCGTAGGCCTTCTTTGGATCATGTTCGTCTCGTTCGTCCAACTTCGTCCTCCCATTTGATCCGTTGGCCTTCTTTGTTCCAAGTTCGTCTCGTTCGTCCCTCTTCCTCCTCCTATTTGATCCGTAGGCCTTCTTTGGATCAGATTCGTCTCGTTCGTCCCTCTTCGTCCTTCTATTTGATCCGTTGGCCTTCTTTGTTCCAAGTTCGTCTCGTTCGTCCCTCTTCGTCCTACCATTTGATCCGTAGGCCTTCTTTGGATCATGGTCGTCTCGTTCGTCCATCTTCGTCCTCCCATTCGATCCGTTGGCCTTCTTTGTTCCAAGTTCGTCTCGTTCGTCCCTCTTCCTCCTCCTATTTGATCCGTAGGCCTTCTTTGGACCAAGTTCGTCTCGTTCGTCCATCTTCGTCCTCCCATTTGATCTGTTGGCCTTCTTTGTTCCAAGTTCGTCTCGTTCGTCCCTCTTCCTCCTCCTATTAGATCCGTAGGCCTTCTTTGGTCCAAGTTCGTCTCGTTCGTCCATCTTCGTCCTCCCATTTGATCTGTTGGCCTTCTTTGTTCCAAGTTCGTCTCATTCGTCACTCTTCGTCCTCCCATTTGATCCGTTGGCCTTCTTTGGATCATGTTCGTCTCGTTCGTCCATCTTCGTCCTCCCATTCGATCCGTTGGCCTTCTTTGTTCCAAGTTCGTCTCGTTCGTCCCTCTCCGTCCTCGCATTTGATCCGTAGGCCTTCTTTGGATCATGTTCGTCACGTTCGTCCAACTTCGTCCTCCCATTTGATCCGTTGGCCTTCTTTGTTCCAAGTTCGTCTCGTTCGTCCCTCTTCCTCCTCCTATTTGATCCGTAGGCCTTCTTTGGATCATCTTCGTCTCGTTCGTCCCTCTTCGTCCTTCTATTTGATCCGTTGGCCTTCTTTGTTCCAAGTTCGTCTCGTTCGTCCCTCTTCGTCCTACCATTTGATCCGTAGGCCTTCTTTGGATCATGTTCGTCTCGTTTGTCCATCTTCGTTCTCCCATTTGATCCGTTGGCCTTCTTTAAATCATGTTCGTCTCGTTCGTCCATCTTCGTCCTCCCATTCGATCCGTCGGCCTTCTTTGTTCCAAGTTCGTCTCGTTCGTCCCTCTTCCTCCTCCTATTTGATCCGTAGGCCTTCTTTGGATCATATTCGTCTCGTTCGTCCCTCTTCGTCCTTCCATTTGATCTGTTGGCCTTCTTTGTTCCAAGTTCGTCTCGTTCGTCCCACTTCGTCCTACCATTTGATCCGTAGGCCTTCTTTGGATCATGTTCTTCTCGTTTGTCCATCTTCGTCCTCCCATTTGATCCGTTGGCCTTCTTTGGATCATATTCGTCTCGTTCGTCCCTCTTCGTCCTTCCATTTGATCCGTTGGCCTTCTTTGTTCCAAGTTCATCTCGTTCGTCCCTCTTCGTCCTACCATTTGATTCGTAGGCCTTCTTTGGATCATGTTCGTCTCGTTCGTCCATCTTCGTCCTCCCATTTGATCCGTTGGCCTTCTTTGTTCCAAGTTCGTCTCGTTCGTCCCTCTTCCTCCTCCTATTTGATCCGTAGGCCTTCTTTGGATCATATTCGTCTCGTTCGTCCCTCTTCGTCCTTCTATTTGATCCGTTGGCCTTCTTTGTTCCAAGTTCGTCTCGTTCGTCCCTCTTCGTCCTACCATTTGATCCGTAGGCCTTCTTTGGATCATGTTCGTCTCGTTTGTCCATCTTCGTTCTCCCATTTGATCCGTTGGCCTTCTTTGGATCATGTTCGTCTCGTTCGTCCATCTTCGTCCTCCCATTCGATCTGTTGGCCTTCTTTGTTCCAAGTTCGTCTCGTTCGTCCCTCTTCGTCCTCCCATTTGATCCGTAGGCCTTCTTTGGATCAAGTTCGTCTCGTTCGTCCAACTTCGTCCTCCCATTTGATCCGTTGGCCTTCTTTGTTCCAAGTTCGTCTCGTTCGTCCCTCTTCCTCCTCCTATTTGATCCGTAGGCCTTCTTTGGACCAAGTTCGTCTCGTTCGTCCATCTTCGTCCTCCCATTTGATCCATAGGCCTTCTTTGGGCCAAGTTCGTCTCGTTCGTCCCTCTTCCTCCTCCTATTTGATCCATAGGCCTTCTTTGGATCATGTTCGTCTCGTTCGTCCATCTTCGTCCTCCCATTTGATCCCGTGGCCCTCTTTGTTCCAAGTTCGTCTCGTTCGTCCAACTTCGTCCTCCCATTTGATCCGTTGGCCTTCTTTGTTCCAAGTTCGTCTCGTTCGTCCCTCTTTCTCCTCCTATTTGATCCGTAGGCCTTCTTTGGATCATGTTTGTCCCGTTCGTCCATCTGCGTCCTCCCATTTGATCCGTTGGCCTTCTTTGTTCCAAGTTCGTCTCGTTCGTCCTTTTTCGTCCTCCCATTTCATCCGTAGGCCTTCTTTGGACCAAGTTCGTCTCGTTCGTCCATCTTCGTCCTCCCATTCGATCCGTTGGCCTTCTTTGTTCCAAGTTCGTCTCGTTCGTCCCTCTTCCTCCTCCTATTTGATCCGTAGGCCTTCTTTGGACCAAGTTCGTCTCGTTCGTCCATCTTCGTCCTCCCATTTGATCTGTTGGCCTTCTTTGTTCCAAGTTCGTCTCGTTCGTCCCTCTTCCTCCTCCTATTAGATCCGTAGGCCTTCTTTGGTCCAAGTTCGTCTCGTTCGTCCATCTTCGTCCTCCCATTTGATCTGTTGGCCTTCTTTGTTCCAAGTTCGTCTCATTCGTCACTCTTCGTCCTCCCATTTGATCCGTTGGCCTTCTTTGGATCATGTTCGTCTCGTTCGTCCATCTTCGTCCTCCCATTCGATCCGTTGGCCTTCTTTGTTCCAAGTTCGTCTCGTTCGTCCCTCTCCGTCCTCGCATTTGATCCGTAGGCCTTCTTTGGATCATGTTCGTCACGTTCGTCCAACTTCGTCCTCCCATTTGATCCATTGGCCTTCTTTGTTCCAAGTTCGTCTCGTTCGTCCCTCTTCCTCCTCCTATTTGATCCGTAGGCCTTCTTTGGATCATCTTCGTCTCGTTCGTCCCTCTTCGTCCTTCTATTTGATCCGTTGGCCTTCTTTGTTCCAAGTTCGTCTCGTTCGTCCCTCTTCGTCCTACCATTTGATCCGTAGGCCTTCTCTGGATCATGTTCGTCTCGTTTGTCCATCTTCGTTCTCCCATTTGATCCGTTGGCCTTCTTTAAATCATGTTCGTCTCGTTCGTCCATCTTCGTCCTCCCATTCGATCCGTTGGCCTTCTTTGTTCCAAGTTCGTCTCGTTCGTCCCTCTTCCTCCTCCTATTTGATCCGTAGGCCTTCTTTGGATCATATTCGTCTCGTTCGTCCCTCTTCGTCCTTCCATTTGATCTGTTAGCCTTCTTTGTTCCAAGTTCGTCTCGTTCGTCCCTCTTCGTCCTACCATTTGATTCGTAGGCCTTCTTTGGATCATGTTCGTCTCGTTTGTCCATCTTCGTCCTCCCATTTGATCCGTTGGCCTTCTTTGGATCATATTCGTCTCGTTCGTCCCTCTTCGTCCTTCCATTTGATCCGTTGGCCTTCTTTGTTCCAAGTTCATCTCGTTCGTCCCTCTTCGTCCTACCATTTGATTCGTAGGCCTTCTTTGGATCATGTTCGTCTCGTTCGTCCATCTTCGTCCTCCCATTTGATCCGTTGGCCTTCTTTGTTCCAAGTTCGTCTCGTTCGTCCCTCTTCCTCCTCCTATTTGATCCGTAGGCCTTCTTTGGATCATATTCGTCTCGTTCGTCCCTCTTCGTCCTTCTATTTGATCCGTTGGCCTTCTTTGTTCCAAGTTCGTCTCGTTCGTCCCTCTTCGTCCTACCATTTGATCCGTAGGCCTTCTTTGGATCATGTTCGTCTCGTTTGTCCATCTTCGTTCTCCCATTTGATCCGTTGGCCTTCTTTGGATCATGTTCGTCTCGTTCGTCCATCTTCGTCCTCCCATTCGATCTGTTGGCCTTCTTTGTTCCAAGTTCGTCTCGTTCGTCCCTCTTCGTCCTCCCATTTGATCCGTAGGCCTTCTTTGGATCAAGTTCGTCTCATTCGTCCAACTTCGTCCTCCCATTTGATCCGTTGGCCTTCTTTGTTCCAAGTTCGTCTCGTTCGTCCCTCTTCCTCCTCCTATTTGATCCGTAGGCCTTCTTTGGACCAAGTTCGTCTCGTTCGTCCATCTTCGTCCTCCCATTTGATCCATAGGCCTTCTTTGGGCCAAGTTCGTCTCGTTCGTCCCTCTTCCTCCTCCTATTTGATCCATAGGCCTTCTTTGGATCATGTTCGTCTCGTTCGTCCATCTTCGTCCTCCCATTTGATCCCGTGGCCCTCTTTGTTCCAAGTTCGTCTCGTTCGTCCAACTTCGTCCTCCCATTTGATCCGTTGGCCTTCTATGTTCCAAGTTCGTCTCGTTCGTCCCTCTTTCTCCTCCTATTTGATCCGTAGGCCTTCTTTGGATCATGTTCGTCCCGTTCGTCCATCTGCGTCCTCCCATTTGATCCGTTGGCCTTCTTTGTTCCAAGTTCATCTCGTTCGTCCTTTTTCGTCCTCCCATTTCATCCGTAGGCCTTCTTTGTTCCAAGTTCGTCTCGTTCGTCCTTTTTCGTCCTCCCATTTCATCCGTAGGCCTTCTTTGGACCAAGTTCGTCTCGTTCGTCCATCTTCGTCCTCCCATTCGATCCGTTGGCCTTCTTTGTTCTAAGTTCGTCTCGTTCGTCCCTCTTCCTCCTCCTATTTGATCCGTAGGCCTTCTTTGGACCAAGTTCGTCTCGTTCGTCCATCTTCGTCCTCCCATTTGATCTGTTGGCCTTCTTTGTTCCAAGTTCGTCTCGTTCGTCCCTCTTCCTCCTCCTATTAGATCCGTAGGCCTTCTTTGGTCCAAGTTCGTCTCGTTCGTCCATCTTCGTCCTCCCATTTGATCTGTTGGCCTTCTTTGTTCCAAGTTCGTCTCATTCGTCACTCTTCGTCCTCCCATTTGATCCGTTGGCCTTCTTTGGATCATGTTCGTCTCGTTCGTCCATCTTCGTCCTCCCATTCGATCCGTTGGCCTTCTTTGTTCCAAGTTCGTCTCGTTCGTCCCTCTCCGTCCTCGCATTTGATCCGTAGGCCTTCTTTGGATCATGTTCGTCACGTTCGTCCAACTTCGTCCTCCCATTTGATCCGTTGGCCTTCTTTGTTCCAAGTTCGTCTCGTTCGTCCCTCTTCCTCCTCCTATTTGATCCGTAGGCCTTCTTTGGATCATCTTCGTCTCGTTCGTCCCTCTTCGTCCTTCTATTTGATCCGTTGGCCTTCTTTGTTCCAAGTTCGTCTCGTTCGTCCCTCTTCGTCCTACCATTTGATCCGTAGGCCTTCTCTGGATCATGTTCGTCTCGTTTGTCCATCTTCGTTCTCCCATTTGATCCGTTGGCCTTCTTTAAATCATGTTCGTCTCGTTCGTCCATCTTCGTCCTCCCATTCGATCCGTTGGCCTTCTTTGTTCCAAGTTCGTCTCGTTCGTCCCTCTTCCTCCTCCTATTTGATCCGTAGGCCTTCTTTGGATCATATTCGTCTCGTTCGTCCCTCTTCGTCCTTCCATTTGATCTGTTGGCCTTCTTTGTTCCAAGTTCGTCTCGTTCGTCCCTCTTCGTCCTACCATTTGATCCGTAGGCCTTCTTTGGATCATGTTCGTCTCGTTTGTCCATCTTCGTCCTCCCATTTGATCCGTTGGCCTTCTTTGGATCATATTCGTCTCGTTCGTCCCTCTTCGTCCTTCCATTTGATCCGTTGGCCTTCTTTGTTCCAAGTTCATCTCGTTCGTCCCTCTTCGTCCTACCATTTGATTCGTAGGCCTTCTTTGGATCATGTTCGTCTCGTTCGTCCATCTTCGTCCTCCCATTTGATCCGTTGGCCTTCTTTGTTCCAAGTTCGTCTCGTTCGTCCCTCTTCCTCCTCCTATTTGATCCGTAGGCCTTCTTTGGATCATATTCGTCTCGTTCGTCCCTCTTCGTCCTTCTATTTGATCCGTTGGCCTTCTTTGTTCCAAGTTCGTCTCGTTCGTCCCTCTTCGTCCTACCATTTGATCCGTAGGCCTTCTTTGGATCATGTTCGTCTCGTTTGTCCATCTTCGTTCTCCCATTTGATCCGTTGGCCTTCTTTGGATCATGTTCGTCTCGTTCGTCCATCTTCGTCCTCCCATTCGATCTGTTGGCCTTCTTTGTTCCAAGTTCGTCTCGTTCGTCCCTCTTCGTCCTCCCATTTGATCCGTAGGCCTTCTTTGGATCAAGTTCGTCTCGTTCGTCCAACTTCGTCCTCCCATTTGATCCGTTGGCCTTCTTTGTTCCAAGTTCGTCTCGTTCGTCCCTCTTCCTCCTCCTATTTGATCCGTAGGCCTTCTTTGGACCAAGTTCGTCTCGTTCGTCCATCTTCGTCCTCCCATTTGATCCATAGGCCTTCTTTGGGCCAAGTTCGTCTCGTTCGTCCCTCTTCCTCCTCCTATTTGATCCATAGGCCTTCTTTGGATCATGTTCGTCTCGTTCGTCCATCTTCGTCCTCCCATTTGATCCCGTGGCCCTCTTTGTTCCAAGTTCGTCTCGTTCGTCCAACTTCGTCCTCCCATTTGATCCGTTGGCCTTCTTTGTTCCAAGTTCGTCTCGTTCGTCCCTCTTTCTCCTCCTATTTGATCCGTAGGCCTTCTTTGGATCATGTTCGTCCCGTTCGTCCATCTGCGTCCTCCCATTTGATCCGTTGGCCTTCTTTGTTCCAAGTTCGTCTCGTTCGTCCTTTTTCGTCCTCCCATTTGATCCGTAGGCCTTCTTTGGACCAAGTTCGTCTCGTTCGTCCATCTTCGTCCTCCCATTTGATCCATAGGCCTTCTTTGGGCCAAGTTCCTCTTGTTCGTCCCTCTTCCTCCTCCTATTTGATCCATAGGCCTTCTTTGGATCATGTTCGTCTCGTTCGTCCATCTTCGTCCTCCCATTTGATCCCGTGGCCCTCTTTGTTCCAAGTTCGTCTCGTTCGTCCAACTTCGTCCTCCCATTTGATCCGTTGGCCTTCTTTGTTCCAAGTTCGTCTCGTTCGTCCCTCTTCCTCCTCCTATTTGATCCGCAGGCCTTCTTTGGATCATGTTCGTCCCGTTCGTCCATCTGCGTCCTCAAATTTGATCCGTTGGCCTTCTTTGTTCCAAGTTCGTCTCGTTCGTCCTTTTTCGTCCTCCCATTTGATCCGTAGGCCTTCTTTGGGCCAAGTTCGTCTCGTTCGTCCCTCTTCGTCCTCCCATTTGATCCGTTGGCCTTCTTTGTTCCAAGTTCGTCTCGTTCGTCCCTCTTCGTCCTCCCATTTGTTCCGTAGGCCTTCTTTGGACCAAGTTCCTCTCGTTCGTCCATCTTCGTCCTCCCATTTGATCCGTTGGCCTTCTTTGGATCATGTTCGTCTCGTTTGTCCATCTTCGTTCTCCCATTTGATCCGTTGGCCTTCTTTGGATCATGTTCGTCTCGTTCGTCCATCTTCGTCCTCCCATTCGATCTGTTGGCCTTCTTTGGACCAAGTTCGTCTCGTTCGTCCATCTTCGTCCTCCCATTTGATCCATAGGCCTTCTTTGGGCCAAGTTCCTCTTGTTCGTCCCTCTTCCTCCTCCTATTTGATCCATAGGCCTTCTTTGGATCATGTTCGTCTCGTTCGTCCATCTTCGTCCTCCCATTTGATCCCGTGGCCCTCTTTGTTCCAAGTTCGTCTCGTTCGTCCAACTTCGTCCTCCCATTTGATCCGTTGGCCTTCTTTGTTCCAAGTTCGTCTCGTTCGTCCCTCTTCCTCCTCCTATTTGATCCGCAGGCCTTCTTTGGATCATGTTCGTCCCGTTCGTCCATCTGCGTCCTCAAATTTGATCCGTTGGCCTTCTTTGTTCCAAGTTCGTCTCGTTCGTCCTTTTTCGTCCTCCCATTTGATCCGTAGGCCTTCTTTGGGCCAAGTTCGTCTCGTTCGTCCCTCTTCGTCCTCCCATTTGATCCGTTGGCCTTCTTTGTTCCAAGTTCGTCTCGTTCGTCCCTCTTCGTCCTCCCATTTGTTCCGTAGGCCTTCTTTGGACCAAGTTCCTCTCGTTCGTCCATCTTCGTCCTCCCATTTGATCCGTTGGCCTTCTTTGGATCATGTTCGTCTCGTTTGTCCATCTTCGTTCTCCCATTTGATCCGTTGGCCTTCTTTGGATCATATTCGTCTCGTTCGTCCCTCTTCGTCCTTCCATTTGATCCGTTGGCCTTCTTTGTTCCAAGTTCATCTCGTTCGTCCCTCTTCGTCCTACCATTTGATTCGTAGGCCTTCTTTGGATCATGTTCGTCTCGTTCGTCCATCTTCGTCCTCCCATTTGATCCGTTGGCCTTCTTTGTTCCAAGTTCGTCTCGTTCGTCCCTCTTCCTCCTCCTATTTGATCCGTAGGCCTTCTTTGGATCATATTCGTCTCGTTCGTCCCTCTTCGTCCTCCCATTTGTTCCGTAGGCCTTCTTTGGACCAAGTTCCTCTCGTTCGTCCCTCTTCGTCCTACCATTTGATCCGTAGGCCTTCTTTGGATCATGTTCGTCTCGTTTGTCCATCTTCGTTCTCCCATTTGATCCGTTGGCCTTCTTTGGATCATGTTCGTCTCGTTCGTCCATCTTCGTCCTCCCATTCGATCTGTTGGCCTTCTTTGTTCCAAGTTCGTCTCGTTCGTCCCTCTTCGTCCTCCCATTTGATCCGTAGGCCTTCTTTGGATCAAGTTCGTCTCGTTCGTCCAACTTCGTCCTCCCATTTGATCCGTTGGCCTTCTTTGTTCCAAGTTCGTCTCGTTCGTCCCTCTTCCTCCTCCTATTTGATCCGTAGGCCTTCTTTGGACCAAGTTCGTCTCGTTCGTCCATCTTCGTCCTCCCATTTGATCCATAGGCCTTCTTTGGGCCAAGTTCGTCTCGTTCGTCCCTCTTCCTCCTCCTATTTGATCCATAGGCCTTCTTTGGATCATGTTCGTCTCGTTCGTCCATCTTCGTCCTCCCATTTGATCCCGTGGCCCTCTTTGTTCCAAGTTCGTCTCGTTCGTCCAACTTCGTCCTCCCATTTGATCCGTTGGCCTTCTTTGTTCCAAGTTCGTCTCGTTCGTCCCTCTTTCTCCTCCTATTTGATCCGTAGGCCTTCTTTGGATCATGTTCGTCCCGTTCGTCCATCTGCGTCCTCCCATTTGATCCGTTGGCCTTCTTTGTTCCAAGTTCGTCTCGTTCGTCCTTTTTCGTCCTCCCATTTGATCCGTAGGCCTTCTTTGGACCAAGTTCGTCTCGTTCGTCCATCTTCGTCCTCCCATTTGATCCATAGGCCTTCTTTGGGCCAAGTTCCTCTTGTTCGTCCCTCTTCCTCCTCCTATTTGATCCATAGGCCTTCTTTGGATCATGTTCGTCTCGTTCGTCCATCTTCGTCCTCCCATTTGATCCCGTGGCCCTCTTTGTTCCAAGTTCGTCTCGTTCGTCCAACTTCGTCCTCCCATTTGATCCGTTGGCCTTCTTTGTTCCAAGTTCGTCTCGTTCGTCCCTCTTTCTCCTCCTATTTGATCCGCAGGCCTTCTTTGGATCATGTTCGTCCCGTTCGTCCATCTGCGTCCTCAAATTTGATCCGTTGGCCTTCTTTGTTCCAAGTTCGTCTCGTTCGTCCTTTTTCGTCCTCCCATTTGATCCGTAGGCCTTCTTTGGGCCAAGTTCGTCTCGTTCGTCCCTCTTCGTCCTCCCATTTGATCCGTTGGCCTTCTTTGTTCCAAGTTCGTCTCGTTCGTCCCTCTTCGTCCTCCCATTTGTTCCGTAGGCCTTCTTTGGACCAAGTTCCTCTCGTTCGTCCATCTTCGTCCTCCCATTTGATCCGTTGGCCTTCTCTGTTCCAAGTTCGTCTCGTTCGTTCCTCTTCGTCCTACCATTTGATCCGTAGGCCTTCTTTGGATCATGTTCGTCTCGTTCGTCCATCTTCGTCCTCCCATTCGATCCGTTGGCCTTCTTTGTTCCAAGTTCGTCTCGTTCCTCCCTCTCCGTCCTCGCATTTGATCCGTAGGCCTTCTTTGGATCATGTTCGTCACGTTCGTCCAACTTCGTCCTCCCATTTGATCCGTTGGCCTTCTTTGTTCCAAGTTCGTCTCGTTCGTCCCTCTTCCTCCTCCTATTTGATCCGTAGGCCTTCTTTGGATCATCTTCGTCTCGTTCGTCCCTCTTCGTCCTTCTATTTGATCCGTTGGCCTTCTTTGTTCCAAGTTCGTCTCGTTCGTCCCTCTTCGTCCTACCATTTGATCCGTAGGCCTTCTTTGGATCATGTTCGTCTCGTTTGTCCATCTTCGTTCTCCCATTTGATCCGTTGGCCTTCTTTAAATCATGTTCGTCTCGTTCGTCCATCTTCGTACTCCCATTCGATCCGTTGGCCTTCTTTGTTCCAAGTTCGTCTCGTTCGTCCCTCTTCCTCCTCCTATTTGATCCGTAGGCCTTCTTTGGATCATATTCGTCTCGTTCGTCCCTCTTCGTCCTTCCATTTGATCTGTTGGCCTTCTTTGTTCCAAGTTCGTCTCGTTCGTCCCTCTTCGTCCTACCATTTGATCCGTAGGCCTTCTTTGGATCATGTTCGTCTCGTTTGTCCATCTTCGTCCTCCCATTTGATCCGTTGGCCTTCTTTGGATCATATTCGTCTCGTTCGTCCCTCTTCGTCCTTCCATTTGATCCGTTGGCCTTCTTTGTTCCAAGTTCATCTCGTTCGTCCCTCTTCGTCCTACCATTTGATTCGTAGGCCTTCTTTGGATCATGTTCGTCTCGTTCGTCCATCTTCGTCCTCCCATTTGATCCGTTGGCCTTCTTTGTTCCAAGTTCGTCTCGTTCGTCCCTCTTCCTCCTCCTATTTGATCCGTAGGCCTTCTTTGGATCATATTCGTCTCGTTCGTCCCTCTTCGTCCTTCTATTTGATCCGTTGGCCTTCTTTGTTCCAAGTTCGTCTCGTTCGTCCCTCTTCGTCCTACCATTTGATCCGTAGGCCTTCTTTGGATCATGTTCGTCTCGTTGGTCCATCTTCGTTCTCCCATTTGATCCGTTGGCCTTCTTTGGATCATGTTCGTCTCGTTCGTCCATCTTCGTCCTCCCATTCGATCTGTTGGCCTTCTTTGTTCCAAGTTCGTCTCGTTCGTCCCTCTTCGTCCTCCCATTTGATCCGTAGGCCTTCTTTGGATCAAGTTCGTCTCGTTCGTCCAACTTCGTCCTCCCATTTGATCCGTTGGCCTTCTTTGTTCCAAGTTCGTCTCGTTCGTCCCTCTTCCTCCTCCTATTTGATCCGTAGGCCTTCTTTGGACCAAGTTCGTCTCGTTCGTCCATCTTCGTCCTCCCATTTGATCCATAGGCCTTCTTTGGGCCAAGTTCGTCTCGTTCGTCCCTCTTCCTCCTCCTATTTGATCCATAGGCCTTCTTTGGATCATGTTCGTCTCGTTCGTCCATCTTCGTCCTCCCATTTGATCCCGTGGCCCTCTTTGTTCCAAGTTCGTCTCGTTCGTCCAACTTCGTCCTCCCATTTGATCCGTTGGCCTTCTTTGTTCCAAGTTCGTCTCGTTCGTCCCTCTTCCTCCTCCTATTTGATCCGTAGGCCTTCTTTGGACCATGTTCGTCTCGTTCGTCCATCTTCGTCCTCCCATTTGATCTGTTGGCCTTCTTTGTTCCAAGTTCGTCTCGTTCGTCCCTCTTCCTCCTCCTATTAGATCCGTAGGCCTTCTTTGGTCCAAGTTCGTCTCGTTCGTCCATCTTCGTCCTCCAATTTGATCTGTTGGCCTTCTTTGTTCCAAGTTCGTCTCATTCGTCACTCTTCGTCCTCCCATTTGATCCGTTGGCCTTCTTTGGATCATGTTCGTCTCGTTCGTCCATCTTCGTCCTCCCATTCGATCCGTTGGCCTTCTTTGTTCCAAGTTCGTCTCGTTCGTCCCTCTCCGTCCTCGCATTTGATCCGTAGGCCTTCTTTGGATCATGTTCGTCACGTTCGTCCAACTTCGTCCTCCCATTTGATCCGTTGGCCTTCTTTGTTCCAAGTTCGTCTCGTTCGTCCCTCTTCCTCCTCCTATTTGATCCGTAGGCCTTCTTTGGATCATCTTCGTCTCGTTCGTCCCTCTTCGTCCTTCTATTTGATCCGTTGGCCTTCTTTGTTCCAAGTTCGTCTCGTTCGTCCCTCTTCGTCCTACCATTTGATCCGTAGGCCTTCTCTGGATCATGTTCGTCTCGTTTGTCCATCTTCGTTCTCCCATTTGATCCGTTGGCCTTCTTTAAATCATGTTCGTCTCGTTCGTCCATCTTCGTCCTCCCATTCGATCCGTTGGCCTTCTTTGTTCCAAGTTCGTCTCGTTCGTCCCTCTTCCTCCTCCTATTTGATCCGTAGGCCTTCTTTGGATCATATTCGTCTCGTTCGTCCCTCTTCGTCCTTCCATTTGATCTGTTGGCCTTCTTTGTTCCAAGTTCGTCTCGTTCGTCCCTCTTCGTCCTACCATTTGATCCGTAGGCCTTCTTTGGATCATGTTCGTCTCGTTTGTCCATCTTCGTCCTCCCATTTGATCCGTTGGCCTTCTTTGGATCATATTCGTCTCGTTCGTCCCTCTTCGTCCTTCCATTTGATCCGTTGGCCTTCTTTGTTCCAAGTTCATCTCGTTCGTCCCTCTTCGTCCTACCATTTGATTCGTAGGCCTTCTTTGGATCATGTTCGTCTCGTTCGTCCATCTTCGTCCTCCCATTTGATCCGTTGGCCTTCTTTGTTCCAAGTTCGTCTCGTTCGTCCCTCTTCCTCCTCCTATTTGATCCGTAGGCCTTCTTTGGATCATATTCGTCTCGTTCGTCCCTCTTCGTCCTTCTATTTGATCCGTTGGCCTTCTTTGTTCCAAGTTCGTCTCGTTCGTCCCTCTTCGTCCTACCATTTGATCCGTAGGCCTTCTTTGGATCATGTTCGTCTCGTTTGTCCATCTTCGTTCTCCCATTTGATCCGTTGGCCTTCTTTGGATCATGTTCGTCTCGTTCGTCCATCTTCGTCCTCCCATTCGATCTGTTGGCCTTCTTTGTTCCAAGTTCGTCTCGTTCGTCCCTCTTCGTCCTCCCATTTGATCCGTAGGCCTTCTTTGGATCAAGTTCGTCTCGTTCGTCCAACTTCGTCCTCCCATTTGATCCGTTGGCCTTCTTTGTTCCAAGTTTGTCTCGTTCGTCCCTCTTCCTCCTCCTATTTGATCCGTAGGCCTTCTTTGGACCAAGTTCGTCTCGTTCGTCCATCTTCGTCCTCCCATTTGATCCATAGGCCTTCTTTGGGCCATGTTCGTCTCGTTCGTCCCTCTTCCTCCTCCTATTTGATCCATAGGCCTTCTTTGGATCATGTTCGTCTCGTTCGTCCATCTTCGTCCTCCCATTTGATCCCGTGGCCCTCTTTGTTCCAAGTTCGTCTCGTTCGTCCAACTTCGTCCTCCCATTTGATCCGTTGGCCTTCTTTGTTCCAAGTTCGTCTCGTTCGTCCCTCTTCGTCCTCCCATTTGTTCCGTAGGCCTTCTTTGGACCATGTTCCTCTCGTTCGTCCATCTTCGTCCTCCCATTTGATCCGTTGGCCTTCTCTGTTCCAAGTTCGTCTCGTTCGTTCCTCTTCGTCCTACCATTTGATCCGTAGGCCTTCTTTGGATCATGTTCGTCTCGTTCGTCCATCTTCGTCCTCCCATTCGATCCGTTGGCCTTCTTTGTTCCAAGTTCGTCTCGTTCGTCCCTCTCCGTCCTCGCATTTGATCCGTAGGCTTTCTTTGGATCATGTTCGTCACGTTCGTCCAACTTCGTCCTCCCATTTGATCCGTTGGCCTTCTTTGTTCCAAGTTCGTCTCGTTCGTCCCTCTTCCTCCTCCTATTTGATCCGTAGGCCTTCTTTGGATCATCTTCGTCTCGTTCGTCCCTCTTCGTCCTTCTATTTGATCCGTTGGCCTTCTTTGTTCCAAGTTCGTCTCGTTCGTCCCTCTTCGTCCTACCATTTGATCCGTAGGCCTTCTTTGGATCATGTTCGTCTCGTTTGTCCATCTTCGTTCTCCCATTTGATCCGTTGGCCTTCTTTAAATCATGTTCGTCTCGTTCGTCCATCTTCGTCCTCCCATTCGATCCGTTGGCCTTCTTTGTTCCAAGTTCGTCTCGTTCGTCCCTCTTCCTCCTCCTATTTGATCCGTAGGCCTTCTTTGGATCATATTCGTCTCGTTCGTCCCTCTTCGTCCTTCCATTTGATCTGTTGGCCTTCTTTGTTCCAAGTTCGTCTCGTTCGTCCCTCTTCGTCCTCCCATTTGATCCGTTGGCCTTCTTTGGATCATATTCGTCTCGTTCGTCCCTCTTCGTCCTTCCATTTGATCCGTTGGCCTTCTTTGTTCCAAGTTCATCTCGTTCGTCCCTCTTCGTCCTACCATTTGATTCGTAGGCCTTCTTTGGATCATGTTCGTCTCGTTCGTCCATCTTCGTCCTCCCATTTGATCCGTTGGCCTTCTTTGTTCCAAGTTCGTCTCGTTCGTCCCTCTTCCTCCTCCTATTTGATCCGTAGGCCTTCTTTGGATCATATTCGTCTCGTTCGTCCCTCTTCGTCCTTCTATTTGATCCGTTGGCCTTCTTTGTTCCAAGTTCGTCTCGTTCGTCCCTCTTCGTCCTACCATTTGATCCGTAGGCCTTCTTTGGATCATGTTCGTCTCGTTTGTCCATCTTCGTTCTCCCATTTGATCCGTTGGCCTTCTTTGGATCATGTTCGTCTCGTTCGTCCATCTTCGTCCTCCCATTCGATCTGTTGGCCTTCTTTGTTCCAAGTTCGTCTCGTTCGTCCCTCTTCGTCCTGCCATTTGATCCGTAGGCCTTCTTTGGATCAAGTTCGTCTCGTTCGTCCAACTTCGTCCTCCCATTTGATCCGTTGGTCTTCTTTGTTCCAAGTTCGTCTCGTTCGTCCCTCTTCCTCCTCCTATTTGATCCGTAGGCCTTCTTTGGACCAAGTTCGTCTCGTTCGTCCATCTTCGTCCTCCCATTTGATCCATAGGCCTTCTTTGGGCCAAGTTCGTCTCGTTCGTCCCTCTTCCTCCTCCTATTTGATCCATAGGCCTTCTTTGGATCATGTTCGTCTCGTTCGTCCATCTTCGTCCTCCCATTTGATCCCGTGGCCCTCTTTGTTCCAAGTTCGTCTCGTTCGTCCAACTTCGTCCTCCCATTTGATCCGTTGGCCTTCTTTGTTCCAAGTTCGTCTCGTTCGTCCCTCTTTCTCCTCCTATTTGATCCGTAGGCCTTCTTTGGATCATGTTCGTCCCGTTCGTCCATCTGCGTCCTCCCATTTGATCCGTTGGCCTTCTTTGTTCCAAGTTCGTCTCGTTCGTCCTTTTTCGTCCTCCCATTTGATCCGTAGGCCTTCTTTGGACCAAGTTCGTCTCGTTCGTCCATCTTCGTCCTCCCATTTGATCCATAGGCCTTCTTTGGGCCAAGTTCGTCTCGTTCGTCCCTCTTCCTCCTCCTATTTGATCCATAGGCCTTCTTTGGATCATGTTCGTCTCGTTCGTCCATCTTCGTCCTCCCATTTGATCCCGTGGCCCTCTTTGTTCCATGTTCGTCTCGTTCGTCCAACTTCGTCCTCCCATTTGATCCGTTGGCCTTCTTTGTTCCAAGTTCGTCTCGTTCGTCCCTCTTCCTCCTCCTATTTGATCCGTAGGCCTTCTTTGGATCATGTTCGTCCCGTTCGTCCATCTGCGTCCTCCCATTTGATCCGTTGGCCTTCTTTGTTCCAAGTTCGTCTCGTTCGTCCTTTTTCGTCCTCCCATTTGATCCGTAGGCCTTCTTTGGGCCAAGTTCGTCTCGTTCGTCCCTCTTCGTCCTCCCATTTGATCCGTTGGCCTTCTTTGTTCCAAGTTCGTCTCGTTCGTCCCTCTTCGTCCTCCCATTTGTTCCGTAGGCCTTCTTTGGACCAAGTTCCTCTCGTTCGTCCATCTTCGTCCTCCCATTTGATCCGTTGGCCTTCTCTGTTCCAAGTTCGTCTCGTTCGTTCCTCTTCGTCCTACCATTTGATCCGTAGGCCTTCTTTGGATCATGTTCGTCTCGTTCGTCCATCTTCGTCCTCCCATTCGATCCGTTGGCCTTCTTTGGACCAAGTTCGTCTCGTTCGTCCATCTTCGTCCTCCCATTTGATCCATAGGCCTTCTTTGGGCCAAGTTCGTCTCGTTCGTCCCTCTTCCTCCTCCTATTTGATCCATAGGCCTTCTTTGGATCATGTTCGTCTCGTTCGTCCCTCTTCCTCCTCCTATTAGATCCGTAGGCCTTCTTTGGTCCAAGTTCGTCTCGTTCGTCCATCTTCGTCCTCCCATTTGATCTGTTGGCCTTCTTTGTTCCAAGTTCGTCTCATTCGTCACTCTTCGTCCTCCCATTTGATCCGTTGGCCTTCTTTGGATCATGTTCGTCTCGTTCGTCCAACTTCGTCCTCCCATTTGATCCGTTGGCCTTCTTTGTTCCAAGTTCGTCTCGTTCGTCCCTCTTCCTCCTCCTATTTGATCCGTAGGCCTTCTTTGGATCATGTTCGTCCCGTTCGTCCATCTGCGTCCTCCCATTTGATCCGTTGGCCTTCTTTGTTCCAAGTTCGTCTCGTTCGTCCTTTTTCGTCCTCCCATTTGATCCGTAGGCCTTCTTTGGGCCAAGTTCGTCTCGTTCGTCCCTCTTCGTCCTCCCATTTGATCCGTTGGCCTTCTTTGTTCCAAGTTCGTCTCGTTCGTCCCTCTTCGTCCTCCCATTTGTTCCGTAGGCCTTCTTTGGACCAAGTTCCTCTCGTTCGTCCATCTTCGTCCTCCCATTTGATCCGTTGGCCTTCTCTGTTCCAAGTTCGTCTCGTTCGTTCCTCTTCGTCCTACCATTTGATCCGTAGGCCTTCTTTGGATCATGTTCGTCTCGTTCGTCCATCTTCGTCCTCCCATTCGATCCGTTGGCCTTCTTTGTTCCAAGTTCGTCTCGTTCGTCCCTCTTCCTCCTCCTATTTGATCCGTAGGCCTTCTTTGGACCAAGTTCGTCTCGTTCGTCCATCTTCGTCCTCCCATTTGATCTGTTGGCCTTCTTTGTTCCAAGTTCGTCTCGTTCGTCCCTCTTCCTCCTCCTATTAGATCCGTAGGCCTTCTTTGGTCCAAGTTCGTCTCGTTCGTCCATCTTCGTCCTCCCATTTGATCTGTTGGCCTTCTTTGTTCCAAGTTCGTCTCATTCGTCACTCTTCGTCCTCCCATTTGATCCGTTGGCCTTCTTTGGATCATGTTCGTCTCGTTCGTCCATCTTCGTCCTCCCATTCGATCCGTTGGCCTTCTTTGTTCCAAGTTCGTCTCGTTCGTCCCTCTCCGTCCTCGCATTTGATCCGTAGGCCTTCTTTGGATCATGTTCGTCACGTTCGTCCAACTTCGTCCTCCCATTTGATCCGTTGGCCTTCTTTGTTCCAAGTTCGTCTCGTTCGTCCCTCTTCCTCCTCCTATTTGATCCGTAGGCCATCTTTGGATCATCTTCGTCTCGTTCGTCCCTCTTCGTCCTTCTATTTGATCCGTTGGCCTTCTTTGTTCCAAGTTCGTCTCGTTCGTCCCTCTTCGTCCTACCATTTGATCCGTAGGCCTTCTTTGGATCATGTTCGTCTCGTTTGTCCATCTTCGTTCTCCCATTTGATCCGTTGGCCTTCTTTAAATCATGTTCGTCTCGTTCGTCCATCTTCGTCCTCCCATTCGATCCGTTGGCCTTCTTTGTTCCAAGTTCGTCTCGTTCGTCCCTCTTCCTCCTCCTATTTGATCCGTAGGCCTTCTTTGGATCATATTCGTCTCGTTCGTCCCTCTTCGTCCTTCCATTTGATCTGTTGGCCTTCTTTGTTCCAAGTTCGTCTCGTTCGTCCCTCTTCGTCCTACCATTTGATCCGTAGGCCTTCTTTGGATCATGTTCGTCTCGTTTGTCCATCTTCGTCCTCCCATTTAATCCGTTGGCCTTCTTTGGATCATATTCGTCTCGTTCGTCCCTCTTCGTCCTTCCATTTGATCCGTTGGCCTTCTTTGTTCCAAGTTCATCTCGTTCGTCCCTCTTCGTCCTACCATTTGATTCGTAGGCCTTCTTTGGATCATGTTCGTCTCGTTCGTCCATCTTCGTCCTCCCATTTGATCTGTTGGCCTTCTTTGTTCCAAGTTCGTCTCGTTCGTCCCTCTTCGTCCTACCATTTGATCCGTAGGCCTTCTTTGGATCATGTTCGTCTCGTTCGTCCCTCTTCCTCCTCCTATTTGATCCGTAGGCCTTCTTTGGATCATGTTCGTCTCGTTTGTCCATCTTCGTTCTCCCATTTGATCCGTTGGCCTTCTTTGGATCATGTTCGTCTCGTTCGTCCATCTTCGTCCTCCCATTCGATCTGTTGGCCTTCTTTGTTCCAAGTTCGTCTCGTTCGTCCCTCTTCGTCCTCCCATTTGATCCGTAGGCCTTCTTTGGATCAAGTTCGTCTCGTTCGTCCAACTTCGTCCTCCCATTTGATCCGTTGGCCTTCTTTGTTCCAAGTTCGTCTCGTTCGTCCCTCTTCCTCCTCCTATTTGATCCGTAGGCCTTCTTTGGACCAAGTTCGTCTCGTTCGTCCATCTTCGTCCTCCCATTTGATCCATAGGCCTTCTTTGGGCCAAGTTCGTCTCGTTCGTCCCTCTTCCTCCTCCTATTTGATCCATAGGCCTTCTTTGGATCATGTTCGTCTCGTTCGTCCATCTTCGTCCTCCCATTTGATCCCGTGGCCCTCTTTGTTCCAAGTTC
Organism: Glycyrrhiza uralensis; assembly: GCA_030159175.1. Lineage (NCBI taxonomy): Eukaryota > Viridiplantae > Streptophyta > Magnoliopsida > Fabales > Fabaceae > Glycyrrhiza > Glycyrrhiza uralensis. The sequence goes on along the minus strand of BRZY01000008.1, from coordinate 14,266,208 downwards.
GTCTCGTTCGTCCAACTTCGTCCTCCCATTTGATCCGTTGGCCTTCTTTGTTCCAAGTTCGTCTCGTTCGTCCCTCTTTCTCCTCCTATTTGATCCGTAGGCCTTCTTTGGATCATGTTCGTCCCGTTCGTCCATCTGCATCCTCCCATTTGATCCGTTGGCCTTCTTTGTTCCAAGTTCGTCTCGTTCGTCCTTTTTCGTCCTCCCATTTGATCCGTAGGCCTTCTTTGGACCAAGTTCGTCTCGTTCGTCCATCTTCGTCCTCCCATTTGATCCATAGGCCTTCTTTGGGCCAAGTTCGTCTCGTTCGTCCCTCTTACTCCTCCTATTTGATCCATAGGCCTTCTTTGGATCATGTTCGTCTCGTTCGTCCATCTTCGTCCTCCCATTTGATCCCGTGGCCCTCTTTGTTCCAAGTTCGTCTCGTTCGTCCAACTTCGTCCTCCCATTTGATCCGTTGGCCTTCTTTGTTCCAAGTTCGTCTCGTTCGTCCCTCTTCCTCCTCCTATTTGATCCGTAGGCCTTCTTTGGATCATGTTCGTCCCGTTCGTCCATCTGCGTCCTCCCATTTGATCCGTTGGCCTTCTTTGTTCCAAGTTCGTCTCGTTCGTCCTTTTTCGTCCTCCCATTTGATCCGTAGGCCTTCTTTGGGCCAAGTTCGTCTCGTTCGTCCCTCTTCGTCCTCCCATTTGATCCGTTGGCCTTCTTTGTTCCAAGTTCGTCTCGTTCGTCCCTCTTCGTCCTCCCATTTGTTCCGTAGGCCTTCTTTGGACCAAGTTCCTCTCGTTCGTCCATCTTCGTCCTCCCATTTGATCCGTTGGCCTTCTCTGTTCCAAGTTCGTCTCGTTCGTTCCTCTTCGCCCTACCATTTGATCCGTAGGCCTTCTTTGGATCATGTTCGTCTCGTTCGTCCATCTTCGTCCTCCCATTCGATCCGTTGGCCTTCTTTGTTCCAAGTTCGTCTCCTTCGTCCCTCTTCCTCCTCCTATTTGATCCGTAGGCCTTCTTTGGACCAAGTTCGTCTCGTTCGTCCATCTTCGTCCATCTTCGTCCTCCCATTTGATCTGTTGGCCTTCTTTGTTCCAAGTTCGTCTCATTCGTCACTCTTCGTCCTCCCATTTGATCCGTTGGCCTTCTTTGGATCATGTTCGTCTCGTTCGTCCATCTTCGTCCTCCCATTCGATCCGTTGGCCTTCTTTGTTCCAAGTTCGTCTCGTTCGTCCCTCTTCGTCCTCGCATTTGATCCGTAGGCCTTCTTTGGATCATGTTCGTCTCGTTCGTCCAACTTCGTCCTCCCAATTGATCCGTTGGCCTTCTTTGTTCCAAGTTCGTCTCGTTCGTCCCTCTTCCTCCTCCTATTTGATCCGTAGGCCTTCTTTGGATCATATTCGTCTCGTTCGTCCCTCTTCGTCCTTCTATTTGATCCGTTGGCCTTCTTTGTTCCAAGTTCGTCTCGTTCGTCCCTCTTCGTCCTACCATTTGATCCGTAGGCCTTCTTTGGATCATGTTCGTCTCGTTTGTCCATCTTCGTCCTCCCATTTGATCCGTTGGCCTTCTTTGGAGGATGTTCGTCTCGTTCGTCCATCTTCGTCCTCCCATTCGATCCGTTGGCCTTCTTTGTTCCAAGTTCGACTCGTTCGTCCCTCTTCGTCCTCCTATTTGATCCGTAGGCCTTCTTTGGACCAAGTTCGTCTCGTTCGTCCATCTTCTTCCTCCCATTTGATCCGTAGGCCTTCTTTGGGCCAAGTTCGTCTCGTTCGTCCCTCTTCCTCCTCCTATTTGATCCATAGGCCTTCTTTGGATCATGTTCGTCTCGTTCGTCGATCTTCGTCCTCCCATTTGATCCGTTGGCCTTCTTTGTTCCAAGTTCGTCTCGTTCGTCCCTCTTCCTCCTCCTATTTGATCCGTAGGCCTTCTTTGTTCCAAGTTGGTCTCGTTTGTCCCTCTTCGTCCTCCCATTTGATCCGTAGGCCTTCTTTGGATCATGTTCGTCTCGTTCGTCCAACTTCGTCCTCCCATTTCATCCGTTGGCCTTCTTTGTTCCAAGTTCGTCTCGTTCGTCCATCTTCCTCCTCCCATTTGATCTGTTGGCCTTCTTTGGATCATGTTCGTCTCGTTCGTCCATCTTCGTCCTCCCATTTGATCCGTTGGCCTTCTTTGTTCCAAGTTCGTCTCGTTCGTCCCTCTTCCTCCTCCTATTTGATCCGTAGGCCTTCTTTGGATCATATTCGTCTCGTTCGTCCCTCTTCGTCCTTCTATTTGATCCGTTGGCCTTCTTTGTTCCAAGTTCGTCTCGTTCATCCCTCTTCGTCCTACCATTTGATCCGTAGGCCTTCTTTGGATCATGGTCGTCTCGTTCGTCCATCTTCGTCCTCCCATTCGATCCGTTGGCCTTCTTTGTTCCAAGTTCGTCTCGTTCGTCCCTCTTCCTCCTCCTATTTGATCCGTAGGCCTTCTTTGGACCAAGTTCGTCTCGTTCGTCCATCTTCGTCCTCCCATTTGATCTGTTGGCCTTCTTTGTTCCAAGTTCGTCTCATTCGTCACTCTTCGTCCTCCCATTTGATCCGTTGGCCTTTTTTGGATCATGTTCGTCTCGTTCGTCCATCTTCGTCCTCCCATTCGATCCGTTGGCCTTCTTTGTTCCAAGTTCGTCTCGTTCGTCCCTCTCCGTCCTCGCATTTGATCCGTAGGCCTTCTTTGGATCATGTTCGTCACGTTCGTCCAACTTCGTCCTCCCATTTGATCCGTTGGCCTTCTTTGTTCCAAGTTCGTCTCGTTCGTCCCTCTTCCTCCTCCTATTTGATCCGTAGGCCTTCTTTGGATCATCTTCGTCTCGTTCGTCCCTCTTCGTCCTTCTATTTGATCCGTTGGCCTTCTTTGTTCCAAGTTCGTCTCGTTCGTCCCTCTTCGTCCTACCATTTGATCCGTAGGCCTTCTTTGGATCATGTTCGTCCCGTTTGTCCATCTTCGTTCTCCCATTTGATCCGTTGGCCTTCTTTGGATCATGTTCGTCTCGTTCGTCCATCTTCGTCCTCCCATTCGATCTGTTGGCCTTCTTTGTTCCAAGTTCGTCTCGTTCGTCCCTCTTCGTCCTCCCATTTGATCCGTAGGCCTTCTTTGGATCAAGTTCGTCTCGTTCGTCCAACTTCGTCCTCCCATTTGATCCGTTGGCCTTCTTTGTTCCAAGTTCGTCTCGTTCGTCCCTCTTCGTCCTACCATTTGATCCGTAGGCCTTCTTTGGATCATATTCGTCTCGTTTGTCCATCTTCGTTCTCCCATTTGATCCGTTGGCCTTCTTTAAATCATGTTCGTCTCGTTCGTCCATCTTCGTCCTCCCATTCGATCCGTTGGCCTTCTTTGTTCCAAGTTCGTCTCGTTCGTCCCTCTTCCTCCTCCTATTTGATCCGTAGGCCTTCTTTGGATCATATTCGTCTCGTTCGTCCCTCTTCGTCATTCCATTTGATCTGTTGGCCTTCTTTGTTCCAAGTTCGTCTCGTTCGTCCCTCTTCGTCCTACCATTTGATCCGTAGGCCTTCTTTGGATCATGTTCGTCTCGTTTGTCCATCTTCGTCCTCCCATTTGATCCGTTGGCCTTCTTTGGATCATATTCGTCTCGTTCGTCCCTCTTCGTCCTTCCATTTGATCTGTTGGCCTTCTTTGTTCCAAGTTCATCTCGTTCGTCCCTCTTCGTCCTACCATTTGATTCGTAGGCCTTCTTTGGATCATGTTTGTCTCGTTCGTCCATCTTCGTCCTCCCATTTGATCCGTTGGCCTTCTTTGTTCCAAGTTCGTCTCGTTCGTCCCTCTTCCTCCTCCTATTTGATCCGTAGGCCTTCTTTGGATCATCTTCGTCTCGTTCGTCCCTCTTCGTCCTTCTATTTGATCCGTTGGCCTTCTTTGTTCCAAGTTCGTCTCGTTCGTCCCTCTTCGTCCTACCATTTGATCCGTAGGCCTTCTTTGGATCATGTTCGTCTCGTTTGTCCATCTTCGTTCTCCCATTTGATCCGTTGGCCTTCTTTAAATCATGTTCGTCTCGTTCGTCCATCTTCGTCCTCCCATTCGATCCGTTGGCCTTCTTTGTTCCAAGTTCGTCTCGTTCGTCCCTCTTCCTCCTCCTATTTGATCCGTAGGCCTTCTTTGGATCATATTCGTCTCGTTCGTCCCTCTTCGTCCTTCCATTTGATCTGTTGGCCTTCTTTGTTCCAAGTTCGTCTCGTTCGTCCCTCTTCGTCCTACCATTTGATCCGTAGGCCTTCTTTGGATCATGTTCGTCTCGTTTGTCCATCTTCGTCCTCCCATTTGATCCGTTGGCCTTCTTTGGATCATATTCGTCTCGTTCGTCCCTCTTCGTCCTTCCATTTGATCCGTTGGCCTTCTTTGTTCCAAGTTCATCTCGTTCGTCCCTCTTCGTCCTACCATTTGATTCGTAGGCCTTCTTTGGATCATGTTCGTCTCGTTCGTCCATCTTCGTCCTCCCATTTGATCCGTTGGCCTTCTTTGTTCCAAGTTCGTCTCGTTCGTCCCTCTTCCTCCTCCTATTTGATCCGTAGGCCTTCTTTGGATCATATTCGTCTCGTTCGTCCCTCTTCGTCCATCTATTTGATCCGTTGGCCTTCTTTGTTCCAAGTTCGTCTCGTTCGTCCCTCTTCCTCCTCCTATTTGATCCGTAGGCCTTCTTTGCATCATATTCGTCTCGTTCGTCCCTCTTCGTCCTTCCATTTGATCTGTTGGCCTTCTTTGTTCCAAGTTCGTCTCGTTCGTCCCTCTTCGTCCTACCATTTGATCCGTAGGCCTTCTTTGGATCATGTTCGTCTCGTTTGTCCATCTTCGTTCTCCCATTTGATCCGTTGGCCTTCTTTGGATCATGTTCGTCTCGTTCGTCCATCTTCGTCCTCCCATTCGATCTGTTGGCCTTCTTTGTTCCAAGTTCGTCTCGTTCGTCCCTCTTCGTCCTCCCATTTGATCCGTAGGCCTTCTTTGGATCAAGTTCGTCTCGTTCGTCCAACTTCGTCCTCCCATTTGATCCGTTGGCCTTCTTTGTTCCAAGTTCGTCTCGTTCGTCCCTCTTCCTCCTCCTATTTGATCCGTAGGCCTTCTTTGGATCATCTTCGTCTCGTTCGTCCCTCTTCGTCCTTCTATTTGATCCGTTGGCCTTCTTTGTTCCAAGTTCGTCTCGTTCGTCCCTCTTCGTCCTACCATTTGATCCGTAGGCCTTCTTTGGATCATGTTCGTCCCGTTTGTCCATCTTCGTTCTCCCATTTGATCCGTTGGCCTTCTTTGGATCATGTTCGTCTCGTTCGTCCATCTTCGTCCTCCCATTCGATCTGTTGGCCTTCTTTGTTCCAAGTTCGTCTCGTTCGTCCCTCTTCGTCCTCCCATTTGATCCGTAGGCCTTCTTTGGATCAAGTTCGTCTCGTTCGTCCAACTTCGTCCTCCCATTTGATCCGTTGGCCTTCTTTGTTCCAAGTTCGTCTCGTTCGTCCCTCTTCGTCCTACCATTTGATCCGTAGGCCTTCTTTGGATCATATTCGTCTCGTTTGTCCATCTTCGTTCTCCCATTTGATCCGTTGGCCTTCTTTAAATCATGTTCGTCTCGTTCGTCCATCTTCGTCCTCCCATTCGATCCGTTGGCCTTCTTTGTTCCAAGTTCGTCTCGTTCGTCCCTCTTCCTCCTCCTATTTGATCCGTAGGCCTTCTTTGGATCATATTCGTCTCGTTCGTCCCTCTTCGTCCTTCCATTTGATCTGTTGGCCTTCTTTGTTCCAAGTTCGTCTCGTTCGTCCCTCTTCGTCCTACCATTTGATCCGTAGGCCTTCTTTGGATCATGTTCGTCTCGTTTGTCCATCTTCGTCCTCCCATTTGATCCGTTGGCCTTCTTTGGATCATATTCGTCTCGTTCGTCCCTCTTCGTCCTTCCATTTGATCCGTTGGCCTTCTTTGTTCCAAGTTCATCTCGTTCGTCCCTCTTCGTCCTACCATTTGATTCGTAGGCCTTCTTTGGATCATGTTTGTCTCGTTCGTCCATCTTCGTCCTCCCATTTGATCCGTTGGCCTTCTTTGTTCCAAGTTCGTCTCGTTCGTCCCTCTTCCTCCTCCTATTTGATCCGTAGGCCTTCTTTGGATCATCTTCGTCTCGTTCGTCCCTCTTCGTCCTTCTATTTGATCCGTTGGCCTTCTTTGTTCCAAGTTCGTCTCGTTCGTCCCTCTTCGTCCTACCATTTGATCCGTAGGCCTTCTTTGGATCATGTTCGTCTCGTTTGTCCATCTTCGTTCTCCCATTTGATCCGTTGGCCTTCTTTAAATCATGTTCGTCTCGTTCGTCCATCTTCGTCCTCCCATTCGATCCGTTGGCCTTCTTTGTTCCAAGTTCGTCTCGTTCGTCCCTCTTCCTCCTCCTATTTGATCCGTAGGCCTTCTTTGGATCATATTCGTCTCGTTCGTCCCTCTTCGTCCTTCCATTTGATCTGTTGGCCTTCTTTGTTCCAAGTTCGTCTCGTTCGTCCCTCTTCGTCCTACCATTTGATCCGTAGGCCTTCTTTGGATCATGTTCGTCTCGTTTGTCCATCTTCGTCCTCCCATTTGATCCGTTGGCCTTCTTTGGATCATATTCGTCTCGTTCGTCCCTCTTCGTCCTTGCATTTGATCCGTTGGCCTTCTTTGTTCCAAGTTCATCTCGTTCGTCCCTCTTCGTCCTACCATTTGATTCGTAGGCCTTCTTTGGATCATGTTCGTCTCGTTCGTCCATCTTCGTCCTCCCATTTGATCCGTTGGCCTTCTTTGTTCCAAGTTCGTCTCGTTCGTCCCTCTTCCTCCTCCTATTTGATCCGTAGGCCTTCTTTGCATCATATTCGTCTCGTTCGTCCCTCTTCGTCCTTCCATTTGATCTGTTGGCCTTCTTTGTTCCAAGTTCGTCTCGTTCGTCCCTCTTCGTCCTACCATTTGATCCGTAGGCCTTCTTTGGATCATGTTCGTCTCGTTTGTCCATCTTCGTTCTCCCATTTGATCCGTTGGCCTTCTTTGGATCATGTTCGTCTCGTTCGTCCATCTTCGTCCTCCCATTCGATCTGTTGGCCTTCTTTGTTCCAAGTTCGTCTCGTTCGTCCCTCTTCGTCCTCCCATTTGATCCGTAGGCCTTCTTTGGATCAAGTTCGTCTCGTTCGTCCAACTTCGTCCTCCCATTTGATCCGTTGGCCTTCTTTGTTCCAAGTTCGTCTCGTTCGTCCCTCTTCCTCCTCCTATTTGATCCGTAGGCCTTCTTTGGACCAAGTTCGTCTCGTTCGTCCATCTTCGTCCTCCCATTTGATCCATAGGCCTTCTTTGGGCCAAGTTCGTCTCGTTCGTCCCTCTTCCTCCTCCTATTTGATCCATAGGCCTTCTTTGGATCATGTTCGTCTCGTTCGTCCATCTTCGTCCTCCCATTTGATCCCGTGGCCCTCTTTGTTCCAAGTTCGTCTCGTTCGTCCAACTTTGTCCTCCCATTTGATCCGTTGGCCTTCTTTGTTCTAAGTTCGTCTCGTTCGTCCCTCTTTCTCCTCCTATTTGATCCGTAGGCCTTCTTTGGATCATGTTCGTCCCGTTCGTCCATCTGCGTCCTCCCATTTGATCCGTTGGCCTTCTTTGTTCCAAGTTCGTCTCGTTCGTCCTTTTTCGTCCTCCCATTTGATCCGTAGGCCTTCTTTGGACCAAGTTCGTCTCGTTCGTCCATCTTCGTCCTCCCATTTGATCCATAGGCCTTCTTTGGGCCAAGTTCGTCTCGTTCGTCCCTCTTACTCCTCCTATTTGATCCATAGGCCTTCTTTGGATCATGTTCGTCTCGTTCGTCCATCTTCGTCCTCCCATTTGATCCCGTGGCCCTCTTTGTTCCAAGTTCGTCTCGTTCGTCCAACTTCGTCCTCCCATTTGATCCGTTGGCCATCTTTGTTCCAAGTTCGTCTCGTTCGTCCCTCTTCCTCCTCCTATTTGATCCGTAGGCCTTCTTTGGATCATGTTCGTCCCGTTCGTCCATCTGCGTCCTCCCATTTGATCCGTTGGCCTTCTTTGTTCCAAGTTCGTCTCGTTCGTCCTTTTTCGTCCTCCCATTTGATCCGTAGGCCTTCTTTGGGCCAAGTTCGTCTCGTTCGTCCCTCTTCGTCCTCCCATTTGATCCGTTGGCCTTCTTTGTTCCAAGTTCGTCTCGTTCGTCCCTCTTCGTCCTCCCATTTGTTCCGTAGGCCTTCTTTGGACCAAGTTCCTCTCGTTCGTCCCTCTTCGTCCTCCCATTTGTTCCGTAGGCCTTCTTTGGACCAAGTTCCTCTCGTTCGTCCATCTTCGTCCTCCCATTTGATCCGTTGGCCTTCTCTGTTCCAAGTTCGTCTCGTTCGTTCCTCTTCGTCCTACCATTTGATTCGTAGGCCTTCTTTGGATCATGTTCGTCTCGTTCGTCCCTCTTCGTCCTCCTATTTGATCCGTAGGCCTTCTTTGGACCAAGTTCGTCTCGTTCGTCCATCTTCGTCCTCCCATTTGATCCGTAGGCCTTCTTTGGGCCAAGTTCGTCTCGTTCGTCCCTCTTCCTCCTCCTATTTGATCCATAGGCCTTCTTTGGATCATGTTCGTCTCGTTCGTCCATCTTCGTCCTCCCAATTGATCCGTTGGCCTTCTTTGTTCCATGTTCGTCTCGTTCGTCCCTCTTCCTCCTCCTATTTGATCCGTAGGCCTTCTTTGTTCCAAGTTGGTCTCGTTCGTCCCTCTTCGTCCTCCCATTTGATCCGTAGGCCTTCTTTGGATCATATTCGTCTCGTTCGTCCAACTTCGTCCTCCCATTTGATCCGTTGGCCTTCTTTGTTCCAAGTTCGTCTCGTTCGTCCATCTTCCTCCTCCCATTTGATCTGTTGGCCTTCTTTGTTCCAAGTTCGTCTCATTCGTCGCTCTTCGTCCTCCCATTTGATCCGTTGGCCTTCTTTGGATCATGTTCGTCTCGTTCGTCCATCTTCGTCCTCCCATTCGATCCGTTGGCCTTCTTTGATCCAGGTTCGTCTCGTTCGTCCCTCTTCGTCCTCGCATTTGATCCGTAGGCCTTCTTTGGATCATGTTCGTCTCGTTTGTCCATCTTCGTCCTCCCATTTGATCCGTTGGCCTTCTTTGGATCATGTTCGTCTCGTTCGTCCATCTTCGTCCTCCCATTTGATCCGTTGGCCTTCTTTGTTCCAAGTTCGTCTCGTTCGTCCCTCTTCCTCCTCCTATTTGATCTGTAGGCCTTCTTTGGATCATATTCGTCTCGTTCGTCCCTCTTCGTCCTTCTATTTGATCCGTTGGCCTTCTTTGTTCCAAGTTCGTCTCGTTCGTCCCTCTTCGTCCTACCATTTGATCCGTAGGCCTTCTTTGGATCATGGTCGTCTCGTTCGTCCATCTTCGTCCTCCCATTCGATCCGTTGGCCTTCTTTGTTCCAAGTTCGTCTCGTTCGTCCCTCTTCCTCCTCCTATTTGATCCGTAGGCCTTCTTTGGACCAAGTTCGTCTCGTTCGTCCATCTTCGTCCTCCCATTTGATCTGTTGGCCTTCTTTGTTCCAAATTCGTCTCGTTCGTCCGTCTTCCTCCTCCTATTAGATCCGTAGGCCTTCTTTGGTCCAAGTTCGTCTCGTTCGTCCATCTTCGTCCTCCCATTTGATCTGTTGGCCTTCTTTGTTCCAAGTTCGTCTCATTCGTCACTCTTCGTCCTCCCATTTGATCCGTTGGCCTTCTTTGGATCATGTTCGTCTCGTTCGTCCATCTTCGTCCTCCCATTCAATCCGTTGGCCTTCTTTGTTCCAAGTTCGTCTCGTTCGTCCCTCTCCGTCCTCGCATTTGATCCGTAGGCCTTCTTTGGATTATGTTCGTCACGTTCGTCCAACTTCGTCCTCCCATTTGATCCGTTGGCCTTCTTTGTTCCAAGTTCGTCTCGTTCGTCCCTCTTCCTCCTCCTATTTGATCCGTAGGCCTTCTTTGGATCATCTTCGTCTCGTTCGTCCCTCTTCGTCCTTCTATTTGATCCGTTGGCCTTCTTTGTTCCAAGTTCGTCTCGTTCGTCCCTCTTCGTCCTACCATTTGATCCGTAGGCCTTCTTTGGATCATGTTCGTCTCGTTTGTCCATCTTCGTTCTCCCATTTGATCCGTTGGCCTTCTTTGGATCATGTTCGTCTCGTTCGTCCATCTTCGTCCTCCCATTCGATCTGTTGGCCTTCTTTGTTCCAAGTTCGTCTCGTTCGTCCCTCTTCCTCCTCCTATTTGATCCGTAGGCCTTCTTTGTTCCAAGTTCGTCTCGTTCGTCCCTCTTCCTCCTCCTATTTGATCCGTAGGCCTTCTTTGGATCATATTCGTCTCGTTCGTCCCTCTTCGTCCTTCCATTTGATCTGTTGGCCTTCTTTGTTCCAAGTTCGTCTCGTTCGTCCCTCTTCGTCCTACCATTTGATCCATAGGCCTTCTTTGGATCATGTTCGTCTCGTTTGTCCCTCTTCGTCCTTCCATTTGATCTGTTGGCCTTCTTTGTTCCAAGTTCATCTCGTTCGTCCCTCTTCGTCCTACCATTTGATTCGTAGGCCTTCTTTGGATCATGTTCGTCTCGTTCGTCCATCTTCGTCCTCCCATTTGATCCGTTGGCCTTCTTTGTTCCAAGTTCGTCTCGTTCGTCCCTCTTCCTCCTCCTATTTGATCCGTAGGCCTTCTTTGGATCATATTCGTCTCGTTCGTCCCTCTTCGTCCTTCTATTTGATCCGTTGGCCTTCTTTGTTCCATGTTCGTCTCGTTCGTCCCTCTTCGTCCTACCATTTGATCCGTAGGCCTTGTTTGGATCATGTTCGTCTCGTTTGTCCATCTTCGTTCTCCCATTTGATCCGTTGGCCTTCTATGGATCATGTTCGTCTCGTTCGTCCATCTTCGTCCTCCCATTCGATCCGTTGGCCTTCTTTGTTCCAAGTTCGTCTCGTTCGTCCCTCTTCGTCCTCCCATTTGATCCGTAGGCCTTCTTTGGATCAAGTTCGTCTCGTTCGTCCAACTTCGTCCTCCCATTTGATCCGTTGGCCTTCTTTGTTCCAAGTTCGTCTCGTTCGTCCCTCTTCGTCCTCCTATTTGATCCGTAGGCCTTCTTTGGACCAAGTTCGTCTCGTTCGTCCATCTTCGTCCTCCCATTCGATCCGTTGGCCTTCTCTGTTCCAAGTTCGTCTCGTTCGTCCCTCTTCGTCCTACCATTTGATCCGTAGGCCTTCTTTGGATCATGTTCGTCTCGTTTGTCCATCTTCGTCCTCCCATTTGATCCGTTGGCCTTCTTTGGAGGATGTTCGTCTCGTTCGTCCATCTTCGTCCTCCCATTCGATCCGTTGGCCTTCTTTGTTCCAAGTTCGTCTCGTTCGTCCCTCTTCCTCCTCCTATTTGATCCATAGGCCTTCTTTGGATCATGTTCGTCTCGTTCGTCCATCTTCGTCCTCCCAATTGATCCGTTGGCCTTCTTTGTTCCATGTTCGTCTCGTTCGTCCCTCTTCCTCCTCCTATTTGATCCGTAGGCCTTCTTTGTTCCAAGTTGGTCTCGTTCGTCCCTCTTCGTCCTCCCATTTGATCCGTAGGCCTTCTTTGGATCATGTTCGTCTCGTTCGTCCAACTTCGTCCTCCCATTTGATCCGTTGGCCTTCTTTGTTCCAAGTTTGTCTCGTTCGTCCATCTTCCTCCTCCCATTTGATCTGTTGGCCTTCTTTGTTCCAAGTTCGTCTCATTCGTCGCTCTTCGTCCTCCCATTTGATCCGTTGGCCTTCTTTGGATCATGTTCGTCTCGTTCGTCCATCTTCGTCCTCCCATTCGATCCGTTGGCCTTCTTTGATCCAGGTTCGTCTCGTTCGTCCCTCTTCGTCCTCGCATTTGATCCGTAGGCCTTCTTTGGATCATGTTCGTCTCGTTTGTCCATCTTCGTCCTCCCATTTGATCCGTTGGCCTTCTTTGGATCATGTTCGTCTCGTTCGTCCATCTTCGTCCTCCCATTTGATCCGTTGGCCTTCTTTGTTCCAAGTTCGTCTCGTTCGTCCCTCTTCCTCCTCCTATTTGATCTGTAGGCCTTCTTTGGATCATATTCGTCTCGTTCGTCCCTCTTCGTCCTTCTATTTGATCCGTTGGCCTTCTTTGTTCCAAGTTCGTCTCGTTCGTCCATCTTCGTCCTCCCATTCGATCCGTTGGCCTTCTTTGTTCCAAGTTCGTCTCGTTCGTCCCTCTTCCTCCTCCTATTTGATCCGTAGGCCTTCTTTGGACCAAGTTCGTCTCGTTCGTCCATCTTCGTCCTCCCATTTGATCTGTTGGCCTTCTTTGTTCCAAATTCGTCTCGTTCGTCCGTCTTCCTCCTCCTATTAGATCCGTAGGCCTTCTTTGGTCCAAGTTCGTCTCGTTCGTCCATCTTCGTCCTCCCATTTGATCTGTTGGCCTTCTTTGTTCCAAGTTCGTCTCATTCGTCACTCTTCGTCCTCCCATTTGATCCGTTGGCCTTCTTTGGATCATGTTCGTCTCGTTCGTCCATCTTCGTCCTCCCATTCAATCCGTTGGCCTTCTTTGTTCCACGTTCGTCTCGTTCGTCCCTCTTCGTCCTCCCATTTGATCCGTAGGCCTTCTTTGGATCATGTTCGTCTCGTTCGTCCAACTTCGTCCTCCCATTTGATCCGTTGGCCTTCTTTGTTCCAAGTTCGTCTCGTTCGTCCATCTTCCTCCTCCCGTTTGATCTGTTGGCCTTCTTTGTTCCAAGTTCGTCTCATTCGTCGCTCTTCGTCCTCCCATTTGATCCGTTGGCCTTCTTTGGATCATGTTCGTCTCGTTCGTCCATCTTCGTCCTCCCATTCGATCCGTTGGCCTTCTTTGATCCAGGTTCGTCTCGTTCGTCCCTCTTCGTCCTCGCATTTGATCCGTAGGCCTTCTTTGGATCATGTTCGTCTCGTTCGTCCATCTTCGTCCTCCCATTTGATCCGTTGGCCTTCTTTGTTCCAAGTTCGTCTCGTTCGTCCCTCTTCCTCCTCCTATTTGATCTGTAGGCCTTCTTTGGATCATATTCGTCTCGTTCGTCCCTCTTCGTCCTTCTATTTGATCCGTTGGCCTTCTTTGTTCCAAGTTCGTCTCGTTCGTCCCTCTTCGTCCTACCATTTGATCCGTAGGCCTTCTTTGGATCATGGTCGTCTCGTTCGTCCATCTTCGTCCTCCCATTCGATCCGTTGGCCTTCTTTGTTCCAAGTTCGTCTCGTTCGTCCCTCTTCCTCCTCCTATTTGATCCGTAGGCCTTCTTTGGACCAAGTTCGTCTCGTTCGTCCATCTTCGTCCTCCCATTCGATCCGTTGGCCTTCTTTGTTCCAAGTTCGTCTCGTTCGTCCCTCTTCCTCCTCCTATTTGATCCGTAGGCCTTCTTTGGACCAAGTTCGTCTCGTTCGTCCATCTTCGTCCTCCCATTTGATCTGTTGGCCTTCTTTGTTCCAAATTCGTCTCGTTCGTCCGTCTTCCTCCTCCTATTAGATCCGTAGGCCTTCTTTGGTCCAAGTTCGTCTCGTTCGTCCCTCTTCGTCCTCCCATTTGATCTGTTGGCCTTCTTTGTTCCAAGTTCGTCTCATTCGTCACTCTTCGTCCTCCCATTTGATCCGTTGGCCTTCTTTGGATCATGTTCGTCTCGTTCGTCCATCTTCGTCCTCCCATTCAATCCGTTGGCCTTCTTTGTTCCAAGTTCGTCTCGTTCGTCCCTCTCCGTCCTCGCATTTGATCCGTAGGCCTTCTTTGGATTATGTTCGTCACGTTCGTCCAACTTCGTCCTCCCATTTGATCCGTTGGCCTTCTTTGTTCCAAGTTCGTCTCGTTCGTCCCTCTTCCTCCTCCTATTTGATCCGTAGGCCTTCTTTGGATCATCTTCGTCTCGTTCGTCCCTCTTCGTCCTTCTATTTGATCCGTTGGCCTTCTTTGTTCCAAGTTCGTCTCGTTCGTCCCTCTTCGTCCTACCATTTGATCCGTAGGCCTTCTTTGGATCATGTTCGTCTCGTTTGTCCATCTTCGTTCTCCCATTTGATCCGTTGGCCTTCTTTGGATCATGTTCGTCTCGTTCGTCCATCTTCGTCCTCCCATTCGATCTGTTGGCCTTCTTTGTTCCAAGTTCGTCTCGTTCGTCCCTCTTCCTCCTCCTATTTGATCCGTAGGCCTTCTTTGGATCATATTCGTCTCGTTCGTCCCTCTTCGTCCTTCCATTTGATCTGTTGGCCTTCTTTGTTCCAAGTTCGTCTCGTTCGTCCCTCTTCGTCCTACCATTTGATCCAAAGGCCTTCTTTGGATCATGTTCGTCTCGTTTGTCCCTCTTCGTCCTTCCATTTGATCTGTTGGCCTTCTTTGTTCCAAGTTCATCTCGTTCGTCCCTCTTCGTCCTACCATTTGATTCGTAGGCCTTCTTTGGATCATGTTCGTCTCGTTCGTCCATCTTCGTCCTCCCATTTGATCCGTTGGCCTTCTTTGTTCCAAGTTCGTCTCGTTCGTCCCTCTTCCTCCTCCTATTTGATCCGTAGGCCTTCTTTGGATCATATTCGTCTCGTTCGTCCCTCTTCGTCCTTCTATTTGATCCGTTGGCCTTCTTTGTTCCATGTTCGTCTCGTTCGTCCCTCTTCGTCCTACCATTTGATCCGTAGGCCTTGTTTGGATCATGTTCGTCTCGTTTGTCCATCTTCGTTCTCCCATTTGATCCGTTCGCCTTCTTTGGATCATGTTCGTCTCGTTCGTCCATCTTCGTCCTCCCATTCGATCCGTTGGCCTTCTTTGTTCCAAGTTCGTCTCGTTCGTCCCTCTTCGTCCTCCCATTTGATCCGTAGGCCTTCTTTGGATCAAGTTCGTCTCGTTCGTCCAACTTCGTCCTCCCATTTGATCCGTTGGCCTTCTTTGTTCCAAGTTCGTCTCGTTCGTCCCTCTTCGTCCTCCTATTTGATCCGTAGGCCTTCTTTGGACCAAGTTCGTCTCGTTCGTCCATCTTCGTCCTCCCATTCGATCCGTTGGCCTTCTCTGTTCCAAGTTCGTCTCGTTCGTCCCACTTCGTCCTACCATTTGATCCGTAGGCCTTCTTTGGATCATGTTCGTCTCGTTTGTCCATCTTCGTCCTCCCATTTGATCCGTTGGCCTTCTTTGGAGGATGTTCGTCTCGTTCGTCCATCTTCGTCCTCCCATTCGATCCGTTGGCCTTCTTTGTTCCAAGTTCGTCTCGTTCGTCCCTCTTCGTCCTCCTATTTGATCCGTAGGCCTTCTTTGGACCAAGTTCGTCTCGTTCGTCCATCTTCGTCCTCCCATTTGATCCGTAGGCCTTCTTTGGGCCAAGTTCGTCTCGTTCGTCCCTCTTCCTCCTCCTATTTGATCCATAGGCCTTCTTTGGATCATGTTCGTCTCGTTCGTCCATCTTCGTCCTCCCATTTGATCCGTTGGCCTTCTTTGTTCCAAGTTCGTCTCGTTCGTCCCTCTTCCTCCTCCTATTTGATCCGTAGGCCTTCTTTGTTCCAAGTTGGTCTCGTTCGTCCATCTTCGTCCTCCCATTCGATCCGTTGGCCTTCTTTGTTCCAAGTTTGTCTCGTTCGTCCCTCTTCGTCCTCCTATTTGATCCGTAGGCCTTCTTTGGACCAAGTTCGTCTCGTTCGTCCATCTTCGTCCTCCCATTTGATCCGTAGGCCTTCTTTGGGCCAAGTTCGTCTCGTTCGTCCCTCTTCCTCCTCCTATTTGATCCATAGGCCTTCTTTGGATCATGTTCGTCTCGTTCGTCCATCTTCGTCCTCCCATTTGATCCGTTGGCCTTCTTTGTTCCAAGTTCGTCTCGTTCGTCCCTCTTCCTCCTCCTATTTGATCCGTAGGCCTTCTTTGTTCCAAGTTGGTCTCGTTCGTCCCTCTTCGTCCTCCCATTTGATCCGTAGGCCTTCTTTGGATCATGTTCGTCTCGTTCGTCCAACTTCGTCCTCCCATTTGATCCGTTGGCCTTCTTTGTTCCAAGTTCGTCTCGTTCGTCCATCTTCGTCCTCCCATTTGATCTGTTGGCCTTCTTTTTTCCAAGTTCGTCTCATTCGTCGCTCTTCGTCCTCCCATTTGATCCGTTGGCCTTCTTTGGATCATGTTCGTCTCGTTCGTCCATCTTCGTCCTCCCATTCGATCCGTTGGCCTTCTTTGTTCCAGGTTCGTCTCGTTCGTCCCTCTTCGTCCTCGCATTTGATCCGTAGGCCTTCTTTGGATCATGTTCGTCTCGTTTGTCCATCTTCGTCCTCCCATTTGATCCGTTGGCCTTCTTTGGATCATGTTCGTCTCGTTCGTCCATCTTCGTCCTCCCATTCGATCCTTTGGCCTTCTTTGTTCCAAGTTCGTCTCGTTCGTCCCTCTTCGTCCTCCCATTTGATCCGTAGGACTTCTTTGGATCAAGTTCGTCTCGTTCGTCCAACTTCGTCCTCCCATTTGATCCGTTGGCCTTCTTTGTTCCAAGTTCGTCTCGTTCGTCCCTCTTCCTCCTCCTATTTGATCCGTAGGCCTTCTTTGGACCAAGTTCGTCTCGTTCGTCCAACTTCGTCCTCCCATTTGATCTGTTGGCCTTCTTTGTTCCAGGTTCGTCTCGTTCGTCCCTCTTCGTCCTCGCATTTGATCCGTAGGCCTTCTTTGGATCATGTTCGTCTCGTTTGTCCATCTTCGTCCTCCCATTTGATCCGTTGGCCTTCTTTGGATCATGTTCGTCTCGTTCGTCCATCTTCGTCCTCCCATTCGATCCATTGGCCTTCTTTGTTCCAAGTTCGTCTCGTTCGTCCCTCTTCGTCCTCCCATTTGATCCGTAGGCCTTCTTTGGGCCAAGTTCGTCTCGTTCGTCCCTCTTCGTCCTCCCATTTGATCCGTAGGCCTTCTTTGGATCATGTTGGTCTCGTTCGTCCAACTTCGTCCTCCCATTTGATCCGTTGGCCTTCTTTGTTCCAAGTTCGTCTCGTTCGTCCCTCTTCCTCCTCCTATTTCATCCGTAGGCCTTCTTTGTTCCAAGTTGGTCTCGTTCGTCCCTCTTCGTCCTCCCATTTGATTCGTAGGCCTTCTTTGGATCATGTTCGTCTCGTTCGTCCAACTTCGTCCTCCCATTTGATCCGTTGGCCTTCTTTGGATCATGTTCGTCTCGTTCGTCCAACTTCGTCCTCCCATTTGATCCGTTGGCCTTCTTTGTTCCAAGTTCGTCTCGTTCGTCCATCTTCGTCCCCCCATTTGATCTGTTGGCCTTCTTTTTTCCAAGTTCGTCTCATTCGTCGCTCTTCGTCCTCCCATTTGATCCGTTGGCCTTCTTTGGATCATGTTCGTCTCGTTCGTCCATCTTCGTCCTCCCATTCGATCCATTGGCCTTCTTTGTTCCAAGTTCGTCTCGTTCGTCCCTCTTCGTCCTCCCATTTGATCCGTAGGCCTTCTTTGGGCCAAGTTCGTCTCGTTCGTCCCTCTTCGTCCTCCCATTTGATCCGTAGGCCTTCTTTGGATCATGTTGGTCTCGTTCGTCCAACTTCGTCCTCCCATTTGATCCGTTGGCCTTCTTTGTTCCAAGTTCGTCTCGTTCGTCCCTCTTCCTCCTCCTATTTCATCCGTAGGCCTTCTTTGTTCCAAGTTGGTCTCGTTCGTCCCTCTTCGTCCTCCCATTTGATTCGTAGGCCTTCTTTGGATCATGTTCGTCTCGTTCGTCCAACTTCGTCCTCCCATTTGATCCGTTGGCCTTCTTTGGATCATGTTCGTCTCGTTCGTCCAACTTCGTCCTCCCATTTGATCCGTTGGCCTTCTTTGTTCCAAGTTCGTCTCGTTCGTCCATCTTCGTCCTCCCATTTGATCTGTTGGCCTTCTTTTTTCCAAGTTCGTCTCATTCGTCGCTCTTCGTCCTCCCATTTGATCCGTTGGCCTTCTTTGGATCATGTTCGTCTCGTTCGTCCATCTTCGTCCTCCCATTCGATCCGTTGGCCTTCTTTGTTCCAGGTTCGTCTCGTTCGTCCCTCTTCGTCCTCGCATTTGATCCGTAGGCCTTCTTTGGATCATGTTCGTCTCGTTTGTCCATCTTCGTCCTCCCATTTGATCCGTTGGCCTTCTTTGGATCATGTTCGTCTCGTTCGTCCATCTTCGTCCTCCCATTCGATCCATTGGCCTTCTTTGTTCCAAGTTCGTCTCGTTCGTCCCTCTTCGTCCTCCCATTTGATCCGTAGGACTTCTTTGGATCAAGTTCGTCTCGTTCGTCCAACTTCGTCCTCCCATTTGATCCGTTGGCCTTCTTTGTTCCAAGTTCGTCTCGTTCGTCCCTCTTCCTCCTCCTATTTGATCCGTAGGCCTTCTTTGGACCAAGTTCGTCTCGTTCGTCCAACTTCGTCCTCCCATTTGATCTGTTGGCCTTCTTTGTTCCAGGTTCGTCTCGTTCGTCCCTCTTCGTCCTCGCATTTGATCCGTAGGCCTTCTTTGGATCATGTTCGTCTCGTTTGTCCATCTTCGTCCTCCCATTTGATCCGTTGGCCTTCTTTGGATCATGTTCGTCTCGTTCGTCCATCTTCGTCCTCCCATTCGATCCATTGGCCTTCTTTGTTCCAAGTTCGTCTCGTTCGTCCCTCTTCGTCCTCCCATTTGATCCGTAGGCCTTCTTTGGGCCAAGTTCGTCTCGTTCGTCCCTCTTCGTCCTCCCATTTGATCCGTAGGCCTTCTTTGGATCATGTTGGTCTCGTTCGTCCAACTTCGTCCTCCCATTTGATCCGTTGGCCTTCTTTGTTCCAAGTTCGTCTCGTTCGTCCCTCTTCCTCCTCCTATTTCATCCGTAGGCCTTCTTTGTTCCAAGTTGGTCTCGTTCGTCCCTCTTCGTCCTCCCATTTGATTCGTAGGCCTTCTTTGGATCATGTTCGTCTCGTTCGTCCAACTTCGTCCTCCCATTTGATCCGTTGGCCTTCTTTGTTCCAAGTTCGTCTCGTTCGTCCATCTTCGTCCTCCCATTTGATCTGTTGGCCTTCTTTGTTCCAAGTTCGTCTCATTCGTCGCTCTTCGTCCTCCCATTTGATCCGTTGGCCTTCTTTGGATCATGTTCGTCTCGTTCGTCCATCTTCGTCCTCCCATTCGATCCGTTGGCCTTCTTTGTTCTAGGTTCGTCTCGTTCGTCCCTCTTCGTCCTCGCATATGATCCGTAGGCCTTCTTTGGATCATGTTCGTCTCGTTCGTCCATCTTCGTCCTCCCATTCGATCCGTTGGCCTTCTTTGTTCCAAGTTCGTCTCGTTCGTCCCTCTTCGTCCTCCCATTTGATCCGTAGGCCTTCTTTGGATCAAGTTCGTCTCGTTCGTCCAACTTCGTCCTCCCATTTGATCCGTTGGCCTTCTTTGTTCCAAGTTCGTCTCGTTCGTCCCTCTTCCTCCTCCTATTTGATCCGTAGGCCTTCTTTGGACCAAGTTCGTCTCGTTCGTCCATCTTCGTCCTCCCATTTGATCCGTAGGCCTTCTTTGGGCCAAGTTCGTCTTGTTCGTCCCTCTACGTCCTCCCATTTGATCCGTAGGCCTTCTTTGGATCATGTTGGTCTCGTTCGTCCAACTTCGTCCTCCCATTTGATCCGTTGGCCTTCTTTGTTCCAAGTTCGTCTCGTTCGTCCCTCTTCCTCCTCCTATTTGATCCGTAGGCCTTCTTTGGACCAAGTTCGTCTCGTTCGTCCATCTTCGTCCTCCCATTTGATCCGTAGGCCTTCTTTGGGCCAAGTTCGTCTCGTTCGTCCCTCTTCGTCCTCCCATTTGATCCGTAGGCCTTCTTTGGATCATGTTCGTCTCGTTCGTCCAACTTCGTCCTCCCATTTGATCCGTTGGCCTTCTTTGTTCCAAGTTCGTCTCATTCGTCGCTCTTCATCCTCCCATTTGATCCGTTGGCCTTCTTTGGATCATGTTCGTCTCGTTCGTCCATCTTCGTCCTCCCATTTGATCTGTTGGCCTTCTTTGTTCCAAGTTCGTCTCATTCGTCGCTCTTCGTCCTCCCATTTGATCCGTTGGCCTTCTTTGGATCATGTTCGTCTCGTTCGTCCATCTTCGTCCTCCCATTCGATCCGTTGGCCTTCTTTGTTCCAGGTTCGTCTCGTTCGTCCCTCTTCGTCCTCGCATTTGATCCGTAGGCCTTCTTTGGATCATGTTCGTCTCATTCGTCCAACTTCGTCCTCCCATTTGATCCGTTGGCCTTCTTTGTTCCATGTTCGTCTCGTTCGTCCCTCTTCCTCCTCCTATTTGATCCGTAGGCCTTCTTTGGATCATATTCGTCTCGTTCGTCCCTCTTCGTCCTTCCATTTGATCCGTTGGCCTTCTTTGTTCCAAGTTCGTCTCGTTCGTCCCTCTTCGTCCTACCATTTGATCTGTAGGCCTTCTTTGGATCAGGTTCGTCTCGTTTGTCCATCTTCGTCCTCCCATTTGATCCGTTGGCCTTCTTTGGATCATATTCGTCTCGTTCGTCCCTCTTCGTCCTTCCATTTGATCCGTTGGCCTTCTTTGTTCCAAGTTCGTCTCGTTCGTCTCTCTTCGTCCTACCATTTGATCCGTAGGCCTTCTTTGGATCATGTTCGTCTCGTTCGTCCATCTTCGTCCTCCCATTGGATCCGTTCGCCTTCTTTGTTCCAAGTTCGTCTCGTTCGTCCCTCTTCGTCCTCCAATTTGTTCCGTAGGCCTTCTTTGGATCATGTTCGTCTCGTTCGTCCATCTTCGTCCTCCCATTCGATCCGTTGGCCTTCTTTGTTCCAAGTTTGTCTCGTTCGTCCCTCTTCGTCCTCCCATTTGATCCGTAGGCCTTCTTTGGATCAAGTTCGTCTCGTTCGTCCAACTTCGTCCTCCCATTTGATCCGTTGGCCTTCTTTGTTCCAAGTTCGTCTCGTTCGTCCCTCTTCCTCCTCCTATTTGATCCGTAGGCCTTCTTTGGACCAAGTTCGTCTCGTTCGTCCAACTTCGTCCTCCCATTTGATCTGTTGGCCTTCTTTGTTCCAGGTTCGTCTCGTTCGTCCCTCTTCGTCCTCGCATTTGATCCGTAGGCCTTCTTTGGATCATGTTCGTCTCGTTTGTCCATCTTCGTCCTCCCATTTGATCCGTTGGCCTTCTTTGGATCATGTTCGTCTCGTTCGTCCATCTTCGTCCTCCCATTCGATCCATTGGCCTTCTTTGTTCCAAGTTCGTCTCGTTCGTCCCTCTTCGTCCTCCCATTTGATCCGTAGGCCTTCTTTGGGCCAAGTTCGTCTCGTTCGTCCCTCTTCGTCCTCCCATTTGATCCGTAGGCCTTCTTTGGATCATGTTGGTCTCGTTCGTCCAACTTCGTCCTCCCATTTGATCCGTTGGCCTTCTTTGTTCCAAGTTCGTCTCGTTCGTCCCTCTTCCTCCTCCTATTTCATCCGTAGGCCTTCTTTGTTCCAAGTTGGTCTCGTTCGTCCCTCTTCGTCCTCCCATTTGATTCGTAGGCCTTCTTTGGATCATGTTCGTCTCGTTCGTCCAACTTCGTCCTCCCATTTGATCCGTTGGCCTTCTTTGTTCCAAGTTCGTCTCGTTCGTCCATCTTCGTCCTCCCATTTGATCTGTTGGCCTTCTTTGTTCCAAGTTCGTCTCATTCGTCGCTCTTCGTCCTCCCATTTGATCCGTTGGCCTTCTTTGGATCATGTTCGTCTCGTTCGTCCATCTTCGTCCTCCCATTCGATCCGTTGGCCTTCTTTGTTCTAGGTTCGTCTCGTTCGTCCCTCTTCGTCCTCGCATATGATCCGTAGGCCTTCTTTGGATCATGTTCGTCTCGTTCGTCCATCTTCGTCCTCCCATTCGATCCGTTGGCCTTCTTTGTTCCAAGTTCGTCTCGTTCGTCCCTCTTCGTCCTCCCATTTGATCCGTAGGCCTTCTTTGGATCAAGTTCGTCTCGTTCGTCCAACTTCGTCCTCCCATTTGATCCGTTGGCCTTCTTTGTTCCAAGTTCGTCTCGTTCGTCCCTCTTCCTCCTCCTATTTGATCCGTAGGCCTTCTTTGGACCAAGTTCGTCTCGTTCGTCCATCTTCGTCCTCCCATTTGATCCGTAGGCCTTCTTTGGGCCAAGTTCGTCTTGTTCGTCCCTCTACGTCCTCCCATTTGATCCGTAGGCCTTCTTTGGATCATGTTGGTCTCGTTCGTCCAACTTCGTCCTCCCATTTGATCCGTTGGCCTTCTTTGTTCCAAGTTCGTCTCGTTCGTCCCTCTTCCTCCTCCTATTTGATCCGTAGGCCTTCTTTGGACCAAGTTCGTCTCGTTCGTCCATCTTCGTCCTCCCATTTGATCCGTAGGCCTTCTTTGGGCCAAGTTCGTCTCGTTCGTCCCTCTTCGTCCTCCCATTTGATCCGTAGGCCTTCTTTGGATCATGTTCGTCTCGTTCGTCCAACTTCGTCCTCCCATTTGATCCGTTGGCCTTCTTTGTTCCAAGTTCGTCTCATTCGTCGCTCTTCATCCTCCCATTTGATCCGTTGGCCTTCTTTGGATCATGTTCGTCTCGTTCGTCCATCTTCGTCCTCCCATTTGATCTGTTGGCCTTCTTTGTTCCAAGTTCGTCTCATTCGTCGCTCTTCGTCCTCCCATTTGATCCGTTGGCCTTCTTTGGATCATGTTCGTCTCGTTCGTCCATCTTCGTCCTCCCATTCGATCCGTTGGCCTTCTTTGTTCCAGGTTCGTCTCGTTCGTCCCTCTTCGTCCTCGCATTTGATCCGTAGGCCTTCTTTGGATCATGTTCGTCTCATTCGTCCAACTTCGTCCTCCCATTTGATCCGTTGGCCTTCTTTGTTCCATGTTCGTCTCGTTCGTCCCTCTTCCTCCTCCTATTTGATCCGTAGGCCTTCTTTGGATCATATTCGTCTCGTTCGTCCCTCTTCGTCCTTCCATTTGATCCGTTGGCCTTCTTTGTTCCAAGTTCGTCTCGTTCGTCCCTCTTCGTCCTACCATTTGATCTGTAGGCCTTCTTTGGATCATGTTCGTCTCGTTTGTCCATCTTCGTCCTCCCATTTGATCCGTTGGCCTTCTTTGGATCATATTCGTCTCGTTCGTCCCTCTTCGTCCTTCCATTTGATCCGTTGGCCTTCTTTGTTCCAAGTTCGTCTCGTTCGTCTCTCTTCGTCCTACCATTTGATCCGTAGGCCTTCTTTGGATCATGTTCGTCTCGTTCGTCCATCTTCGTCCTCCCATTGGATCCGTTCGCCTTCTTTGTTCCAAGTTCGTCTCGTTCGTCCCTCTTCGTCCTCCAATTTGTTCCGTAGGCCTTCTTTGGATCATGTTCGTCTCGTTCGTCCATCTTCGTCCTCCCATTCGATCCGTTGGCCTTCTTTGTTCCAAGTTTGTCTCGTTCGTCCCTCTTCGTCCTCCCATTTGATCCGTAGGCCTTCTTTGGATCAAGTTCGTCTCGTTCGTCCAACTTCGTCCTCCCATTTGATCCGTTGGCCTTCTTTGTTCCAAGTTCGTCTCGTTCGTCCCTCTTCCTCCTCCTATTTGATCCGTAGGCCTTCTTTGGACCAAGTTCGTCTCGTTCGTCCAACTTCGTCCTCCCATTTGATCCGTTGGCCTTCTTTGTTCCAAGTTCGTCTCGTTCGTCCCTCTTCCTCCTCCTATTTGATCCGTAGGCCTTCTTTGGACAACGTTCGTCTCGTTCGTCCATCTTCGTCCTCCCATTTGATCCGTAGGCCTTCTTTGGGCCAAGTTCGTCTCGTTCGTCCCTCTTCGTCCTCCCATTTGATCCGTAGGCCTTCTTTGGATCATGTTCGTCCAACTTCGTCCTCCCATTTGATCCGTTGGCCTTCTTTGTTCCAAGTTCGTCTCCTTCGTCGCTCTTCGTCCTCCCATTTGATCCGTTGGCCTTCTTTGGATCATGTTCGTCTCGTTCGTCCATCTTCGTCCTCCCATTTGATCCGTTGGCCTTCTTTGTTCCAAGTTCGTCTCGTTCGTCCCTCTTCGTCCTACCATTTGATCTGTAGGCCTTCTTTGGATCATGTTCGTCTCGTTTGTCCATCTTCGTCCTCCCATTTGATCCGTTGGCCTTCTTTGGATCATATTCGTCTCGTTCGTCCCTCTTCGTCCTTCCATTTGATCCGTTGGCCTTCTTTGTTCCATGTTCGTCTCGTTCGTCTCTCTTCGTCCTACCATTTGATCCGTAGGCCTTCTTTGGATCATGTTCGTCTCGTTCGTCCATCTTCGTCCTCCCATTCGATCTGTTGGCCTTCTTTGTTCCAAGTTCGTCTCGTTCGTCCCTCTTCGTCCTCCCATTTGATCCGTAGGCCTTCTTTGGATCAAGTTCGTCTCGTTCGTCCAACTTCGTCCTCCCATTTGATCCGTTGGCCTTCTCTGTTCCAAGTTCGTCTCGTTCGTCCCTCTTCCTCCTCCTATTTGATCCGTAGGCCTTCTTTGGACCAAGTTCGTCTCGTTCGTCCATCTTCGTCCTCCCATTTGATCCGTAGGCCTTCTTTGGGCCAAGTTCGTCTCGTTCGTCCCTCTTCGTCCTCCCATTTGATCCGTAGGCCTTCTTTGGATCATGTTGGTCTCGTTCGTCCAACTTCGTCCTCCCATTTGATCCGTTGGCCTTCTTTGTTCCAAGTTCGTCTCGTTCGTCCCTCTTCCTCCTCCTATTCGATCCGTAGGCCTTCTTTGGACCAAGTTCGTCTCGTTCGTCCATCTTCGTCCTCCCATTTGATCCGTAGGCCTTCTTTGGATCAAGTTCGTCTCGTTCGTCCAACTTCGTCCTCCCATTTGATCCGTTGGCCTTCTTTGTTCCAAGTTCGTCTCGTTCGTCCCTCTTCCTCCTCCTATTTGATCCGTAGGCCTTCTTTGGACCAAGTTCGTCTCGTTCGTCCATCTTCGTCCTCCCATTTGATCCGTAGGCCTTCTTTGGGCCAAGTTCGTCTCGTTCGTCCCTCTACGTCCTCCCATTTGATCCGTAGGCCTTCTTTGGATCATGTTGGTCTCGTTCGTCCAACTTCGTCCTCCCATTTGATCCGTTGGCCTTCTTTGTTCCAAGTTCGTCTCGTTCGTCCCTCTTCCTCCTCCTATTTGATCCGTAGGCCTTCTTTGGACCAAGTTCGTCTCGTTCGTCCATCTTCGTCCTCCCATTTGATCCGTAGGCCTTCTTTGGGCCAAGTTCGTCTCGTTCGTCCCTCTTCGTCCTCCCATTTGATCCGTAGGCCTTCTTTGGATCATGTTCGTCTCGTTCCTCCAACTTCGTCCTCCCATTTGATCCGTTGGCCTTCTTTGTTCCATGTTCGTCTCATTCGTCGCTCTTCGTCCTCCCATTTGATCTGTTGGCCTTCTTTGGATCATGTTCGTCTCGTTCGTCCATCTTCGTCCTCCCATTTGATCTGTTGGCCTTCTTTGTTCCAAGTTCGTCTCATTCGTCGCTCTTCGTCCTCCCATTTGATCCGTTGGCCTTCTTTGGATCATGTTCGTCTCGTTCGTCCATCTTCGTCCTCCCATTCGATCCGTTGGCCTTCTTTGTTCCAGGTTCGTCTCGTTCGTCCCTCTTCGTCGTCGCATTTGATCCGTAGGCCTTCTTTGGATCATGTTCGTCTCGTTCGTCCAACTTCGTCCTCCCATTTGATCCGTTGGCCTTCTTTGTTCCATGTTCGTCTCGTTCGTCCCTCTTCCTCCTCCTATTTGATCCGTAGGCCTTCTTTGGATCATATTCGTCTCGTTCGTCCCTCTTCGTCCTTCCATTTGATCCGTTGGCCTTCTTTGTTCCAAGTTCGTCTCGTTCGTCCCTCTTCGTCCTACCATTTGATCTGTAGGCCTTCTTTGGATCATGTTCGTCTCGTTTGTCCATCTTCGTCCTCCCATTTGATCCGTTGGCCTTCTTTGGATCATATTCGTCTCGTTCGTCCCTCTTCGTCCTTCCATTTGATCCGTTGGCCTTCTTTGTTCCAAGTTCGTCTCGTTCGTCTCTCTTCGTCCTACCATTTGATCCGTAGGCCTTCTTTGGATCATGTTCGTCTCGTTCGTCCATCTTCGTCCTCCCATTCGATCCGTTCGCCTTCTTTGTTCCAAGTTCGTCTCGTTCGTCCCTCTTCGTCCTCCAATTTGTTCCGTAGGCCTTCTTTGGATCATGTTCGTCTCGTTCGTCCATCTTCGTCCTCCCATTCGATCCGTTGGCCTTCTTTGTTCCAAGTTCGTCTCGTTCGTCCCTCTTCGTCCTCCCATTTGATCCGTAGGCCTTCTTTGGATCAAGTTCGTCTCGTTCGTCCAACTTCGTCCTCCCATTTGATCCGTTGGCCTTCTTTGTTCCAAGTTCGTCTCGTTCGTCCCTCTTCCTCCTCCTATTTGATCCGTAGGCCTTCTTTGGACCAAGTTCGTCTCGTTCGTCCAACTTCGTCCTCCCATTTGATCCGTTGGCCTTCTATGTTCCAAGTTCGTCTCGTTCGTCCCTCTTCCTCCTCCTATTTGATCCGTAGGCCTTCTTTGGACAACGTTCGTCTCGTTCGTCCATCTTCGTCCTCCCATTTGATCCGTAGGCCTTCTTTGGGCCAAGTTCGTCTCGTTCGTCCCTCTTCGTCCTCCCATTTGATCCGTAGGCCTTCTTTGGATCATGTTCGTCCAACTTCGTCCTCCCATTTGATCCGTTGGCCTTCTTTGTTCCAAGTTCGTCTCCTTCGTCGCTCTTCGTCGTCCCATTTGATCCGTTGGCCTTCTTTGGATCATGTTCGTCTCGTTCGTCCATCTTCGTCCTCCCATTTGATCCGTTGGCCTTCTTTGTTCCATGTTCGTCTCGTTCGTCCCTCTTCGTCCTACCATTTGATCTGTAGGCCTTCTTTGGATCATGTTCGTCTCGTTTGTCCATCTTCGTCCTCCCATTTGATCCGTTGGCCTTCTTTGGATCATATTCGTCTCGTTCGTCCCTCTTCGTCCTTCCATTTGATCCGTTGGCCTTCTTTGTTCCATGTTCGTCTCGTTCGTCTCTCTTCGTCCTACTATTTGATCCGTAGGCCTTCTTTGGATCATGTTCGTCTCGTTCGTCCCTCTTCGTCCTCCCATTTGATCCGTAGGCCTTCGTTGGATCAAGTTCGTCTCGTTCGTCCAACTTCGTCCTCCCATTTGATCCGTTGGCCTTCTTTGTTCCAAGTTCGTCTCGTTCGTCCCTCTTCCTCCTCCTATTTGATCCGTAGGCCTTCTTTGGACCAAGTTCGTCTCGTTCGTCCATCTTCGTCCTCCCATTTGATCCGTAGGCCTTCTTTGGGCCAAGTTCGTCTCGTTCGTCCCTCTTCGTCCTCCCATTTGATCCGTAGGCCTTCTTTGGATCATGTTGGTCTCGTTCGTCCAACTTCGTCCTCCCATTTGATCCGTTGGCCTTCTTTGTTCCAAGTTCGTCTCGTTCGTCCCTCTTCCTCCTCCTATTTGATCCGTAGGCCTTCTTTGGACCATGTTCGTCTCGTTCGTCCAACTTCGTCCTCCCATTTGATCCGTTGGCCTTCTTTGTTCCAAGTTCGTCTCATTCGTCGCTCTTCGTCCTCCCATTTGATCCGTTGGCCTTCTTTGGATCATGTTCGTCTCGTTCGTCCATCTTCGTCCTCCCATTTGATCTGTTGGCCTTCTTTGTTCCAAGTTCGTCTCATTCGTCGCTCTTCGTCCTCCCATTGGATCCGTTGGCCTTCTTTGGATCATGTTCGTCTCGTTCGTCCATCTTCGTCCTCCCATTCGATCCGTTGGCCTTCTTTGTTCCAGGTTCGTCTCGTTCGTCCCTCTTCGTCCTCGCATTTGATCCGTAGGCCTTCTTTGGATCATGTTCGTCTCGTTCGTCCAACTTCGTCCTCCCATTTGATCCGTTGTCCTTCTTTGTTCCAAGTTCGTCTCATTCGTCCCTCTTCCTCCTCTTATTTGATCCGTAGGCCTTCTTTGGATCATATTCGTCTCGTTCGTCCCTCTTCGTCCTACCATTTGATCCGTAGGCCTTCTTTGGACCAAGTTCGTCTCGTTCGTCCATCTTCGTCCTCCCATTTGATCCGTAGGCCTTCTTTGGGCCAAGTTCGTCTCGTTCGTCCCTCTTCGTCCTCCCATTTGATCCGTAGGCCTTCTTTGGATCATGTTCGTCTCGTTCGTCCAACTTCGTCCTCCCATTTGATCCGTTGGCCTTCTTTGTTCCAAGTTCGTCTCCATCGTCGCTCTTCGTCCTCCCATTTGATCCGTTGGCCTTCTTTGGATCATGTTCGTCTCGTTCGTCCATCATCGTCCTCCCATTTGATCTGTTGGCCTTCTTTGTTCCAAGTTCGTCTCGTTCGTCCCTCTTCGTCCTACCATTTGATCTGTAGGCCTTCTTTGGATCATGTTCGTCTCGTTTGTCCATCTTCGTCCTCCCATTTGATCCGTTGGCCTTCTTTGGATCATATTCGTCTCGTTCGTCCCTCTTCGTCCTTCCATTTGATCCGTTGGCCTTCTTTGTTCCATGTTCGTCTCGTTCGTCTCCCTTCGTCCTACCATTTGATCCGTAGGCCTTCTTTGGATCATGTTCGTCTCGTTCATCCATCTTCGTCCTCCCATTCGATCCGTTGGCCTTCTTTGTTCCAAGTTCGTCTCGTTCGTCCCTCTTCCTCCTCCTATTTGATCCGTAGGCCTTCTTTGGACCAAGTTCATCTCGTTCGTCCATCTTCGTCCTCCCATTTGATCCGTAGGCCTTCTTTGGGCCAAGTTCGTCTCGTTCGTCCCTCTACGTCCTCCCATTTGATCCGTAGGCCTTCTTTGGATCATGTTGGTCTCGTTCGTCCAACTTCGTCCTCCCATTTGATCCGTTGGCCTTCTTTGTTCCAAGTTCGTCTCGTTCGTCCCTCTTCCTCCTCCTATTTGATCCGTAGGCCTTCTTTGGACCAAGTTCGTCTCGTTCGTCCATCTTCGTCCTCCCATTTGATCCGTAGGCCTTCTTTGGGCCAAGTTCGTCTCGTTCGTCCCTCTTCGTCCTCCCATTTGATCCGTAGGCCTTCTTTGGATCATGTTCGTCTCGTTCCTCCAACTTCGTCCTCCCATTTGATCCGTTGGCCTTCTTTGTTCCAAGTTCGTCTCATTCGTCGCTCTTCGTCCTCCCATTTGATCTGTTGGCCTTCTTTGGATCATGTTCGTCTCGTTCGTCCATCTTCGTCCTCCCATTTGATCTGTTGGCCTTCTTTGTTCCAAGTTCGTCTCATTCGTCGCTCTTCGTCCTCCCATTTGATCCGTTGGCCTTCTTTGGATCATGTTCGTCTCGTTCGTCCATCTTCGTCCTCCCATTCGATCCGTTGGCCTTCTTTGTTCCAGGTTCGTCTCGTTCGTCCCTCTTCGTCCTCGCATTTGATCCGTAGGCCTTCTTTGGATCATGTTCGTCTCGTTCGTCCAACTTCGTCCTCCCATTTGATCCGTTGGCCTTCTTTGTTCCATGTTCGTCTCGTTCGTCCCTCTTCCTCCTCCTATTTGATCCGTAGGCCTTCTTTGGATCATATTCGTCTCGTTCGTCCCTCTTCGTCCTTCCATTTGATCCGTTGGCCTTCTTTGTTCCAAGTTCGTCTCGTTCGTCCCTCTTCGTCCTACCATTTGATCTGTAGGCCTTCTTTGGATCATGTTCGTCTCGTTTGTCCATCTTCGTCCTCCCATTTGATCCGTTGGCCTTCTTTGGATCATATTCGTCTCGTTCGTCCCTCTTCGTCCTTCCATTTGATCCGTTGGCCTTCTTTGTTCCAAGTTCGTCTCGTTCGTCTCTCTTCGTCCTACCATTTGATCCGTAGGCCTTCTTTGGATCATGTTCGTCTCGTTCGTCCATCTTCGTCCTCCCATTCGATCCGTTCGCCTTCTTTGTTCCAAGTTCGTCTCGTTCGTCCCTCTTCGTCCTCCAATTTGTTCCGTAGGCCTTCTTTGGATCATGTTCGTCTCGTTCGTCCATCTTCGTCCTCCCATTCGATCCGTTGGCCTTCTTTGTTCCAAGTTCGTCTCGTTCGTCCCTCTTCGTCCTCCCATTTGATCCGTAGGCCTTCTTTGGATCAAGTTCGTCTCGTTCGTCCAACTTCGTCCTCCCATTTGATCCGTTGGCCTTCTTTGTTCCAAGTTCGTCTCGTTCGTCCCTCTTCCTCCTCCTATTTGATCCGTAGGCCTTCTTTGGACCAAGTTCGTCTCGTTCGTCCAACTTCGTCCTCCCATTTGATCCGTTGGCCTTCTATGTTCCAAGTTCGTCTCGTTCGTCCCTCTTCCTCCTCCTATTTGATCCGTAGGCCTTCTTTGGACAACGTTCGTCTCGTTCGTCCATCTTCGTCCTCCCATTTGATCCGTAGGCCTTCTTTGGGCCAAGTTCGTCTCGTTCGTCCCTCTTCGTCCTCCCATTTGATCCGTAGGCCTTCTTTGGATCATGTTCGTCCAACTTCGTCCTCCCATTTGATCCGTTGGCCTTCTTTGTTCCAAGTTCGTCTCCTTCGTCGCTCTTCGTCGTCCCATTTGATCCGTTGGCCTTCTTTGGATCATGTTCGTCTCGTTCGTCCATCTTCGTCCTCCCATTTGATCCGTTGGCCTTCTTTGTTCCATGTTCGTCTCGTTCGTCCCTCTTCGTCCTACCATTTGATCTGTAGGCCTTCTTTGGATCATGTTCGTCTCGTTTGTCCATCTTCGTCCTCCCATTTGATCCGTTGGCCTTCTTTGGATCATATTCGTCTCGTTCGTCCCTCTTCGTCCTTCCATTTGATCCGTTGGCCTTCTTTGTTCCATGTTCGTCTCGTTCGTCTCTCTTCGTCCTACCATTTGATCCGTAGGCCTTCTTTGGATCATGTTCGTCTCGTTCGTCCCTCTTCGTCCTCCCATTTGATCCGTAGGCCTTCGTTGGATCAAGTTCGTCTCGTTCGTCCAACTTCGTCCTCCCATTTGATCCGTTGGCCTTCTTTGTTCCAAGTTCGTCTCGTTCGTCCCTCTTCCTCCTCCTATTTGATCCGTAGGCCTTCTTTGGACCAAGTTCGTCTCGTTCGTCCATCTTCGTCCTCCCATTTGATCCGTAGGCCTTCTTTGGGCCAAGTTCGTCTCGTTCGTCCCTCTTCGTCCTCCCATTTGATCCGTAGGCCTTCTTTGGATCATGTTGGTCTCGTTCGTCCAACTTCGTCCTCCCATTTGATCCGTTGGCCTTCTTTGTTCCAAGTTCGTCTCGTTCGTCCCTCTTCCTCCTCCTATTTGATCCGTAGGCCTTCTTTGGACCATGTTCGTCTCGTTCGTCCAACTTCGTCCTCCCATTTGATCCGTTGGCCTTCTTTGTTCCAAGTTCGTCTCATTCGTCGCTCTTCGTCCTCCCATTTGATCCGTTGGCCTTCTTTGGATCATGTTCGTCTCGTTCGTCCATCTTCGTCCTCCCATTTGATCTGTTGGCCTTCTTTGTTCCAAGTTCGTCTCATTCGTCGCTCTTCGTCCTCCCATTGGATCCGTTGGCCTTCTTTGGATCATGTTCGTCTCGTTCGTCCATCTTCGTCCTCCCATTCGATCCGTTGGCCTTCTTTGTTCCAGGTTCGTCTCGTTCGTCCCTCTTCGTCCTCGCATTTGATCCGTAGGCCTTCTTTGGATCATGTTCGTCTCGTTCGTCCAACTTCGTCCTCCCATTTGATCCGTTGTCCTTCTTTGTTCCAAGTTCGTCTCATTCGTCCCTCTTCCTCCTCTTATTTGATCCGTAGGCCTTCTTTGGATCATATTCGTCTCGTTCGTCCCTCTTCGTCCTACCATTTGATCCGTAGGCCTTCTTTGGACCAAGTTCGTCTCGTTCGTCCATCTTCGTCCTCCCATTTGATCCGTAGGCCTTCTTTGGGCCAAGTTCGTCTCGTTCGTCCCTCTTCGTCCTCCCATTTGATCCGTAGGCCTTCTTTGGATCATGTTCGTCTCGTTCGTCCAACTTCGTCCTCCCATTTGATCCGTTGGCCTTCTTTGTTCCAAGTTCGTCTCCTTCGTCGCTCTTCGTCCTCCCATTTGATCCGTTGGCCTTCTTTGGATCATGTTCGTCTCGTTCGTCCATCATCGTCCTCCCATTTGATCTGTTGGCCTTCTTTGTTCCAAGTTCGTCTCGTTCGTCCCTCTTCGTCCTACCATTTGATCTGTAGGCCTTCTTTGGATCATGTTCGTCTCGTTTGTCCATCTTCGTCCTCCCATTTGATCCGTTGGCCTTCTTTGGATCATATTCGTCTCGTTCGTCCCTCTTCGTCCTTCCATTTGATCCGTTGGCCTTCTTTGTTCCATGTTCGTCTCGTTCGTCTCCCTTCGTCCTACCATTTGATCCGTAGGCCTTCTTTGGATCATGTTCGTCTCGTTCATCCATCTTCGTCCTCCCATTCGATCCGTTGGCCTTCTTTGTTCCAAGTTCGTCTCGTTCGTCCCTCTTCGTCCTCCCATTTGATCCGTAGGCCTTCTTTGGATCAAGTTCGTCTCGTTCGTCCAACTTCGTCCTCCCATTTGATCCGTTGGCCTTCTTTGTTCCAAGTTCGTCTCGTTCGTCCCTCTTCCTCCTCCTATTTGATCCGTAGGCCTTCTTTGGATCATATTCGTCTCGTTCGTCCCTCTTCGTCCTTCCATTTGATCCATTGGCCTTCTTTGTTCCAAGTTCATCTCGTTCGTCCCTCTTCGTCCTACCATTTGATCTGTAGGCCTTCTTTGGATCATGTTCGTCTCGTTTGTCCATCTTCGTCCTCCCATTTGATCCGTTGGCCTTCTTTGGATCATATTCGTCTCGTTCGTCCCTCTTCGTCCTTCCATTTGATCCGTTGGCCTTCTTTGTTCTAAGTTCGTCTCGTTCGTCTCTCTTCGTCCTACCATTTGATCCGTAGGCCTTCTTTGGATCATGTTCGTCTCGTTCGTCCATCTTCGTCCTCCCATTCGATCCGTTCGCCTTCTTTGTTCCAAGTTCGTCTCGTTCGTCCCTCTTCGTCCTCCCATTTGTTCCGTAGGCCTTCTTTGGATCATGTTCGTCTCGTTCGTCCATCTTCGTCCTCCCATTCGATCCGTTGGCCTTCTTTGTTCCAAGTTCGTCTCGTTCGTCCCTCTTCGTCCTCCCATTTGATCCGTAGGCCTTCTTTGGATCAAGTTCGTCTCGTTCGTCCAACTTCGTCCTCCCATTTGATCCGTTGGCCTTCTTTGTTCCAAGTTCGTCTCGTTCGTCCCTCTTCCTCCTCCTATTTGATCCGTAGGCCTTCTTTGGACCAAGTTCGTCTCGTTCGTCCAACTTCGTCCTCCCATTTGATCCGTTGGCCTTCTTTGTTCCAAGTTCGTCTCGTTCGTCCCTCTTCCTCCTCCTATTTGATCCGTAGGCCTTCTTTGGACAAAGTTCGTCTCGTTCGTCCATCTTCGTCCTCCCATTTGATCCGTAGGCCTTCTTTGGGGCAAGTTCGTCTCGTTCGTCCCTCTTCGTCCTCCCATTTGATCCGTAGGCCTTCTTTGGATCATGTTCGTCTCGTTCGTCCAACTTCGTCCTCCCATTTGATCCGTTGGCCTTCTTTGTTCCAAGTTCGTCTCGTTCGTCCCTCTTCGTCCTACCATTTGATCTGTAGGCCTTCTTTGGATCATGTTCGTCTCGTTTGTCCATCTTCGTCCTCCCATTTGATCCGTTGGCCTTCTTTGGATCATATTCGTCTCGTTCGTCCCTCTTCGTCCTTCCATTTGATCCGTTGGCCTTCTTTGTTCCATGTTCGTCTCGTTCGTCTCTCTTCGTCCTACCATTTGATCCGTAGGCCTTCTTTGGATCATGTTCGTCTCGTTCGTCCATCTTCGTCCTCCCATTCGATCCGTTGGCCTTCTTTGTTCCAAGTTCGTCTCGTTCGTCCCTCTTCCTCCTCCTATTTGATCCGTAGGCCTTCTTTGGACCAAGTTCGTCTCGTTCGTCCATCTTCGTCCTCCCATTTGATCCGTAGGCCTTCTTTGGGCCAAGTTCTTCTCGTTCGTCCCTCTTCGTCCTCCCATTTGATCCGTAGGCCTTCTTTGGATCATGTTGGTCTCGTTCGTCCAACTTCGTCCTCCCATTTGATCCGTTGGCCTTCTTTGTTCCAAGTTCGTCTCGTTCGTCCCTCTTCCTCCTCCTATTTGATCCGTAGGCCTTCTTTGGACCAAGTTCGTCTCGTTCGTCCATCTTCGTCCTCCCATTTGATCCGTAGGCCTTCTTTGGGCCAAGTTCGTCTCGTTCGTCCAACTTCGTCCTCCCATTTGATCCGTTGGCCTTCTTTGTTCCAAGTTCGTCTCATTCGTCGCTCTTCGTCCTCCCATTTGATCCGTTGGCCTTCTTTGGATCATGTTCGTCTCGTTCGTCCATCTTCGTCCTCCCATTTGATCTGTTGGCCTTCTTTGTTCCAAGTTCGTCTCATTCGTCGCTCTTCGTCCTCCCATTTGATCCGTTGGCCTTCTTTGGATCATGTTCGTCTCGTTCGTCCATCTTCGTCCTCCCATTCGATCCGTTGGCCTTCTTTGTTCCAGGTTCGTCTCGTTCGTCCCTCTTCGTCCTAGCATTTGATCCGTAGGCCTTCTTTGGATCATGTTCGTCTCGTTCGTCCAACTTCGTCCTCCCATTTGATCCGTTGGCCTTCTTTGTTCCAAGTTCGTCTCGTTCGTCCCTCTTCCTCCTCCTATTTGATCCGTAGGCCTTCTTTGGATCATATTCGTCTCGTTCGTCCCTCTTCGTCCCTCTTCGTCCTACCATTTGATCCGTAGGCCTTCTTTGGACCAAGTTCGTCTCGTTCGTCCATCTTCGTCCTCCCATTTGATCCGTAGGCCTTCTTTGGGCCAAGTTCGTCTCGTTCGTCCCTCTTCGTCCTCCCATTTGATCCGTAGGCCTTCTTTGGATCATGTTCGTCTCGTTCGTCCAACTTCGTCCTCCCATTTGATCCGTTGGCCTTCTTTGTTCCAAGTTCGTCTCCTTCGTCGCTCTTCGTCCTCCCATTTGATCCGTTGGCCTTCTTTGGATCATGTTCGTCTCGTTCGTCCATCTTCGTCCTCCCATTTGATCTGTTGGCCTTCTTTGTTCCAAGTTCGTCTCGTTCGTCCCTCTTCGTCCTACCATTTGATCTGTAGGCCTTCTTTGGATCATGTTCGTCTCGTTTGTCCATCTTCATCCTCCCATTTGATCCGTTGGCCTTCTTTGGATCATATTCGTCTCGTTCGTCCCTCTTCGTCCTTCCATTTGATCCGTTGGCCTTCTTTGTTCCATGTTCGTCTCGTTCGTCTCTCTTCGTCCTACCATTTGATCCGTAGGCCTTCTTTGGATCATGTTCGTCTCGTTCGTCCATCTTCGGCCTCCCATTCGATCCGTTGGCCTTCTTTGTTCCAAGTTCGTCTCGTTCGTCCCTCTTCGTCCTCCCATTTGATCCGTAGGCCTTCTTTGGATCAAGTTCGTCTCGTTCGTCCAACTTCGTCCTCCCATTTGATCCGTTGGCCTTCTTTGTTCCAAGTTCGTCTCGTTCGTCCCTCTTCCTCCTCCTATTTGATCCGTAGGCCTTCTTTGGACCAAGTTCGTCTCGTTCGTCCATCTTCGTCCTCCCATTTGATCCGTAGGCCTTCTTTGGGCCAAGTTCGTCTCGTTCGTCCCTCTTCGTCCTCCCATTTGATCCGTAGGCCTTCTTTGGATCATGTTGGTCTCGTTCGTCCAACTTCGTCCTCCCATTTGATCCGTAGGCCTTCTTTGGACCAAGTTCGTCTCGTTCGTCCATCTTCGTCCTCCCATTTGATCCGTAGGCCTTCTTTGGGCCAAGTTCGTCTCGTTCGTCCAACTTCGTCCTCCCATTTGATCCGTTGGCCTTCTTTGTTCCAAGTTCGTCTCATTCGTCGCTCTTCGTCCACCCATTTGATCCGTTGGCCTTCTTTGGATCATGTTCGTCTCGTTCGTCCATCTTCGTCCTCCCATTCGATCCGTTGGCCTTCTTTGTTCCAAGTTCGTCTCCTTCGTCGCTCTTCGTCCTCCCATTTGATCCGTTGGCCTTCTTTGGATCATGTTCGTCTCGTTTGTCCATCTTCGTCCTCCCATTTGATCCGTTGGCCTTCTTTGGATCATATTCGTCTCGTTCGTCCCTCTTCGTCCTTCCATTTGATCCGTTGGCCTTCTTTGTTCCAAGTTCGTCTCGTTCGTCTCTCTTCGTCCTACCATTTGATCCGTAGGCCTTCTTTGGATCATGTTCGTCTCGTTCGTCCATCTTCGTCCTCCCATTCGATCCGTTCGCCTTCTTTGTTCCAAGTTCGTCTCGTTCGTCCCTCTTCGTCCTCCCATTTGTTCCGTAGGCCTTCTTTGGATCATGTTCGTCTCGTTCGTCCATCTTCGTCCTCCCATTCGATCCGTTGGCCTTCTTTGTTCCAAGTTCGTCTCGTTCGTCCCTCTTCGTCCTCCCATTTGATCCGTAGGCCTTCTTTGGATCAAGTTCGTCTCGTTCGTCCAACTTCGTCCTCCCATTTGATCCGTTGGCCTTCTTTGTTCCAAGTTCGTCTCGTTCGTCCCTCTTCCTCCTCCTATTTGATCCGTAGGCCTTCTTTGGACCAAGTTCGTCTCGTTCGTCCAACTTCGTCCTCCCATTTGATCCGTTGGCCTTCTTTGTTCCAAGTTCGTCTCGTTCGTCCCTCTTCCTCCTCCTATTTGATCCGTAGGCCTTCTTTGGACAAAGTTCGTCTCGTTCGTCCATCTTCGTCCTCCCATTCGATCCGTTGGCCTTCTTTGTTCCAAGTTCGTCTCGTTCGTCCCTCTTCCTCCTCCTATTTGATCCGTAGGCCTTCTTTGGACCAAGTTCGTCTCGTTCGTCCAACTTCGTCCTCCCATTTGATCCGTTGGCCTTCTTTGTTCCAAGTTCGTCTCGTTCGTCCCTCTTCCTCCTCCTATTTGATCCGTAGGCCTTCTTTGGACAAAGTTCGTCTCGTTCGTCCATCTTCGTCCTCCCATTTGATCCGTAGGCCTTCTTTGGGGCAAGTTCGTCTCGTTCGTCCCTCTTCGTCCTCCCATTTGATCCGTAGGCCTTCTTTGGATCATGTTCGTCTCGTTCGTCCAACTTCGTCCTCCCATTTGATCCGTTGGCCTTCTTTGTTCCAAGTTCGTCTCCTTCGTCGCTCTTCGTCCTCCCATTTGATCCGTTGGCCTTCTTTGGTTCATGTTCGTCTCGTTCGTCCATCTTCGTCCTCCCATTTGATCCGTTGGCCTTCCTTGTTCCAAGTTCGTCTCGTTCGTCCCTCTTCGTCCTACCATTTGATCTGTAGGCTTTCTTTGGATCATGTTCGTCTCGTTTGTCCATCTTCGTCCTCCCATTTGATCCGTTGGCCTTCTTTGGATCATATTCGTCTCGTTCGTCCCTCTTCGTCCTTCCATTTGATCCGTTGGCCTTCTTTGTTCCATGTTCGTCTCGTTCGTCTCTCTTCGTCCTACCATTTGATCCGTAGGCCTTCTTTGGATCATGTTCGTCTCGTTCGTCCATCTTCGTCCTCCCATTCGATCCGTTGGCCTTCTTTGTTCCAAGTTCGTCTCGTTCGTCCCTCTTCGTCCTCCCATTTGATCCGTAGGCCTTCTTTGGATCAAGTTCGTCTCGTTCGTCCAACTTCGTCCTCCCATTTGATCCGTTGGCCTTCTTTGTTCCAAGTTCGTCTCGTTCGTCCCTCTTCCTCCTCCTATTTGATCCGTAGGCCTTCTTTGGACCAAGTTCGTCTCGTTCGTCCATCTTCGTCCTCCCATTTGATCCGTAGGCCTTCTTTGGGCCAATTTCTTCTCGTTCGTCCCTCTTCGTCCTCCCATTTGATCCGTAGGCCTTCTTTGGATCATGTTGGTCTCGTTCGTCCAACTTCGTCCTCCCATTTGATCCGTTGGCCTTCTTTGTTCCAAGTTCGTCTCGTTCGTCCCTCTTCCTCCTCCTATTTGATCCGTAGGCCTTCTTTGGACCAAGTTCGTCTCGTTCGTCCATCTTCGTCCTCCCATTTGATCCGTAGGCCTTCTTTGGGCCAAGTTCGTCTCGTTCGTCCAACTTCGTCCTCCCATTTGATCCGTTGGCCTTCTTTGTTCCAAGTTCGTCTCATTCGTCGCTCTTCGTCCTCCCATTTGATCCGTTGGCCTTCTTTGGATCATGTTCGTCTCGTTCGTCCATCTTCGTCCTCCCATTTGATCTGTTGGCCTTCTTTGTTCCAAGTTCGTCTCATTCGTCGCTCTTCGTCCTCCCATTTGATCCGTTGGCCTTCTTTGGATCATGTTCGTCTCGTTCGTCCATCTTCGTCCTCCCATTCGATCCGTTGGCCTTCTTTGTTCCAGGTTCGTCTCGTTCGTCCCTCTTCGTCCTAGCATTTGATCCGTAGGCCTTCTTTGGATCATGTTCGTCTCGTTCGTCCAACTTCGTTCTCCCATTTGATCCGTTGGCCTTCTTTGTTCCAAGTTCGTCTCGTTCGTCCCTCTTCCTCCTCCTATTTGATCCGTAGGCCTTCTTTGGATCATATTCGTCTCGTTCGTCCCTCTTCGTCCTACCATTTGATCCGTAGGCCTTCTTTGGACCAAGTTCGTCTCGTTCGTCCATCTTCGTCCTCCCATTTGATCCGTAGGCCTTCTTTGGGCCAAGTTCGTCTCGTTCGTCCCTCTTCGTCCTCCCATTTGATCCGTAGGCCTTCTTTGGATCATGTTCGTCTCGTTCGTCCAACTTCGTCCTGCCATTTGATCCGTTGGCCTTCTTTGTTCCAAGTTCGTCTCCTTCGTCGCTCTTCGTCCTCCCATTTGATCCGTTGGCCTTCTTTGGATCATGTTCGTCTCGTTCGTCCATCTTCGTCCTCCCATTTGATCTGTTGGCCTTCTTTGTTCCAAGTTCGTCTCGTTCGTCCCTCTTCGTCCTACCATTTGATCTGTAGGCCTTCTTTGGATCATGTTCGTCTCGTTTGTCCATCTTCGTCCTCCCATTTGATCCGTTGGCCTTCTTTGGTTCATGTTCGTCTCGTTCGTCCATCTTCGTCCTCCCATTTGATCCGTTGGCCTTCCTTGTTCCAAGTTCGTCTCGTTCGTCCCTCTTCGTCCTACCATTAGATCTGTAGGCCTTCTTTGGATCATGTTCGTCTCGTTTGTCCATCTTCGTCCTCCCATTTGATCCGTTGGCCTTCTTTGGATCATATTCGTCTCGTTCGTCCCTCTTCGTCCTTCCATTTGATCCGTTGGCCTTCTTTGTTCCATGTTCGTCTCGTTCGTCTCTCTTCGTCCTACCATTTGATCCGTAGGCCTTCTTTGGATCATGTTCGTCTCGTTCGTCCATCTTCGTCCTCCCATTCGATCCGTTGGCCTTCTTTGTTCCAAGTTCGTCTCGTTCGTCCCTCTTCGTCCTCCCATTTGATCCGTAGGCCTTCTTTGGATCAAGTTCGTCTCGTTCGTCCAACTTCGTCCTCCCATTTGATCCGTTGGCCTTCTTTGTTCCAAGTTCGTCTCGTTCGTCCCTCTTCCTCCTCCTATTTGATCCGTAGGCCTTCTTTGGACCAAGTTCGTCTCGTTCGTCCATCTTCGTCCTCCCATTTGATCCGTAGGCCTTCTTTGGGCCAATTTCTTCTCGTTCGTCCCTCTTCGTCCTCCCATTTGATCCGTAGGCCTTCTTTGGATCATGTTGGTCTCGTTCGTCCAACTTCGTCCTCCCATTTGATCCGTTGGCCTTCTTTGTTCCAAGTTCGTCTCGTTCGTCCCTCTTCCTCCTCCTATTTGATCCGTAGGCCTTCTTTGGACCAAGTTCGTCTCGTTCGTCCATCTTCGTCCTCCCATTTGATCCGTAGGCCTTCTTTGGGCCAAGTTCGTCTCGTTCGTCCAACTTCGTCCTCCCATTTGATCCGTTGGCCTTCTTTGTTCCAAGTTCGTCTCATTCGTCGCTCTTCGTCCTCCCATTTGATCCGTTGGCCTTCTTTGGATCATGTTCGTCTCGTTCGTCCATCTTCGTCCTCCCATTTGATCTGTTGGCCTTCTTTGTTCCAAGTTCGTCTCATTCGTCGCTCTTCGTCCTCCCATTTGATCCGTTGGCCTTCTTTGGATCATGTTCGTCTCGTTCGTCCATCTTCGTCCTCCCATTCGATCCGTTGGCCTTCTTTGTTCCAGGTTCGTCTCGTTCGTCCCTCTTCGTCCTAGCATTTGATCCGTAGGCCTTCTTTGGATCATGTTCGTCTCGTTCGTCCAACTTCGTTCTCCCATTTGATCCGTTGGCCTTCTTTGTTCCAAGTTCGTCTCGTTCGTCCCTCTTCCTCCTCCTATTTGATCCGTAGGCCTTCTTTGGATCATATTCGTCTCGTTCGTCCCTCTTCGTCCTACCA
The DNA here is from genome assembly GCA_030159175.1 of Glycyrrhiza uralensis. NCBI lineage: Eukaryota > Viridiplantae > Streptophyta > Magnoliopsida > Fabales > Fabaceae > Glycyrrhiza > Glycyrrhiza uralensis. The sequence goes on along the minus strand of BRZY01000008.1, from coordinate 14,226,047 downwards.
TTTGATCCGTAGGCCTTCTTTGGACCAAGTTCGTCTCGTTCGTCCATCTTCGTCCTCCCATTTGATCCGTAGGCCTTCTTTGGGCCAAGTTCGTCTCGTTCGTCCCTCTTCGTCCTCCCATTTGATCCGTAGGCCTTCTTTGGATCATGTTCGTCTCGTTCGTCCAACTTCGTCCTCCCATTTGATCCGTTGGCCTTCTTTGTTCCAAGTTCGTCTCCTTCGTCGCTCTTCGTCCTCCCATTTGATCCGTTGGCCTTCTTTGGATCATGTTCGTCTCGTTCGTCCATCTTCGTCCTCCCATTTGATCTGTTGGCCTTCTTTGTTCCAAGTTCGTCTCGTTCGTCCCTCTTCGTCCTACCATTTGATCTGTAGGCCTTCTTTGGATCATGTTCGTCTCGTTTGTCCATCTTCGTCCTCCCATTTGATCCGTTGGCCTTCTTTGGATCATATTCGTCTCGTTCGTCCCTCTTCGTCCTTCCATTTGATCCGTTGGCCTTCTTTGTTCCATGTTCGTCTCGTTCGTCTCTCTTCGTCCTACCATTTGATCCGTAGGCCTTCTTTGGATCATGTTCGTCTCGTTCGTCCATCTTCGTCCTCCCATTCGATCCGTTGGCCTTCTTTGTTCCAAGTTCGTCTCGTTCGTCCCTCTTCGTCCTCCCATTTGATCCGTAGGCCTTCTTTGGATCAAGTTCGTCTCGTTCGTCCAACTTCGTCCTCCCATTTGATCCGTTGGCCTTCTTTGTTCCAAGTTCGTCTCGTTCGTCCCTCTTCCTCCTCCTATTTGATCCGTAGGCCTTCTTTGGACCAAGTTCGTCTCGTTCGTCCATCTTCGTCCTCCCATTTGATCCGTAGGCCTTCTTTGGGCCAAGTTCGTCTCGTTCGTCCCTCTTCGTCCTCCCATTTGATCCGTAGGCCTTCTTTGGATCATGTTGGTCTCGTTCGTCCAACTTCGTCCTCCCATTTGATCCGTAGGCCTTCTTTGGACCAAGTTCGTCTCGTTCGTCCATCTTCGTCCTCCCATTTGATCCGTAGGCCTTCTTTGGGCCAAGTTCGTCTCGTTCGTCCAACTTCGTCCTCCCATTTGATCCGTTGGCCTTCTTTGTTCCAAGTTCGTCTCATTCGTCGCTCGTCGTCCACCCATTTGATCCGTTGGCCTTCTTTGGATCATGTTCGTCTCGTTCGTCCATCTTCGTCCTCCCATTTGATCTGTTGGCCTTCTTTGTTCCAAGTTCGTCTCATTCGTCGCTCTTCGTCCTCCCATTTGATCCGTTGGCCTTCTTTGGATCATGTTCGTCTCGTTCGTCCATCTTCGTCCTCCCATTCGATCCGTTGGCCTTCTTTGTTCCAGGTTCGTCTCGTTCGTCCCTCTTCGTCCTCGCATTTGATCCGTAGGCCTTCTTTGGATCATGTTCGTCTCGTTCGTCCAACTTTGTCCTCCCATTTGATCCGTTGGCCTTCTTTGTTCCAAGTTCGTCTCGTTCGTCCCTCTTCCTCCTCCTATTTGATCCGTAGGCCTTCTTTGGATCATATTCGTCTCGTTCGTCCCTCTTCGTCCTACCATTTGATCCGTAGGCCTTCTTTGGACCAAGTTCGTCTCGTTCGTCCATCTTCGTCCTCCCATTTGATCCGTAGGCCTTCTTTGGGCCAAGTTCGTCTCGTTCGTCCCTCTTCGTCCTCCCATTTGATCCGTAGGCCTTCTTTGGATCATGTTCGTCTCGTTCGTCCAACTTCGTCCTCCCATTTGATCCGTTGGCCTTCTTTGTTCCAAGTTCGTCTCGTTCGTCCCTCTTCCTCCTCCTATTTGATCCGTAGGCCTTCTTTGGACCAAGTTCGTCTCGTTCGTCCATCTTCGTCCTCCCATTTGATCCGTAGGCCTTCTTTGGGCCAAGTTCGTCTCGTTCGTCCAACTTCGTCCTCCCATTTGATCCGTTGGCCTTCTTTGTTCCAAGTTCGTCTCATTCGTCGCTCTTCGTCCTCCCATTTGATCTGTTGGCCTTCTTTGGATCATGTTCGTCTCGTTCGTCCATCTTCGTCCTCCCATTTGATCTGTTGGCCTTCTTTGTTCCAAGTTCGTCTCATTCGTCGCTCTTCGTCCTCCCATTTAATCCGTTGGCCTTCTTTGGATCATGTTCGTCTCGTTCATCCATCTTCGTCCTCCCATTCGATCCGTTGGCCTTCTTTGTTCCAGGTTCGTCTCGTTCGTCCCTCTTCGTCCTCGCATTTGATCCGTAGGCCTTCTTTGGATCATGTTCGTCTCGTTCGTCCAACTTCGTCCTCCCATTTGATCCGTTAGCCTTCTTTGTTCCAAGTTCGTCTCGTTCGTCCCTCTTCGTCCTACCATTTGATCCGTAGGCCTTCTTTGGATCATGTTCGTCTCGTTTGTCCATCTTCGTCCTCCCATTTGATCCGTTGGCCTTCTTTGGATCATATTCGTCTCTTTCGTCCCTCTTCGTCCTTCCATTTGATCCGTTGGCCTTCTTTGTTCCAAGTTCGTCTCGTTCGTCCCTCTTCGTCCTACCATTTGATCCGTAGGCCTTCTTTGGATCATGGTCGTCTCGTTCGTCCATCTTCGTCCTCCCATTCGATCCGTTGGCCTTCTTTGTTCCAAGTTCGTCTCGTTCGTCCCTCTTCCTCCTCCTATTTGATCCGTAGGCCTTCTTTGGACCAAGTTCGTCTCGTTCGTCCATCTTCGTCCTCCCATTTCATCTGTTGGCCTTCTTTGTTCCAAGTTCGTCTCATTCGTCCCTCTTCGTCCTCCCATTTGTTCCGTAGGCCTTCTTTGGATCATGTTCGTCTCGTTCATCCATCTCCGTCCTCCCATTTGATCCCGTGGCCTTCTTTGTTCCAAGTTCGTCTCATTCGTCGCTCTTCGTCCTCCCATTTGATCCGTTGGCCTTCTTTGGATCATGTTCGTCTCGTTCGTCCATCTTCGTCCTCCCATTCGATCCGTTGGCCTTCTTTGTTCCAGGTTCGTCTCGTTCGTCCCTCTTCGTCCTCGCATTTGATCCGTAGGCCTTCTTTGGATCATGTTCGTCTCGTTCGTCCAACTTTGTCCTCCCATTTGATCCGTTGGCCTTCTTTGTTCCAAGTTCGTCTCGTTCGTCCCTCTTCCTCCTCCTATTTGATCCGTAGGCCTTCTTTGGATCATATTCGTCTCGTTCGTCCCTCTTCGTCCTACCATTTGATCCGTAGGCCTTCTTTGGACCAAGTTCGTCTCGTTCGTCCATCTTCGTCCTCCCATTTGATCCGTAGGCCTTCTTTTGGCCAAGTTCGTCTCGTTCGTCCCTCTTCGTCCTCCCATTTGATCCGTAGGCCTTCTTTGGATCATGTTCGTCTCGTTCGTCCAACTTCGTCCTCCCATTTGATCCGTTGGCCTTCTTTGTTCCAAGTTCGTCTCGTTCGTCCCTCTTCCTCCTCCTATTTGATCCGTAGGCCTTCTTTGGACCAAGTTCGTCTCGTTCGTCCATCTTCGTCCTCCCATTTGATCCGTAGGCCTTCTTTGGGCCAAGTTCGTCTCGTTCGTCCAACTTCGTCCTCCCATTTGATCCGTTGGCCTTCTTTGTTCCAAGTTCGTCTCATTCGTCGCTCTTCGTCCTCCCATTTGATCTGTTGGCCTTCTTTGGATCATGTTCGTCTCGTTCGTCCATCTTCGTCCTCCCATTTGATCTGTTGGCCTTCTTTGTTCCAAGTTCGTCTCATTCGTCGCTCTTCGTCCTCCCATTTAATCCGTTGGCCTTCTTTGGATCATGTTCGTCTCGTTCATCCATCTTCGTCCTCCCATTCGATCCGTTGGCCTTCTTTGTTCCAGGTTCGTCTCGTTCGTCCCTCTTCGTCCTCGCATTTGATCCGTAGGCCTTCTTTGGATCATGTTCGTCTCGTTCGTCCAACTTCGTCCTCCCATTTGATCCGTTAGCCTTCTTTGTTCCAAGTTCGTCTCGTTCGTCCCTCTTCCTCCTCCTATTTGATCCGTAGGCCTTCTTTGGATCAAATTCGTCTCGTTCGTCCCTCTTCGTCCTTCCATTTGATCCGTTGGCCTTCTTTGTTCCAAGTTCGTCTCGTTCGTCCCTCTTCGTCCTACCATTTGATCTGTAGGCCTTCTTTGGATCATGTTCGTCTCGTTTGTCCATCTTCGTCCTCCCATTTGATCCGTTGGCCTTCTTTGGATCATATTCGTCTCGTTCGTCCCTCTTCGTCCTTCCATTTGATCCGTTGGCCTTCTTTGTTCCAAGTTCGTCTCGTTCGTCTCTCTTCGTCCTACCATTTGATCCGTAGGCCTTCTTTGGATCATGTTCGTCTCGTTCGTCCATCTTCGTCCTCCCATTCGATCCGTTCGCCTTCTTTGTTCCAAGTTCGTCTCGTTCGTCCCTCTTCGTCCTCCCATTTGTTCCGTAGGCCTTCTTTGGATCATGTTCGTCTCGTTCGTCCATCTTCGTCCTCCCATTTGATCCGTTGGCCTTCTTTGTTCCAAGTTCGTCTCGTTCGTCCCTCTTCCTCCTCCTATTTGATCCGTAGGCCTTCTTTGGACCAAGTTCGTCTCGTTCGTCCAACTTCGTCCTCCCATTTGATCCGTTGGCCTTCTTTGTTCCAAGTTCGTCTCGTTCGTCCCTCTTCCTCCTCCTATTTGATCCGTTGGCCTTCTTTGGATCATATTTGTCTCGTTCGTCCCTCTTCGTCCTTCCATTTGATCCGTTGGACTTCTTTGTTCCAAGTTCGTCTCGTTCGTCCCTCTTCGTCCTACCATTTGATCCGTAGGCCTTCTTTGGATCATGTTCGTCTCGTTTGTCCATCTTCGTCCTCCCATTTGATCCGTTGGCCTTCTTTGGATCATATTCGTCTCATTCGTCGCTCTTCGTCCTCCCATTTGATCTGTTGGCCTTCTTTGGATCATGTTCGTCTCGTTCGTCCATCTTCGTCCTCCCATTTGATCTGTTGGCCTTCTTTGTTCCAAGTTCGTCTCATTCGTCGCTCTTCGTCCTCCCATTTAATCCGTTGGCCTTCTTTGGATCATGTTCGTCTCGTTCATCCATCTTCGTCCTCCCATTCGATCCGTTGGCCTTCTTTGTTCCAGGTTCGTCTCGTTCGTCCCTCTTCGTCCTCCCATTTGTTCCGTAGGCCTTCTTTGGATCATGTTCGTCTCGTTCGTCCATCTTCGTCCTCCCATTTGATCCCGTGGCCTTCTTTGTTCCAAGTTCGTCTCGTTCGTCCATCTTCGTCCTCCCATTTGATCCGTTGGCCTTCTTTGTTCCAAGTTCGTCTCGTTCGTCCCTCTTCCTCCTCCTATTTGATCCGTAGGCCTTCTTTGGACCAAGTTCGTCTCGTTCGTCCAACTTCGTCCTCCCATTTGATCCGTTGGCCTTCTTTGTTCCAAGTTCGTCTCGTTCGTCCCTCTTCCTCCTCCTATTTGATCCGTTGGCCTTCTTTGGATCATATTTGTCTCGTTCGTCCCTCTTCGTCCTTCCATTTGATCCGTTGGACTTCTTTGTTCCAAGTTCGTCTCGTTCGTCCATCTTCGTCCTCCCATTTGATCCGTAGGCCTTCTTTGGGCCAAGTTCGTCTCGTTCGTCCAACTTCGTCCTCCCATTTGATCCGTTGGCCTTCTTTGTTCCAAGTTCGTCTCATTCGTCGCTCTTCGTCCTCCCATTTGATCTGTTGGCGTTCTTTGGATCATGTTCGTCTCGTTCGTCCATCTTCGTCCTCCCATTTGATCTGTTGGCCTTCTTTGTTCCAAGTTCGTCTCATTCGTCGCTCTTCGTCCTCCCATTTAATCCGTTGGCCTTCTTTGGATCATGTTCGTCTCGTTCATCCATCTTCGTCCTCCCATTCGATCCGTTGGCCTTCTTTGTTCCAGGTTCGTCTCGTTCGTCCCTCTTCGTCCTCGCATTTGATCCGTAGGCCTTCTTTGGATCATGTTCGTCTCGTTCGTCCAACTTCGTCCTCCCATTTGATCCGTTAGCCTTCTTTGTTCCAAGTTCGTCTCGTTCGTCCCTCTTCGTCCTACCATTTGATCCGTAGGCCTTCTTTGGATCATGTTCGTCTCGTTTGTCCATCTTCGTCCTCCCATTTGATCCGTTGGCCTTCTTTGGATCATATTCGTCTCTTTCGTCCCTCTTCGTCCTTCCATTTGATCCGTTGGCCTTCTTTGTTCCAAGTTCGTCTCGTTCGTCCCTCTTCGTCCTACCATTTGATCCGTAGGCCTTCTTTGGATCATGGTCGTCTCGTTCGTCCATCTTCGTCCTCCCATTCGATCCGTTGGCCTTCTTTGTTCCAAGTTCGTCTCGTTCGTCCCTCTTCCTCCTCCTATTTGATCCGTAGGCCTTCTTTGGACCAAGTTCGTCTCGTTCGTCCATCTTCGTCCTCCCATTTCATCTGTTGGCCTTCTTTGTTCCAAGTTCGTCTCATTCGTCCCTCTTCGTCCTCCCATTTGTTCCGTAGGCCTTCTTTGGATCATGTTCGTCTCGTTCATCCATCTCCGTCCTCCCATTTGATCCCGTGGCCTTCTTTGTTCCAAGTTCGTCTCATTCGTCGCTCTTCGTCCTCCCATTTGATCCGTTGGCCTTCTTTGGATCATGTTCGTCTCGTTCGTCCATCTTCGTCCTCCCATTCGATCCGTTGGCCTTCTTTGTTCCAGGTTCGTCTCGTTCGTCCCTCTTCGTCCTCGCATTTGATCCGTAGGCCTTCTTTGGATCATGTTCGTCTCGTTCGTCCAACTTTGTCCTCCCATTTGATCCGTTGGCCTTCTTTGTTCCAAGTTCGTCTCGTTCGTCCCTCTTCCTCCTCCTATTTGATCCGTAGGCCTTCTTTGGATCATATTCGTCTCGTTCGTCCCTCTTCGTCCTACCATTTGATCCGTAGGCCTTCTTTGGACCAAGTTCGTCTCGTTCGTCCATCTTCGTCCTCCCATTTGATCCGTAGGCCTTCTTTTGGCCAAGTTCGTCTCGTTCGTCCCTCTTCGTCCTCCCATTTGATCCGTAGGCCTTCTTTGGATCATGTTCGTCTCGTTCGTCCAACTTCGTCCTCCCATTTGATCCGTTGGCCTTCTTTGTTCCAAGTTCGTCTCGTTCGTCCCTCTTCCTCCTCCTATTTGATCCGTAGGCCTTCTTTGGACCAAGTTCGTCTCGTTCGTCCATCTTCGTCCTCCCATTTGATCCGTAGGCCTTCTTTGGGCCAAGTTCGTCTCGTTCGTCCAACTTCGTCCTCCCATTTGATCCGTTGGCCTTCTTTGTTCCAAGTTCGTCTCATTCGTCGCTCTTCGTCCTCCCATTTGATCTGTTGGCCTTCTTTGGATCATGTTCGTCTCGTTCGTCCATCTTCGTCCTCCCATTTGATCTGTTGGCCTTCTTTGTTCCAAGTTCGTCTCATTCGTCGCTCTTCGTCCTCCCATTTAATCCGTTGGCCTTCTTTGGATCATGTTCGTCTCGTTCATCCATCTTCGTCCTCCCATTCGATCCGTTGGCCTTCTTTGTTCCAGGTTCGTCTCGTTCGTCCCTCTTCGTCCTCGCATTTGATCCGTAGGCCTTCTTTGGATCATGTTCGTCTCGTTCGTCCAACTTCGTCCTCCCATTTGATCCGTTAGCCTTCTTTGTTCCAAGTTCGTCTCGTTCGTCCCTCTTCCTCCTCCTATTTGATCCGTAGGCCTTCTTTGGATCAAATTCGTCTCGTTCGTCCCTCTTCGTCCTTCCATTTGATCCGTTGGCCTTCTTTGTTCCAAGTTCGTCTCGTTCGTCCCTCTTCGTCCTACCATTTGATCTGTAGGCCTTCTTTGGATCATGTTCGTCTCGTTTGTCCATCTTCGTCCTCCCATTTGATCCGTTGGCCTTCTTTGGATCATATTCGTCTCGTTCGTCCCTCTTCGTCCTTCCATTTGATCCGTTGGCCTTCTTTGTTCCAAGTTCGTCTCGTTCGTCTCTCTTCGTCCTACCATTTGATCCGTAGGCCTTCTTTGGATCATGTTCGTCTCGTTCGTCCATCTTCGTCCTCCCATTCGATCCGTTCGCCTTCTTTGTTCCAAGTTCGTCTCGTTCGTCCCTCTTCGTCCTCCCATTTGTTCCGTAGGCCTTCTTTGGATCATGTTCGTCTCGTTCGTCCATCTTCGTCCTCCCATTTGATCCCGTGGCCTTCTTTGTTCCAAGTTCGTCTCGTTCGTCCATCTTCGTCCTCCCATTTGATCCGTTGGCCTTCTTTGTTCCAAGTTCGTCTCGTTCGTCCCTCTTCCTCCTCCTATTTGATCCGTAGGCCTTCTTTGGACCAAGTTCGTCTCGTTCGTCCAACTTCGTCCTCCCATTTGATCCGTTGGCCTTCTTTGTTCCAAGTTCGTCTCGTTCGTCCCTCTTCCTCCTCCTATTTGATCCGTTGGCCTTCTTTGGATCATATTTGTCTCGTTCGTCCCTCTTCGTCCTTCCATTTGATCCGTTGGACTTCTTTGTTCCAAGTTCGTCTCGTTCGTCCCTCTTCGTCCTACCATTTGATCCGTAGGCCTTCTTTGGATCATGTTCGTCTCGTTTGTCCATCTTCGTCCTCCCATTTGATCCGTTGGCCTTCTTTGGATCATATTCGTCTCTTTCGTCCCTCTTCGTCCTTCCATTTGATCCGTTGGCCTTCTTTGTTCCAAGTTCGTCTCGTTCGTCCCTCTTCGTCCTACCATTTGATCCGTAGGCCTTCTTTGGATCATGGTCGTCTCGTTCGTCCATCTTCGTCCTCCCATTCGATCCGTTGGCCTTCTTTGTTCCAAGTTCGTCTCGTTCGTCCCTCTTCCTCCTCCTATTTGATCCGTAGGCCTTCTTTGGACCAAGTTCGTCTCGTTCGTCCATCTTCGTCCTCCCATTTGATCCGTTGGCCTTCTTTGTTCCAAGTTCGTCTCGTTCGTCCCTCTTCGTCCTCCCATTTGTTCCGTAGGCCTTCTTTGGATCATGTTCGTCTCGTTCGTCCCTCTTCGTCCTTCCATTTGATCCGTTGGCCTTCTTTGTTCCAAGTTCGTCTCGTTCGTCCCTCTTCCTCCTCCTATTTGATCCGTAGGCCTTCTTTGGACCAAGTTCGTCTCGTTCGTCCATCTTCGTCCTCCCATTTGATCCGTAGGCCTTCTTTGGGCCAAGTTCGTCTCGTTCGTCCAACTTCGTCCTCCCATTTGATCCGTTGGCCTTCTTTGTTCCAAGTTCATCTCATTCGTCGCTCTTCGTCCTCCCATTTGATCCGTTGGCCTTCTTTGGATCATGTTCGTCTCGTTCGTCCATCTTCGTCCTCCCATTTGATCTGTTGGCCTTCTTTGTTCCAAGTTCGTCTCATTCGTCGCTCTTCGTCCTCCCATTTGATCCGTTGGCCTTCTTTGGATCATGTTCGTCTCGTTCGTCCATCTTCGTCCTCCCATTCGATCCGTTGGCCTTCTTTGTTCCAGGTTCGTCTCGTTCGTCCCTCTTCGTCCTAGCATTTGATCCGTAGGCCTTCTTTGGATCATGTTCGTCTCGTTCGTCCAACTTCGTCCTCCCATTTGATCCGTTGGCCTTCTTTGTTCCAAGTTCGTCTCGTTCGTCCCTCTTCCTCCTCCTATTTGATCCGTAGGCCTTCTTTGGATCATATTCGTCTCGTTCGTCCCTCTTCGTCCTACCATTTGATCCGTAGGCCTTCTTTGGACCAAGTTCGTCTCGTTCGTCCATCTTCGTCCTCCCATTTGATCCGTAGGCCTTCTTTGGGCCAAGTTCGTCTCGTTCGTCCCTCTTCGTCCTCCCATTTGATCCGTAGGCCTTCTTTGGATCATGTTCGTCTCGTTCGTCCAACTTCGTCCTCCCATTTGATCCGTTGGCCTTCTTTGTTCCAAGTTCGTCTCCTTCGTCGCTCTTCGTCCTCCCATTTGATCCGTTGGCCTTCTTTGGATCATGTTCGTCTCGTTCGTCCATCTTCGTTCTCCCATTTGATCTGTTGGCCTTCTTTGTTCCAAGTTCGTCTCGTTCGTCCCTCTTCGTCCTACCATTTGATCTGTAGGCCTTCTTTGGATCATGTTCGTCTCGTTTGTCCATCTTCGTCCTCCCATTCGATCCGTTGGCCTTCTTTGTTCCAAGTTCGTCTCGTTCGTCCCTCTTCCTCCTCCTATTTGATCCGTAGGCCTTCTTTGGACCAAGTTCGTCTCGTTCGTCCATCTTCGTCCTCCCATTTGATCCGTTGGCCTTCTTTGTTCCAAGTTCGTCTCGTTCGTCCCTCTTCGTCCTACCATTTGATCCGTAGGCCTTCTTTGGATCATGGTCGTCTCGTTCGTCCATCTTCGTCCTCCCATTCGATCCGTTGGCCTTCTTTGTTCCAAGTTCGTCTCGTTCGTCCCTCTTCCTCCTCCTATTTGATCCGTAGGCCTTCTTTGGACCAAGTTCGTCTCGTTCGTCCATCTTCGTCCTCCCATTTGATCCGTTGGCCTTCTTTGTTCCAAGTTCGTCTCGTTCGTCCCTCTTCGTCCTCCCATTTGTTCCGTAGGCCTTCTTTGGATCATGTTCGTCTCGTTCGTCCCTCTTCGTCCTTCCATTTGATCCGTTGGCCTTCTTTGTTCCAAGTTCGTCTCGTTCGTCCCTCTTCCTCCTCCTATTTGATCCGTAGGCCTTCTTTGGACCAAGTTCGTCTCGTTCGTCCATCTTCGTCCTCCCATTTGATCCGTAGGCCTTCTTTGGGCCAAGTTCGTCTCGTTCGTCCAACTTCGTCCTCCCATTTGATCCGTTGGCCTTCTTTGTTCCAAGTTCATCTCATTCGTCGCTCTTCGTCCTCCCATTTGATCCGTTGGCCTTCTTTGGATCATGTTCGTCTCGTTCGTCCATCTTCGTCCTCCCATTCGATCCGTTCGCCTTCTTTGTTCCAAGTTCGTCTCGTTCGTCCCTCTTCGTCCTCCCATTTGTTCCGTAGGCCTTCTTTGGATCATGTTCGTCTCGTTCGTCCATCTTCGTCCTCCCATTTGATCCCGTGGCCTTCTTTGTTCCAAGTTCGTCTCGTTCGTCCATCTTCGTCCTCCCATTTGATCCGTTGGCCTTCTTTGTTCCAAGTTCGTCTCGTTCGTCCCTCTTCCTCCTCCTATTTGATCCGTAGGCCTTCTTTGGACCAAGTTCGTCTCGTTCGTCCAACTTCGTCCTCCCATTTGATCCGTTGGCCTTCTTTGTTCCAAGTTCGTCTCGTTCGTCCCTCTTCCTCCTCCTATTTGATCCGTTGGCCTTCTTTGGATCATATTTGTCTCGTTCGTCCCTCTTCGTCCTTCCATTTGATCCGTTGGACTTCTTTGTTCCAAGTTCGTCTCGTTCGTCCCTCTTCGTCCTACCATTTGATCCGTAGGCCTTCTTTGGATCATGTTCGTCTCGTTTGTCCATCTTCGTCCTCCCATTTGATCCGTTGGCCTTCTTTGGATCATATTCGTCTCTTTCGTCCCTCTTCGTCCTTCCATTTGATCCGTTGGCCTTCTTTGTTCCAAGTTCGTCTCGTTCGTCCCTCTTCGTCCTACCATTTGATCCGTAGGCCTTCTTTGGATCATGGTCGTCTCGTTCGTCCATCTTCGTCCTCCCATTCGATCCGTTGGCCTTCTTTGTTCCAAGTTCGTCTCGTTCGTCCCTCTTCCTCCTCCTATTTGATCCGTAGGCCTTCTTTGGACCAAGTTCGTCTCGTTCGTCCATCTTCGTCCTCCCATTTGATCCGTTGGCCTTCTTTGTTCCAAGTTCGTCTCGTTCGTCCCTCTTCGTCCTCCCATTTGTTCCGTAGGCCTTCTTTGGATCATGTTCGTCTCGTTCGTCCCTCTTCGTCCTTCCATTTGATCCGTTGGCCTTCTTTGTTCCAAGTTCGTCTCGTTCGTCCCTCTTCCTCCTCCTATTTGATCCGTAGGCCTTCTTTGGACCAAGTTCGTCTCGTTCGTCCATCTTCGTCCTCCCATTTGATCCGTAGGCCTTCTTTGGGCCAAGTTCGTCTCGTTCGTCCAACTTCGTCCTCCCATTTGATCCGTTGGCCTTCTTTGTTCCAAGTTCATCTCATTCGTCGCTCTTCGTCCTCCCATTTGATCCGTTGGCCTTCTTTGGATCATGTTCGTCTCGTTCGTCCATCTTCGTCCTCCCATTTGATCTGTTGGCCTTCTTTGTTCCAAGTTCGTCTCATTCGTCGCTCTTCGTCCTCCCATTTGATCCGTTGGCCTTCTTTGGATCATGTTCGTCTCGTTCGTCCATCTTCGTCCTCCCATTCGATCCGTTGGCCTTCTTTGTTCCAGGTTCGTCTCGTTCGTCCCTCTTCGTCCTAGCATTTGATCCGTAGGCCTTCTTTGGATCATGTTCGTCTCGTTCGTCCAACTTCGTCCTCCCATTTGATCCGTTGGCCTTCTTTGTTCCATGTTCGTCTCGTTCGTCCCTCTTCCTCCTCCTATTTGATCCGTAGGCCTTCTTTGGATCATATTCGTCTCGTTCGTCCCTCTTCGTCCTACCATTTGATCCGTAGGCCTTCTTTGGACCAAGTTCGTCTCGTTCGTCCATCTTCGTCCTCCCATTTGATCCGTAGGCCTTCTTTGGGCCAAGTTCGTCTCGTTCGTCCAACTTCGTCCTCCCATTTGATCCGTTGGCCTTCTTTGTTCCAAGTTCATCTCATTCGTCGCTCTTCGTCCTCCCATTTGATCCGTTGGCCTTCTTTGGATCATGTTCGTCTCGTTCGTCCATCTTCGTCCTCCCATTTGATCTGTTGGCCTTCTTTGTTCCAAGTTCGTCTCATTCGTCGCTCTTCGTCCTCCCATTTGATCCGTTGGCCTTCTTTGGATCATGTTCGTCTCGTTCGTCCATCTTCGTCCTCCCATTCGATCCGTTGGCCTTCTTTGTTCCAGGTTCGTCTCGTTCGTCCCTCTTCGTCCTAGCATTTGATCCGTAGGCCTTCTTTGGATCATGTTCGTCTCGTTCGTCCAACTTCGTCCTCCCATTTGATCCGTTGGCCTTCTTTGTTCCATGTTCGTCTCGTTCGTCCCTCTTCCTCCTCCTATTTGATCCGTAGGCCTTCTTTGGATCATATTCGTCTCGTTCGTCCCTCTTCGTCCTACCATTTGATCCGTAGGCCTTCTTTGGACCAAGTTCGTCTCGTTCGTCCATCTTCGTCCTCCCATTTGATCCGTAGGCCTTCTTTGGGCCAAGTTCGTCTCGTTCGTCCCTCTTCGTCCTCCCATTTGATCCGTAGGCCTTCTTTGGATCATGTTCGTCTCGTTCGTCCAACTTCGTCCTCCCATTTGATCCGTTGGCCTTCTTTGTTCCAAGTTCATCTCATTCGTCGCTCTTCGTCCTCCCATTTGATCCGTTGGCCTTCTTTGGATCATGTTCGTCTCGTTCGTCCATCTTCGTCCTCCCATTTGATCTGTTGGCCTTCTTTGTTCCAAGTTCGTCTCATTCGTCGCTCTTCGTCCTCCCATTTGATCCGTTGGCCTTCTTTGGATCATGTTCGTCTCGTTCGTCCATCTTCGTCCTCCCATTCGATCCGTTGGCCTTCTTTGTTCCAGGTTCGTCTCGTTCGTCCCTCTTCGTCCTAGCATTTGATCCGTAGGCCTTCTTTGGATCATGTTCGTCTCGTTCGTCCAACTTCGTCCTCCCATTTGATCCGTTGGCCTTCTTTGTTCCAAGTTCGTCTCGTTCGTCCCTCTTCCTCCTCCTATTTGATCCGTAGGCCTTCTTTGGATCATATTCGTCTCGTTCGTCCCTCTTCGTCCTACCATTTGATCCGTAGGCCTTCTTTGGACCAAGTTCGTCTCGTTCGTCCATCTTCGTCCTCCCATTTGATCCGTAGGCCTTCTTTGGGCCAAGTTCGTCTCGTTCGTCCCTCTTCGTCCTCCCATTTGATCCGTAGGCCTTCTTTGGATCATGTTCGTCTCGTTCGTCCAACTTCGTCCTCCCATTTGATCCGTTGGCCTTCTTTGTTCCAAGTTCGTCTCGTTCGTCCCTCTTCGTCCTACCATTTGATCCGTAGGCCTTCTTTGGATCATGGTCGTCTCGTTCGTCCATCTTCGTCCTCCCATTCGATCCGTTGGCCTTCTTTGTTCCAAGTTCGTCTCGTTCGTCCCTCTTCCTCCTCCTATTTGATCCGTAGGCCTTCTTTGGACCAAGTTCGTCTCGTTCGTCCATCTTCGTCCTCCCATTTGATCCGTTGGCCTTCTTTGTTCCAAGTTCGTCTCGTTCGTCCCTCTTCGTCCTCCCATTTGTTCTGTAGGCCTTCTTTGGATCATGTTCGTCTCGTTCGTCCCTCTTCGTCCTTCCATTTGATCCGTTGGCCTTCTTTGTTCCAAGTTCGTCTCGTTCGTCCCTCTTCCTCCTCCTATTTGATCCGTAGGCCTTCTTTGGACCAAGTTCGTCTCGTTCGTCCATCTTCGTCCTCCCATTTGATCCGTAGGCCTTCTTTGGGCCAAGTTCGTCTCGTTCGTCCAACTTCGTCCTCCCATTTGATCCGTTGGCCTTCTTTGTTCCAAGTTCATCTCATTCGTCGCTCTTCGTCCTCCCATTTGATCCGTTGGCCTTCTTTGGATCATGTTCGTCTCGTTCGTCCATCTTCGTCCTCCCATTTGATCTGTTGGCCTTCTTTGTTCCAAGTTCGTCTCATTCGTCGCTCTTCGTCCTCCCATTTGATCCGTTGGCCTTCTTTGGATCATGTTCGTCTCGTTCGTCCATCTTCGTCCTCCCATTCGATCCGTTGGCCTTCTTTGTTCCAGGTTCGTCTCGTTCGTCCCTCTTCGTCCTAGCATTTGATCCGTAGGCCTTCTTTGGATCATGTTCGTCTCGTTCGTCCAACTTCGTCCTCCCATTTGATCCGTTGGCCTTCTTTGTTCCAAGTTCGTCTCGTTCGTCCCTCTTCCTCCTCCTATTTGATCCGTAGGCCTTCTTTGGATCATATTCGTCTCGTTCGTCCCTCTTCGTCCTACCATTTGATCCGTAGGCCTTCTTTGGACCAAGTTCGTCTCGTTCGTCCATCTTCGTCCTCCCATTTGATCCGTAGGCCTTCTTTGGGCCAAGTTCGTCTCGTTCGTCCCTCTTCGTCCTCCCATTTGATCCGTAGGCCTTCTTTGGATCATGTTCGTCTCGTTCGTCCAACTTCGTCCTCCCATTTGATCCGTTGGCCTTCTTTGTTCCAAGTTCGTCTCCTTCGTCGCTCTTCGTCCTCCCATTTGATCCGTTGGCCTTCTTTGGATCATGTTCGTCTCGTTCGTCCATCTTCGTTCTCCCATTTGATCTGTTGGCCTTCTTTGTTCCAAGTTCGTCTCGTTCGTCCCTCTTCGTCCTACCATTTGATCTGTAGGCCTTCTTTGGATCATGTTCGTCTCGTTTGTCCATCTTCGTCCTCCCATTTGATCCGTTGGCCTTCTTTGGATCATATTCGTCTCGTTCGTCCCTCTTCGTCCTTCCATTTGATCCGTTGGCCTTCTTTGTTCCATGTTCGTCTCGTTCGTCTCTCTTCGTCCTACCATTTGATCCGTAGGCCTTCTTTGGATTATGTTCGTCTCGTTCGTCCATCTTCGTCCTCCCATTCGATCCGTTGGCCTTCTTTGTTCCAAGTTCGTCTCGTTCGTCCCTCTTCGTCCTCCCATTTGATCCGTAGGCCTTCTTTGGATCAAGTTCGTCTCGTTCGTCCAACTTCGTCCTCCCATTTGATCCGTTGGCCTTCTTTGTTCCAAGTTCGTCTCGTTCGTCCCTCTTCCTCCTCCTATTTGATCCGTAGGCCTTCTTTGGACCAAGTTCGTCTCGTTCGTCCATCTTCGTCCTCCCATTTGATCCGTAGGCCTTCTTTGGGCCAAGTTCGTCTCGTTCGTCCCTCTTCGTCCTCCCATTTGATCCGTAGGCCTTCTTGGGATCATGTTGGTCTCGTTCGTCCAACTTCGTCCTCCCATTTGATCCGTAGGCCTTCTTTGGACCAAGATCGTCTCGTTCGTCCATCTTCGTCCTCCCATTTGATCCGTAGGCCTTCTTTGGGCCAAGTTCGTCTCGTTCGTCCAACTTCGTCCTCCCATTTGATCCGTTGGCCTTCTTTGTTCCAAGTTCGTCTCATTCGTCGCTCTTCGTCCACCCATTTGATCCGTTGGCCTTCTTTGGATCATGTTCGTCTCGTTCGTCCATCTTCGTCCTCCCATTTGATCTGTTGGCCTTCTTTGTTCCAAGTTCGTCTCATTCGTCGCTCTTCGTCCTCCCATTTGATCCGTTGGCCTTCTTTGGATCATGTTCGTCTCGTTCGTCCATCTTCGTCCTCCCATTCGATCCGTTGGCCTTCTTTGTTCCAGGTTCGTCTCGTTCGTCCCTCTTCGTCCTCGCATTTGATCCGTAGGCCTTCTTTGGATCATGTTCGTCTCGTTCGTCCAACTTTGTCCTCCCATTTGATCCGTTGGCCTTCTTTGTTCCAAGTTCGTCTCGTTCGTCCCTCTTCCTCCTCCTATTTGATCCGTAGGCCTTCTTTGGATCATATTCGTCTCGTTCGTCCCTCTTCGTCCTACCATTTGATCCGTAGGCCTTCTTTGGACCAAGTTCGTCTCGTTCGTCCATCTTCGTCCTCCCATTTGATCCGTAGGCCTTCTTTGGGCCAAGTTCGTCTCGTTCGTCCCTCTTCGTCCTCCCATTTGATCCGTAGGCCTTCTTTGGATCATGTTCGTCTCGTTCGTCCAACTTCGTCCTCCCATTTGATCCGTTGGCCTTCTTTGTTCCAAGTTCGTCTCGTTCGTCCCTCTTCCTCCTCCTATTTGATCCGTAGGCCTTCTTTGGACCAAGTTCGTCTCGTTCGTCCATCTTCGTCCTCCCATTTGATCCGTAGGCCTTCTTTGGGCCAAGTTCGTCTCGTTCGTCCAACTTCGTCCTCCCATTTGATCCGTTGGCCTTCTTTGTTCCAAGTTCGTCTCATTCGTCGCTCTTCGTCCTCCCATTTGATCTGTTGGCCTTCTTTGGATCATGTTCGTCTCGTTCGTCCATCTTCGTCCTCCCATTTGATCTGTTGGCCTTCTTTGTTCCAAGTTCGTCTCATTCGTCGCTCTTCGTCCTCCCATTTAATCCGTTGGCCTTCTTTGGATCATGTTCGTCTCGTTCGTCCATCTTCGTCCTCCCATTCGATCCGTTGGCCTTCTTTGTTCCAGGTTCGTCTCGTTCGTCCCTCTTCGTCCTCGCTTTTGATCCGTAGGCCTTCTTTGGATCATGTTCGTCTCGTTCGTCCAACTTCGTCCTCCCATTTGATCCGTTAGCCTTCTTTGTTCCAAGTTCGTCTCGTTCGTCCCTCTTCCTCCTCCTATTTGATCCGTAGGCCTTCTTTGGATCAAATTCGTCTCGTTCGTCCCTCTTCGTCCTTCCATTTGATCCGTTGGCCTTCTTTGTTCCAAGTTCGTCTCGTTCGTCCCTCTTCGTCCTACCATTTGATCTGTAGGCCTTCTTTGGATCATGTTCGTCTCGTTTGTCCATCTTCGTCCTCCCATTTGATCCGTTGGCCTTCTTTGGATCATATTCGTCTCGTTCGTCCCTCTTCGTCCTTCCATTTGATCCGTTGGCCTTCTTTGTTCCAAGTTCGTCTCGTTCGTCTCTCTTCGTCCTACCATTTGATCCGTAGGCCTTCTTTGGATCATGTTCGTCTCGTTCGTCCATCTTCGTCCTCCCATTCGATCCGTTCGCCTTCTTTGTTCCAAGTTCGTCTCGTTCGTCCCTCTTCGTCCTCCCATTTGTTCCGTAGGCCTTCTTTGGATCATGTTCGTCTCGTTCGTCCATCTTCGTCCTCCCATTTGATCCCGTGGCCTTCTTTGTTCCAAGTTCGTCTCGTTCGTCCATCTTCGTCCTCCCATTTGATCCGTTGGCCTTCTTTGTTCCAAGTTCGTCTCGTTCGTCCCTCTTCCTCCTCCTATTTGATCCGTAGGCCTTCTTTGGACCAAGTTCGTCTCGTTCGTCCAACTTCGTCCTCCCATTTGATCCGTTGGCCTTCTTTGTTCCAAGTTCGTCTCGTTCGTCCCTCTTCCTCCTCCTATTTGATCCGTTGGCCTTCTTTGGATCATATTTGTCTCGTTCGTCCCTCTTCGTCCTTCCATTTGATCCGTTGGACTTCTTTGTTCCAAGTTCGTCTCGTTCGTCCCTCTTCGTCCTACCATTTGATCCGTAGGCCTTCTTTGGATCATGTTCGTCTCGTTTGTCCATCTTCGTCCTCCCATTTGATCCGTTGGCCTTCTTTGGATCATATTCGTCTCTTTCGTCCCTCTTCGTCCTTCCATTTGATCCGTTGGCCTTCTTTGTTCCAAGTTCGTCTCGTTCGTCCCTCTTCGTCCTACCATTTGATCCGTAGGCCTTCTTTGGATCATGGTCGTCTCGTTCGTCCATCTTCGTCCTCCCATTCGATCCGTTGGCCTTCTTTGTTCCAAGTTCGTCTCGTTCGTCCCTCTTCCTCCTCCTATTTGATCCGTAGGCCTTCTTTGGACCAAGTTCGTCTCGTTCGTCCATCTTCGTCCTCCCATTTCATCTGTTGGCCTTCTTTGTTCCAAGTTCGTCTCATTCGTCCCTCTTCGTCCTCCCATTTGTTCCGTAGGCCTTCTTTGGATCATGTTCGTCTCGTTCATCCATCTCCGTCCTCCCATTTGATCCCGTGGCCTTCTTTGTTCCAAGTTCGTCTCGTTCGTCCATCTTCGTCCTCCCATTTGATCCGTTGGCCTTCTTTGTTCCAAGTTCGTCTCGTTCGTCCCTCTTCCTCCTCCTATTTGATCCGTTGGCCTTCTTTGGATCATATTTGTCTCGTTCGTCCCTCTTCGTCCTTCCATTTGATCCGTTGACCTTCTTTGTTCCAAGTTCGTCTCGTTCGTCCCTCTTCGTCCTACCATTTGATCCGTAGGCCTTCTTTGGATCATGTTCGTCTCGTTTGTCCATCTTCGTCCTCCCATTTGATCCGTTGGCCTTCTTTGGATCATATTCGTCTCGTTCGTCCCTCTTCGTCCTTCCATTTGATCGGTTGGCCTTCTTTGTTCCAAGTTCGTCTCGTTCGTCCCTCTTCCTCCTCCTATTTGTTCCATAGGCCTTCTTTGGATCATGTTCGTCTCGTTCGTCCATCTTCGTCCTCCCATTTGATCCCGTGGCCTTCTTTGTTCCAAGTTCGTCTCGTTCGTCCATCTTCGTCCTCCCATTTGATCCGTTGGCCTTCTTTGTTCCAAGTTCGTCTCGTTCGTCCCTCTTCCTCCTCCTATTTGATCCGTTGGCCTTCATTGGATCATATTTGTCTCGTTCGTCCCTCTTCGTCCTTCCATTTGATCCGTTGACCTTCTTTGTTCCAAGTTCGTCTCGTTCGTCCCTCTTCGTCCTACCATTTGATCCGTAGGCCTTCTTTGGATCATGTTCGTCTCGTTTGTCCATCTTCGTCCTCCCATTTGATCCGTTGGCCTTCTTTGGATCATATTCGTCTCGTTCGTCCCTCTTCGTCCTACCATTTGATCCGTAGGCCTTCTTTGGATCATGGTCGTCTCGTTCGTCCATCTTCGTCCTCCCATTCGATCCGTTGGCCTTCTTTGTTCCAAGTTCGTCTCGTTCGTCCCTCTTCGTCCTCCCATTTGATCCGTAGGCCTTCTTTGGATCATGTTCGTCTCGTTCGTCCATCTTCGTCCTCCCATTTCATCTGTTGGCCTTCTTTGTTCCAAGTTCGTCTCATTCGTCCCACTTCGTCCTCCCATTTGTTCCGTAGGCCTTCTTTGGATCATGTTCGTCTCGTTCGTCCATCTTCGTCCTCCCATTTGATCCCGTGGCCTTCTTTGTTCCAAGTTCGTCTCGTTCGTCCATCTTCGTCCTCCCATTTGATCCGTTGGCCTTCTTTGGATCATATTCGTCTCGTTCGTCCCTCTTCGTCCTCCCATTTGATCCGTAGGCCTTCTTTGGGCCAAGTTCGTCTCGTTCGTCCCTCTTCGTCCTCCCATTTGATCCGTAGGCCTTCTTTGGATCATGTTGGTCTCGTTCGTCCAACTTCGTCCTCCCATTTGATCTGTTGGCCTTCTTTGTTCCAAGTTCGTCTCGTTCGTCCCTCTTTCTCCTCCTATATGATCCGTAGGCCTTCTTTGGACCAAGTTCGTCTCGTTCGTCCATCTTCGTCCTCCCATTTGATCCGTAGGCCTTCTTTGGGCCAAGTTCGTCTCGTTCGTCCCTCTTCGTCCTCCCATTTGATCCGTAGGCCTTCTTTGGATCATGTTCGTCTCGTTCGTCCAACTTCGTCCTCCCATTTGATCCGTTGGCCTTCTTTGTTCCAAGTTCGTCTCATTCGTCGCTCTTCGTCCTCCCATTTGATCCGTTGGCCTTCTTTGGATCATGTTCGTCTCGTTCGTCCATCTTCGTCCTCCCATTTGATCTGTTGGCCTTCTTTGTTCCAAGTTCGTCTCATTCGTCGCTCTTCGTCCTCCCATTTGATCCGTTGGCCTTCTTTGGATCATGTTCGTCTCGTTCGTCCATCTTCGTCCTCCCATTCGATCCGTTGGCCTTCTTTGTTCCA
Source organism: Glycyrrhiza uralensis (assembly GCA_030159175.1). Classification (NCBI taxonomy): domain Eukaryota; kingdom Viridiplantae; phylum Streptophyta; class Magnoliopsida; order Fabales; family Fabaceae; genus Glycyrrhiza; species Glycyrrhiza uralensis. The sequence goes on along the minus strand of BRZY01000008.1, from coordinate 14,205,620 downwards.
GGTTCGTCTCGTTCGTCCCTCTTCGTCCTTCCATTTGATCCGTTGGACTTCTTTGTTCCAAGTTCGTCTCGTTCGTCCCTCTTCGTCCTACCATTTGATCCGTAGGCCTTCTTTGGATCATGTTCGTCTCGTTTGTCCATCTTCGTCCTCCCATTTGATCCGTTGGCCTTCTTTGGATCATATTCGTCTCTTTCGTCCCTCTTCGTCCTTCCATTTGATCCGTTGGCCTTCTTTGTTCCAAGTTCGTCTCGTTCGTCCCTCTTCGTCCTACCATTTGATCCGTAGGCCTTCTTTGGATCATGGTCGTCTCGTTCGTCCATCTTCGTCCTCCCATTCGATCCGTTGGCCTTCTTTGTTCCAAGTTCGTCTCGTTCGTCCCTCTTCCTCCTCCTATTTGATCCGTAGGCCTTCTTTGGACCAAGTTCGTCTCGTTCGTCCATCTTCGTCCTCCCATTTCATCTGTTGGCCTTCTTTGTTCCAAGTTCGTCTCATTCGTCCCTCTTCGTCCTCCCATTTGTTCCGTAGGCCTTCTTTGGATCATGTTCGTCTCGTTCATCCATCTCCGTCCTCCCATTTGATCCCGTGGCCTTCTTTGTTCCAAGTTCGTCTCGTTCGTCCATCTTCGTCCTCCCATTTGATCCGTTGGCCTTCTTTGTTCCAAGTTCGTCTCGTTCGTCCCTCTTCCTCCTCCTATTTGATCCGTTGGCCTTCTTTGGATCATATTTGTCTCGTTCGTCCCTCTTCGTCCTTCCATTTGATCCGTTGACCTTCTTTGTTCCAAGTTCGTCTCGTTCGTCCCTCTTCGTCCTACCATTTGATCCGTAGGCCTTCTTTGGATCATGTTCGTCTCGTTTGTCCATCTTCGTCCTCCCATTTGATCCGTTGGCCTTCTTTGGATCATATTCGTCTCGTTCGTCCCTCTTCGTCCTTCCATTTGATCGGTTGGCCTTCTTTGTTCCAAGTTCGTCTCGTTCGTCCCTCTTCCTCCTCCTATTTGTTCCATAGGCCTTCTTTGGATCATGTTCGTCTCGTTCGTCCATCTTCGTCCTCCCATTTGATCCCGTGGCCTTCTTTGTTCCAAGTTCGTCTCGTTCGTCCATCTTCGTCCTCCCATTTGATCCGTTGGCCTTCTTTGTTCCAAGTTCGTCTCGTTCGTCCCTCTTCCTCCTCCTATTTGATCCGTTGGCCTTCATTGGATCATATTTGTCTCGTTCGTCCCTCTTCGTCCTTCCATTTGATCCGTTGACCTTCTTTGTTCCAAGTTCGTCTCGTTCGTCCCTCTTCGTCCTACCATTTGATCCGTAGGCCTTCTTTGGATCATGTTCGTCTCGTTTGTCCATCTTCGTCCTCCCATTTGATCCGTTGGCCTTCTTTGGATCATATTCGTCTCGTTCGTCCCTCTTCGTCCTACCATTTGATCCGTAGGCCTTCTTTGGATCATGGTCGTCTCGTTCGTCCATCTTCGTCCTCCCATTCGATCCGTTGGCCTTCTTTGTTCCAAGTTCGTCTCGTTCGTCCCTCTTCGTCCTCCCATTTGATCCGTAGGCCTTCTTTGGATCATGTTCGTCTCGTTCGTCCATCTTCGTCCTCCCATTTCATCTGTTGGCCTTCTTTGTTCCAAGTTCGTCTCATTCGTCCCACTTCGTCCTCCCATTTGTTCCGTAGGCCTTCTTTGGATCATGTTCGTCTCGTTCGTCCATCTTCGTCCTCCCATTTGATCCCGTGGCCTTCTTTGTTCCAAGTTCGTCTCGTTCGTCCATCTTCGTCCTCCCATTTGATCCGTTGGCCTTCTTTGGATCATATTCGTCTCGTTCGTCCCTCTTCGTCCTCCCATTTGATCCGTAGGCCTTCTTTGGGCCAAGTTCGTCTCGTTCGTCCCTCTTCGTCCTCCCATTTGATCCGTAGGCCTTCTTTGGATCATGTTGGTCTCGTTCGTCCAACTTCGTCCTCCCATTTGATCTGTTGGCCTTCTTTGTTCCAAGTTCGTCTCGTTCGTCCCTCTTTCTCCTCCTATATGATCCGTAGGCCTTCTTTGGACCAAGTTCGTCTCGTTCGTCCATCTTCGTCCTCCCATTTGATCCGTAGGCCTTCTTTGGGCCAAGTTCGTCTCGTTCGTCCCTCTTCGTCCTCCCATTTGATCCGTAGGCCTTCTTTGGATCATGTTCGTCTCGTTCGTCCAACTTCGTCCTCCCATTTGATCCGTTGGCCTTCTTTGTTCCAAGTTCGTCTCATTCGTCGCTCTTCGTCCTCCCATTTGATCCGTTGGCCTTCTTTGGATCATGTTCGTCTCGTTCGTCCATCTTCGTCCTCCCATTTGATCTGTTGGCCTTCTTTGTTCCAAGTTCGTCTCATTCGTCGCTCTTCGTCCTCCCATTTGATCCGTTGGCCTTCTTTGGATCATGTTCGTCTCGTTCGTCCATCTTCGTCCTCCCATTCGATCCGTTGGCCTTCTTTGTTCCAGGTTCGTCTCGTTCGTCCCTCTTCGTCCTCGCATTTGATCCGTAGGCCTTCTTTGGATCATGTTCGTCTCTTTCGTCCAACTTCGTCCTCCATTTGATCCGTTGGCCTTCTTTGTTCCAAGTTCGTCTCGTTCGTCCCTCTTCCTCCTCCTATTTGATCCGTAGGCCTTCTTTGGATCATATTCGTCTCGTTCGTCCCTCTTCGTCCTTCCATTTGATCCGTTGGCCTTCTTTGTTCCATGTTCGTCTCGTTCGTCCCTCTTCGTCCTACCATTTGATCTGTAGGCCTTCTTTGGATCATGTTCGTCTCGTTTGTCCATCTTCGTCCTCCCATTTGATCCGTTGGCCTTCTTTGGATCATATTCGTCTCGTTCGTCCCTCTTCGTCCTTCCATTTGATCCGTTGGCCTTCTTTGTTCCAAGTTCGTCTCGTTCGTCTCTCTTCGTCCTACCATTTGATCCGTAGGCCTTCTTTGGATCATGTTCGTCTCGTTCGTCCATCTTCGTCCTCCCATTCGATCCGTTCGCCTTCTTTGTTCCAAGTTCGTCTCGTTCGTCCCTCTTCGTCCTCCCATTTGATCCCGTGGCCTTCTTTGTTCCAAGTACGTCTCGTTCGTCCATCTTCGTCCTCCCATTTGATCCGTTGGCCTTCTTTGGATCATATTTGTCTCGTTCGTCCCTCTTCGTCCTTCCATTTGATCCGTTGGCCTTCTTTGTTCCAAGTTCGTCTCGTTCGTCCCTCTTCGTCCTACCATTTGATCCGTAGGCCTTCTTTGGATCATGTTGGTCTCGTTCGTCCAACTTCGTCCTCCCATTTGATCGGTTGGCCTTCTTTGTTCCAAGTTCGTCTCGTTCGTCCCTCTTCCTCCTCCTATTTGATCCGTAGGCCTTCTTTGGACCAAGTTCGTCTCGTTCGTCCATCTTCGTCCTCCCATTTGATCCGTAGGCCTTCTTTGGTCCAAGTTCGTCTCGTTCGTCCCTCTTCGTCCTCCCATTTGATCCGTAGGCCTTCTTTGGATCATGTTCGTCTCGTTCGTCCAACTTCGTCCTCCCATTTGATCCGTTGGCCTTCTTTGTTCCAAGTTCGTCTCATTCGTCGCTCTTCGTCCTCCCATTTGATCCGTTGGCCTTCTTTGGATCATGTTCGTCTCGTTCGTCCATCTTCGTCCTCCCATTTGATCTGTTGGCCTTCTTTGTTCCAAGTTCGTCTCCTTCGTCGCTCTTCGTCCTCCCATTTGATCCGTTGGCCTTCTTTGGATCATGTTCGTCTCGTTCGTCCATCTTCGTCCTCCCATTCGATCCGTTGGCCTTCTTTGTTCCAGGTTCGTCTCGTTCGTCCCTCTTCGTCCTCGCATTTGATCCGTAGGCCTTCTTTGGATCGTGTTCGTCTCTTTCGTCCAACTTCGTCCTCCCATTTGATCCGTTGGCCTTCTTTGTTCCAAGTTCGTCTCGTTCGTCCCTCTTCCTCCTCCTATTTGATCCGTAGGCCTTCTTTGGATCTTATTCGTCTCGTTCGTCCCTCTTCGTCCTTCCATTTGATCCGTTGGCCTTCTTTGTTCCATGTTCGTCTCGTTCGTCCCTCTTCGTCCTGCCATTTGATCTGTAGGCCTTCTTTGGATCATGTTCGTCTCGTTTGTCCATCTTCGTCCTCCCATTTGATCCGTTGGCCTTCTTTGGATCATATTCGTCTCGTTCGTCCCTCTTCGTCCTCCCATTTGATCTGTTGGCCTTCTTTGTTCCAAGTTCGTCTCGTTCGTCTCTCTTCGTCCTACCATTTGATCCGTAGGCCTTCTTTGGATCATGTTCGTCTCGTTCGTCCATCTTCGTCCTCCCATTCGATCCGTTCGCCTTCTTTGTTCCATGTTCGTCTCGTTCGTCCCTCTTCGTCCTCCCATTTGTTCCGTAGGCCTTCTTTGGATCATGTTCGTCTCGTTCGTCCATCTTCGTCCTCCCATTTGATCCCGTGGCCTTCTTTGTTCCAAGTTCGTCTCGTTCGTCCAACTTCGTCCTCCCATTTGATCCGTTGGCCTTCTTTGTTCCAAGTTCGTCTCGTTCGTCCCTCTTCCTCCTCCTATTTGATCCGTTGGCCTTCTTTGGATCATATTTGTCTCGTTCGTCCCTCTTCGTCCTTCCATTTGATCCGTTGGCCTTCTTTGTTCCAAGTTCGTCTCGTTCGTCCCTCTTCGTCCTACCATTTGATCCGTAGGCCTTCTTTGGATCATGTTCGTCTCGTTTGTCCATCTTCGTCCTCCCATTTGATCCGTTGGCCTTCTTTGGATCATATTCGTCTCGTTCGTCCCTCTTCGTCCTCCCATTTGATCTGTTGGCCTTCTTTGTTCCAAGTTCGTCTCATTCGTCGCTCTTCGTCCTCCCATTTGATCCGTTGGCCTTCTTTGGATCATGTTCGTCTCGTTCGTCCATCTTCGTCCTCCCATTCGATCCGTTGGCCTTCTTTGTTCCAGGTTCGTCTCGTTCGTCCCTCTTCGTCCTCGCATTTGATCCGTAGGCCTTCTTTGGATCATGTTCGTCTCTTTCGTCCAACTTCGTCCTCCATTTGATCCGTTGGCCTTCTTTGTTCCAAGTTCGTCTCGTTCGTCCCTCTTCCTCCTCCTATTTGATCCGTAGGCCTTCTTTGGATCATATTCGTCTCGTTCGTCCCTCTTCGTCCTTCCATTTGATCCGTTGGCCTTCTTTGTTCCATGTTCGTCTCGTTCGTCCCTCTTCGTCCTACCATTTGATCTGTAGGCCTTCTTTGGATCATGTTCGTCTCGTTTGTCCATCTTCGTCCTCCCATTTGATCCGTTGGCCTTCTTTGGATCATATTCGTCTCGTTCGTCCCTCTTCGTCCTTCCATTTGATCCGTTGGCCTTCTTTGTTCCAAGTTCATCTCGTTCGTCTCTCTTCGTCCTACCATTTGATCCGTAGGCCTTCTTTGGATCATGTTCGTCTCGTTCGTCCATCTTCGTCCTCCCATTCGATCCGTTCGCCTTCTTTGTTCCAAGTTCGTCTCGTTCGTCCCTCTTCGTCCTCCCATTTGATCCCGTGGCCTTCTTTGTTCCAAGTACGTCTCGTTCGTCCATCTTCGTCCTCCCATTTGATCCGTTGGCCTTCTTTGTTCCAAGTTCGTCTCGTTCGTCCCTCTTCCTCCTCCTATTTGATCCGTAGGCCTTCTTTGGACCAAGTTCGTCTCGTTCGTCCAACTTCGTCCTCCCATTTGATCCGTTGGCCTTCTTTGTTCCAAGTTCGTCTCGTTCGTCCCTCTTCCTCCTCCTATTTGATCCGTTGGCCTTCTTTGGATCATATTTGTCTCGTTCGTCCCTCTTCGTCCTTCCATTTGATCCGTTGGCCTTCTTTGTTCCAAGTTCGTCTCGTTCGTCCCTCTTCGTCCTACCATTTGATCCGTAGGCCTTCTTTGGATCATGTTGGTCTCGTTCGTCCAACTTCGTCCTCCCATTTGATCGGTTGGCCTTCTTTGTTCCAAGTTCGTCTCGTTCGTCCCTCTTCCTCCTCCTATTTGATCCGTAGGCCTTCTTTGGACCAAGTTCGTCTCGTTCGTCCATCTTCGTCCTCCCATTTGATCCGTAGGCCTTCTTTGGTCCAAGTTCGTCTCGTTCGTCCCTCTTCGTCCTCCCATTTGATCCGTAGGCCTTCTTTGGATCATGTTCGTCTCGTTCGTCCAACTTCGTCCTCCCATTTGATCCGTTGGCCTTCTTTGTTCCAAGTTTGTCTCATTCGTCACTCTTCGTCCTCCCATTTGATCCGTTGGCCTTCTTTGGATCATGTTCGTCTCGTTCGTCCATCTTCGTCCTCCCATTTGATCTGTTGGCCTTCTTTGTTCCAAGTTCGTCTCCTTCGTCGCTCTTCGTCCTCCCATTTGATCCGTTGGCCTTCTTTGGATCATGTTCGTCTCGTTCGTCCATCTTCGTCCTCCCATTCGATCCGTTGGCCTTCTTTGTTCCAGGTTCGTCTCGTTCGTCCCTCTTCGTCCTCGCATTTGATCCGTAGGCCTTCTTTGGATCGTGTTCGTCTCTTTCGTCCAACTTCGTCCTCCCATTTGATCCGTTGGCCTTCTTTGTTCCAAGTTCGTCTCGTTCGTCCCTCTTCCTCCTCCTATTTGATCCGTAGGCCTTCTTTGGATCTTATTCGTCTCGTTCGTCCCTCTTCGTCCTTCCATTTGATCCGTTGGCCTTCTTTGTTCCATGTTCGTCTCGTTCGTCCCTCTTCGTCCTGCCATTTGATCTGTAGGCCTTCTTTGGATCATGTTCGTCTCGTTTGTCCATCTTCGTCCTCCCATTTGATCCGTTGGCCTTCTTTGGATCATATTCGTCTCGTTCGTCCCTCTTCGTCCTTCCATTTGATCCGTTGGCCTTCTTTGTTCCAAGTTCGTCTCGTTCGTCTCTCTTCGTCCTACCATTTGATCCGTAGGCCTTCTTTGGATCATGTTCGTCTCGTTCGTCCATCTTCGTCCTCCCATTCGATCCGTTCGCCTTCTTTGTTCCATGTTCGTCTCGTTCGTCCCTCTTCGTCCTCCCATTTGTTCCGTAGGCCTTCTTTGGATCATGTTCGTCTCGTTCGTCCATCTTCGTCCTCCCATTTGATCCCGTGGCCTTCTTTGTTCCAAGTACGTCTCGTTCGTCCATCTTCGTCCTCCCATTTGATCCGTTGGCCTTCTTTGTTCCAAGTTCGTCTCGTTCGTCCCTCTTCCTCCTCCTATTTGATCCGTAGGCCTTCTTTGGACCAAGTTCGTCTCGTTCGTCCAACTTCGTCCTCCCATTTGATCCGTTGGCCTTCTTTGTTCCAAGTTCGTCTCGTTCGTCCCTCTTCCTCCTCCTATTTGATCCGTTGGCCTTCTTTGGATCATATTTGTCTCGTTCGTCCCTCTTCGTCCTTCCATTTGATCCGTTGGCCTTCTTTGTTCCAAGTTCGTCTCGTTCGTCCCTCTTCGTCCTACCATTTGATCCGTAGGCCTTCTTTGGATCATGTTCGTCTCGTTTGTCCATCTTCGTCCTCCCATTTGATCCGTTGGCCTTCTTTGGATCATATTCGTCTCGTTCGTCCCTCTTCGTCCTTCCATTTGATCCGTTGGCCTTCTTTGTTCCAAGTTCGTCTCGTTCGTCCCTCTTCGTCCTACCATTTGATCCGTAGGCCTTCTTTGGATCATGGTCGTCTCGTTCGTCCATCTTCGTCCTCCCATTCGATCCGTTGGCCTTCTTTGTTCCAGGTTCGTCTCGTTCGTCCCTCTTCGTCCTCGCATTTGATCCGTAGGCCTTCTTTGGATCATGTTCGTCTCTTTCGTCCAACTTCGTCCTCCCATTTGATCCGTTGGCCTTCTTTGTTCCAAGTTCGTCTCGTTCGTCCCTCTTCCTCCTCCTATTTGATCCGTAGGCCTTCTTTGGATCATATTCGTCTCGTTCGTCCCTCTTCGTCCTTCCATTTGATCCGTTGGCCTTCTTTGTTCCATGTTCGTCTCGTTCGTCCCTCTTCGTCCTGCCATTTGATCTGTAGGCCTTCTTTGGATCATGTTCGTCTCGTTTGTCCATCTTCGTCCTCCCATTTGATCCGTTGGCCTTCTTTGGATCATATTCGTCTCGTTCGTCCCTCTTCGTCCTTCCATTTGATCCGTTGGCCTTCTTTGTTCCAAGTTCGTCTCGTTCGTCTCTCTTCGTCCTACCATTTGATCCGTAGGCCTTCTTTGGATCATGTTCGTCTCGTTCGTCCATCTTCGTCCTCCCATTCGATCCGTTCGCCTTCTTTGTTCCAAGTTCGTCTCGTTCGTCCCTCTTCGTCCTCCCATTTGATCCCGTGGCCTTCTTTGTTCCAAGTACGTCTCGTTCGTCCATCTTCGTCCTCCCATTTGATCCGTTGGCCTTCTTTGTTCCAAGTTCGTCTCGTTCGTCCCTCTTCCTCCTCCTATTTGATCCGTAGGCCTTCTTTGGACCAAGTTCGTCTCGTTCGTCCAACTTCGTCCTCCCATTTGATCCGTTGGCCTTCTTTGTTCCAAGTTCGTCTCGTTCGTCCCTCTTCCTCCTCCTATTTGATCCGTTGGCCTTCTTTGGATCATATTTGTCTCGTTCGTCCCTCTTCGTCCTTCCATTTGATCCGTTGGCCTTCTTTGTTCCAAGTTCGTCTCGTTCGTCCCTCTTCGTCCTACCATTTGATCCGTAGGCCTTCTTTGGATCATGTTCGTCTCGTTTGTCCATCTTCGTCCTCCCATTTGATCCGTTGGCCTTCTTTGGATCATATTCGTCTCGTTCGTCCCTCTTCGTCCTTCCATTTGATCCGTTGGCCTTCTTTGTTCCAAGTTCGTCTCGTTCGTCCCTCTTCGTCCTACCATTTGATCCGTAGGCCTTCTTTGGATCATGGTCGTCTCGTTCGTCCATCTTCGTCCTCCCATTCGATCCGTTGGCCTTCTTTGTTCCAGGTTCGTCTCGTTCGTCCCTCTTCGTCCTCGCATTTGATCCGTAGGCCTTCTTTGGATCATGTTCGTCTCTTTCGTCCAACTTCGTCCTCCCATTTGATCCGTTGGCCTTCTTTGTTCCAAGTTCGTCTCGTTCGTCCCTCTTCCTCCTCCTATTTGATCCGTAGGCCTTCTTTGGATCATATTCGTCTCGTTCGTCCCTCTTCGTCCTTCCATTTGATCCGTTGGCCTTCTTTGTTCCATGTTCGTCTCGTTCGTCCCTCTTCGTCCTGCCATTTGATCTGTAGGCCTTCTTTGGATCATGTTCGTCTCGTTTGTCCATCTTCGTCCTCCCATTTGATCCGTTGGCCTTCTTTGGATCATATTCGTCTCGTTCGTCCCTCTTCGTCCTTCCATTTGATCCGTTGGCCTTCTTTGTTCCAAGTTCGTCTCGTTCGTCTCTCTTCGTCCTACCATTTGATCCGTAGGCCTTCTTTGGATCATGTTCGTCTCGTTCGTCCATCTTCGTCCTCCCATTCGATCCGTTCGCCTTCTTTGTTCCAAGTTCGTCTCGTTCGTCCCTCTTCGTCCTCCCATTTGATCCCGTGGCCTTCTTTGTTCCAAGTACGTCTCGTTCGTCCATCTTCGTCCTCCCATTTGATCCGTTGGCCTTCTTTGTTCCAAGTTCGTCTCGTTCGTCCCTCTTCCTCCTCCTATTTGATCCGTAGGCCTTCTTTGGACCAAGTTCGTCTCGTTCGTCCAACTTCGTCCTCCCATTTGATCCGTTGGCCTTCTTTGTTCCAAGTTCGTCTCGTTCGTCCCTCTTCCTCCTCCTATTTGATCCGTTGGCCTTCTTTGGATCATATTTGTCTCGTTCGTCCCTCTTCGTCCTTCCATTTGATCCGTTGGCCTTCTTTGTTCCAAGTTCGTCTCGTTCGTCCCTCTTCGTCCTACCATTTGATCCGTAGGCCTTCTTTGGATCATGTTCGTCTCGTTTGTCCATCTTCGTCCTCCCATTTGATCCGTTGGCCTTCTTTGGATCATATTCGTCTCGTTCGTCCCTCTTCGTCCTTCCATTTGATCCGTTGGCCTTCTTTGTTCCAAGTTCGTCTCGTTCGTCCCTCTTCGTCCTACCATTTGATCCGTAGGCCTTCTTTGGATCATGGTCGTCTCGTTCGTCCATCTTCGTCCTCCCATTCGATCCGTTGGCCTTCTTTGTTCCAGGTTCGTCTCGTTCGTCCCTCTTCGTCCTCGCATTTGATCCGTAGGCCTTCTTTGGATCATGTTCGTCTCTTTCGTCCAACTTCGTCCTCCCATTTGATCCGTTGGCCTTCTTTGTTCCAAGTTCGTCTCGTTCGTCCCTCTTCCTCCTCCTATTTGATCCGTAGGCCTTCTTTGGATCATATTCGTCTCGTTCGTCCCTCTTCGTCCTTCCATTTGATCCGTTGGCCTTCTTTGTTCCATGTTCGTCTCGTTCGTCCCTCTTCGTCCTGCCATTTGATCTGTAGGCCTTCTTTGGATCATGTTCGTCTCGTTTGTCCATCTTCGTCCTCCCATTTGATCCGTTGGCCTTCTTTGGATCATATTCGTCTCGTTCGTCCCTCTTCGTCCTTCCATTTGATCCGTTGGCCTTCTTTGTTCCAAGTTCGTCTCGTTCGTCTCTCTTCGTCCTACCATTTGATCCGTAGGCCTTCTTTGGATCATGTTCGTCTCGTTCGTCCATCTTCGTCCTCCCATTCGATCCGTTCGCCTTCTTTGTTCCAAGTTCGTCTCGTTCGTCCCTCTTCGTCCTCCCATTTGATCCCGTGGCCTTCTTTGTTCCAAGTACGTCTCGTTCGTCCATCTTCGTCCTCCCATTTGATCCGTTGGCCTTCTTTGTTCCAAGTTCGTCTCGTTCGTCCCTCTTCCTCCTCCTATTTGATCCGTAGGCCTTCTTTGGACCAAGTTCGTCTCGTTCGTCCAACTTCGTCCTCCCATTTGATCCGTTGGCCTTCTTTGTTCCAAGTTCGTCTCGTTCGTCCCTCTTCCTCCTCCTATTTGATCCGTTGGCCTTCTTTGGATCATATTTGTCTCGTTCGTCCCTCTTCGTCCTTCCATTTGATCCGTTGGCCTTCTTTGTTCCAAGTTCGTCTCGTTCGTCCCTCTTCGTCCTACCATTTGATCCGTAGGCCTTCTTTGGATCATGTTCGTCTCGTTTGTCCATCTTCGTCCTCCCATTTGATCCGTTGGCCTTCTTTGGATCATATTCGTCTCGTTCGTCCCTCTTCGTCCTTCCATTTGATCCGTTGGCCTTCTTTGTTCCAAGTTCGTCTCGTTCGTCCCTCTTCGTCCTACCATTTGATCCGTAGGCCTTCTTTGGATCATGGTCGTCTCGTTCGTCCATCTTCGTCCTCCCATTCGATCCGTTGGCCTTCTTTGTTCCAGGTTCGTCTCGTTCGTCCCTCTTCGTCCTCGCATTTGATCCGTAGGCCTTCTTTGGATCATGTTCGTCTCTTTCGTCCAACTTCGTCCTCCCATTTGATCCGTTGGCCTTCTTTGTTCCAAGTTCGTCTCGTTCGTCCCTCTTCCTCCTCCTATTTGATCCGTAGGCCTTCTTTGGATCATATTCGTCTCGTTCGTCCCTCTTCGTCCTTCCATTTGATCCGTTGGCCTTCTTTGTTCCATGTTCGTCTCGTTCGTCCCTCTTCGTCCTGCCATTTGATCTGTAGGCCTTCTTTGGATCATGTTCGTCTCGTTTGTCCATCTTCGTCCTCCCATTTGATCCGTTGGCCTTCTTTGGATCATATTCGTCTCGTTCGTCCCTCTTCGTCCTTCCATTTGATCCGTTGGCCTTCTTTGTTCCAAGTTCGTCTCGTTCGTCTCTCTTCGTCCTACCATTTGATCCGTAGGCCTTCTTTGGATCATGTTCGTCTCGTTCGTCCATCTTCGTCCTCCCATTCGATCCGTTCGCCTTCTTTGTTCCAAGTTCGTCTCGTTCGTCCCTCTTCGTCCTCCCATTTGATCCCGTGGCCTTCTTTGTTCCAAGTACGTCTCGTTCGTCCATCTTCGTCCTCCCATTTGATCCGTTGGCCTTCTTTGTTCCAAGTTCGTCTCGTTCGTCCCTCTTCCTCCTCCTATTTGATCCGTAGGCCTTCTTTGGACCAAGTTCGTCTCGTTCGTCCAACTTCGTCCTCCCATTTGATCCGTTGGCCTTCTTTGTTCCAAGTTCGTCTCGTTCGTCCCTCTTCCTCCTCCTATTTGATCCGTTGGCCTTCTTTGGATCATATTTGTCTCGTTCGTCCCTCTTCGTCCTTCCATTTGATCCGTTGGCCTTCTTTGTTCCAAGTTCGTCTCGTTCGTCCCTCTTCGTCCTACCATTTGATCCGTAGGCCTTCTTTGGATCATGTTGGTCTCGTTCGTCCAACTTCGTCCTCCCATTTGATCTGTTGGCCTTCTTTGTTCCAAGTTCGTCTCGTTCGTCCCTCTTCCTCTTCCTATTTGATCCGTAGGCCTTCTTTGGACCAAGTTCGTCTCGTTCGTCCATCTTCGTCCTCCCATTTGATCCGTAGGCCTTCTTTGGTCCAAGTTCGTCTCGTTCGTCCCTCTTCGTCCTCCCATTTGATCCGTAGGCCTTCTTTGGATCATGTTCGTCTCGTTCGTCCAACTTCGTCCTCCCATTTGATCCGTTGGCCTTCTTTGTTCCAAGTTCGTCTCATTCGTCGCTCTTCGTCCTCCCATTTGATCCGTTGGCCTTCTTTGGATCATGTTCGTCTCGTTCGTCCATCTTCGTCCTCCCATTTGATCTGTTGGCCTTCTTTGTTCCAAGTTCGTCTCCTTCGTCGCTCTTCGTCCTCCCATTTGATCCGTTGGCCTTCTTTGGATCATATTCGTCTCGTTCGTCCCTCTTCGTCCTTCCATTTGATCCGTTGGCCTTCTTTGTTCCAAGTTCGTCTCGTTCGTCTCTCTTCGTCCTACCATTTGATCCGTAGGCCTTCTTTGGGTCATGTTCGTCTCGTTCGTCCATCTTCGTCCTCCCATTCGATCCGTTCGCCTTCTTTGTTCCAAGTTCGTCTCGTTCGTCCCTCTTCGTCCTCCCATTTGTTCCGTAGGCCTTCTTTGGATCATGTTCGTCTCGTTCGTCCATCTTCGTCCTCCCATTTGATCCCGTGGCCTTCTTTGTTCCAAGTTCGTCTCGTTCGTCCATCTTCGTCCTCCCATTTGATCCGTTGGCCTTCTTTGTTCCAAGTTCGTCTCGTTCGTCCCTCTTCCTCCTCCTATTTGATCCGTAGGCCTTCTTTGGACCAAGTTCGTCTCGTTCGTCCAACTTCGTCCTCCCATTTGATCCGTTGGCCTTCTTTGTTCCAAGTTCGTCTCGTTCGTCCCTCTTCCTCCTCCTATTTGATCCGTTGGCCTTCTTTGGATCATATTTGTCTCGTTCGTCCCTCTTCGTCCTTCCATTTGATCCGTTGGACTTCTTTGTTCCAAGTTCGTCTCGTTCGTCCCTCTTCGTCCTACCATTTGATCCGTAGGCCTTCTTTGGATCATGTTCGTCTCGTTTGTCCATCTTCGTCCTCCCATTTGATCCGTTGGCCTTCTTTGGATCATATTCGTCTCTTTCGTCCCTCTTCGTCCTTCCATTTGATCCGTTGGCCTTCTTTGTTCCAAGTTCGTCTCGTTCGTCCCTCTTCGTCCTACCATTTGATCCGTAGGCCTTCTTTGGATCATGGTCGTCTCGTTCGTCCATCTTCGTCCTCCCATTCGATCCGTTGGCCTTCTTTGTTCCAAGTTCGTCTCGTTCGTCCCTCTTCCTCCTCCTATTTGATCCGTAGGCCTTCTTTGGACCAAGTTCGTCTCGTTCGTCCATCTTCGTCCTCCCATTTCATCTGTTGGCCTTCTTTGTTCCAAGTTCGTCTCATTCGTCCCTCTTCGTCCTCCCATTTGTTCCGTAGGCCTTCTTTGGATCATGTTCGTCTCGTTCATCCATCTCCGTCCTCCCATTTGATCCCGTGGCCTTCTTTGTTCCAAGTTCGTCTCGTTCGTCCATCTTCGTCCTCCCATTTGATCCGTTGGCCTTCTTTGTTCCAAGTTCGTCTCGTTCGTCCCTCTTCCTCCTCCTATTTGATCCGTTGGCCTTCTTTGGATCATATTTGTCTCGTTCGTCCCTCTTCGTCCTTCCATTTGATCCGTTGACCTTCTTTGTTCCAAGTTCGTCTCGTTCGTCCCTCTTCGTCCTACCATTTGATCCGTAGGCCTTCTTTGGATCATGTTCGTCTCGTTTGTCCATCTTCGTCCTCCCATTTGATCCGTTGGCCTTCTTTGGATCATATTCGTCTCGTTCGTCCCTCTTCGTCCTTCCATTTGATCGGTTGGCCTTCTTTGTTCCAAGTTCGTCTCGTTCGTCCCTCTTCGTCCTACCATTTGATCCGTAGGCCTTCTTTGGATCATGGTCGTCTCGTTCGTCCATCTTCGTCCTCCCATTCGATCCGTTGGCCTTCTTTGTTCCAAGTTCGTCTCGTTCGTCCCTCTTCGTCCTCCCATTTGATCCGTAGGCCTTCTTTGGATCATGTTCGTCTCGTTCGTCCATCTTCGTCCTCCCATTTCATCTGTTGGCCTTCTTTGTTCCAAGTTCGTCTCATTCGTCCCTCTTCGTCCTCCCATTTGTTCCGTAGGCCTTCTTTGGATCATGTTCGTCTCGTTCGTCCATCTTCGTCCTCCCATTTGATCCCGTGGCCTTCTTTGTTCCAAGTTCGTCTCGTTCGTCCATCTTCGTCCTCCCATTTGATCCGTTGGCCTTCTTTGGATCATATTCGTCTCGTTCGTCCCTCTTCGTCCTCCCATTTGATCCGTAGGCCTTCTTTGGGCCAAGTTCGTCTCGTTCGTCCCTCTTCGTCCTCCCATTTGATCCGTAGGCGTTCTTTGGATCATGTTGGTCTCGTTCGTCCAACTTCGTCCTCCCATTTGATCTGTTGGCCTTCTTTGTTCCAAGTTCGTCTCGTTCGTCCCTCTTCCTCCTCCTATATGATCCGTAGGCCTTCTTTGGACCAAGTTCGTCTCGTTCGTCCATCTTCGTCCTCCCATTTGATCCGTAGGCCTTCTTTGGTCCAAGTTCGTCTCGTTCGTCCCTCTTCGTCCTCCCATTTGATCCGTAGGCCTTCTTTGGATCATGTTCGTCTCGTTCGTCCAACTTCGTCCTCCCATTTGATCCGTTGGCCTTCTTTGTTCCAAGTTCGTCTCATTCGTCGCTCTTCGTCCTCCCATTTGATCCGTTGGCCTTCTTTGGATCATGTTCGTCTCGTTCGTCCATCTTCGTCCTCCCATTTGATCTGTTGGCCTTCTTTGTTCCAAGTTCGTCTCCTTCGTCGCTCTTCGTCCTCCCATTTGATCCGTTGGCCTTCTTTGGATCATGTTCGTCTCGTTCGTCCATCTTCGTCCTCCCATTCGATCCGTTGGCCTTCTTTGTTCCAGGTTCGTCTCGTTCGTCCCTCTTCGTCCTCGCATTTGATCCGTAGGCCTTCTTTGGATCATGTTCGTCTCTTTCGTCCAACTTCGTCCTCCCATTTGATCCGTTGGCCTTCTTTGTTCCAAGTTCGTCTCGTTCGTCCCTCTTCCTCCTCCTATTTGATCCGTAGGCCTTCTTTGGATCATATTCGTCTCGTTCGTCCCTCTTCGTCCTTCCATTTGATCCGTTGGCCTTCTTTGTTCCATGTTCGTCTCGTTCGTCCCTCTTCGTCCTGCCATTTGATCTGTAGGCCTTCTTTGGATCATGTTCGTCTCGTTTGTCCATCTTCGTCCTCCCATTTGATCTGTTGGCCTTCTTTGGATCATATTCGTCTCGTTCGTCCCTCTTCGTCCTTCCATTTGATCCGTTGGCCTTCTTTGTTCCAAGTTCGTCTCGTTCGTCTCTCTTCGTCCTACCATTTGATCCGTAGGCCTTCTTTGGATCATGTTCGTCTCGTTCGTCCATCTTCGTCCTCCCATTCGATCCGTTCGCCTTCTTTGTTCCATGTTCGTCTCGTTCGTCCCTCTTCGTCCTCCCATTTGTTCCGTAGGCCTTCTTTGGATCATGTTCATCTCGTTCGTCCATCTTCGTCCTCCCATTTGATCCCGTGGCCTTCTTTGTTCCAAGTACGTCTCGTTCGTCCATCTTCGTCCTCCCATTTGATCCGTTGGCCTTCTTTGTTCCAAGTTCGTCTCGTTCGTCCCTCTTCCTCCTCCTATTTGATCCGTAGGCCTTCTTTGGACCAAGTTCGTCTCGTTCGTCCAACTTCGTCCTCCCATTTGATCCGTTGGCCTTCTTTGTTCCAAGTTCGTCTCGTTCGTCCCTCTTCCTCCTCCTATTTGATCCGTTGGCCTTCTTTGGATCATATTTGTCTCGTTCGTCCCTCTTCGTCCTTCCATTTGATCCGTTGGCCTTCTTTGTTCCAAGTTCGTCTCGTTCGTCCCTCTTCGTCCTACCATTTGATCCGTAGGCCTTCTTTGGATCATGTTCGTCTCGTTTGTCCATCTTCGTCCTCCCATTTGATCCGTTGGCCTTCTTTGGATCATATTCGTCTCGTTCGTCCCTCTTCGTCCTTCCATTTGATCCGTTGGCCTTCTTTGATCCAAGTTCGTCTCGTTCGTCCCTCTTCGTCCTACCATTTGATCCGTAGGCCTTCTTTGGATCATGGTCGTCTCGTTCGTCCATCTTCGTCCTCCCATTCGATCCGTTGGCCTTCTTTGTTCCAGGTTCGTCTCGTTCGTCCCTCTTCGTCCTCGCATTTGATCCGTAGGCCTTCTTTGGATCATGTTCGTCTCTTTCGTCCAACTTCGTCCTCCCATTTGATCCGTTGGCCTTCTTTGTTCCAAGTTCGTCTCGTTCGTCCCTCTTCCTCCTCCTATTTGATCCGTAGGCCTTCTTTGGATCATATTCGTCTCGTTCGTCCCTCTTCGTCCTTCCATTTGATCCGTTGGCCTTCTTTGTTCCATGTTCGTCTCGTTCGTCCCTCTTCGTCCTGCCATTTGATCTGTAGGCCTTCTTTGGATCATGTTCGTCTCGTTTGTCCATCTTCGTCCTCCCATTTGATCCGTTGGCCTTCTTTGGATCATATTCGTCTCGTTCGTCCCTCTTCGTCCTTCCATTTGATCCGTTGGCCTTCTTTGTTCCAAGTTCGTCTCGTTCGTCTCTCTTCGTCCTACCATTTGATCCGTAGGCCTTCTTTGGATCATGTTCGTCTCGTTCGTCCATCTTCGTCCTCCCATTCGATCCGTTCGCCTTCTTTGTTCCAAGTTCGTCTCGTTCGTCCCTCTTCGTCCTCCCATTTGATCCCGTGGCCTTCTTTGTTCCAAGTACGTCTCGTTCGTCCATCTTCGTCCTCCCATTTGATCCGTTGGCCTTCTTTGTTCCAAGTTCGTCTCGTTCGTCCCTCTTCCTCCTCCTATTTGATCCGTAGGCCTTCTTTGGACCAAGTTCGTCTCGTTCGTCCAACTTCGTCCTCCCATTTGATCCGTTGGCCTTCTTTGTTCCAAGTTCGTCTCGTTCGTCCCTCTTCCTCCTCCTATTTGATCCGTTGGCCTTCTTTGGATCATATTTGTCTCGTTCGTCCCTCTTCGTCCTTCCATTTGATCCGTTGGCCTTCTTTGTTCCAAGTTCGTCTCGTTCGTCCCTCTTCGTCCTACCATTTGATCCGTAGGCCTTCTTTGGATCATGTTGGTCTCGTTCGTCCAACTTCGTCCTCCCATTTGATCTGTTGGCCTTCTTTGTTCCAAGTTCGTCTCGTTCGTCCCTCTTCCTCCTCCTATTTGATCCGTAGGCCTTCTTTGGACCAAGTTCGTCTCGTTCGTCCATCTTCATCCTCCCATTTGATCCGTAGGCCTTCTTTGGTCCAAGTTCGTCTCGTTCGTCCCTCTTCGTCCTCCCATTTGATCCGTAGGCCTTCTTTGGATCATGTTCGTCTCGTTCGTCCAACTTCGTCCTCCCATTTGATCCGTTGGCCTTCTTTGTTCCAAGTTCGTCTCATTCGTCGCTCTTCGTCCTCCCATTTGATCCGTTGGCCTTCTTTGGATCATGTTCGTCTCGTTCGTCCATCTTCGTCCTCCCATTTGATCTGTTGGCCTTCTTTGTTCCAAGTTCGTCTCCTTCGTCGCTCTTCGTCCTCCCATTTGATCCGTTGGCCTTCTTTGGATCATGTTCGTCTCGTTCGTCCCTCTTCGTCCTCCCATTCGATCCGTTGGCCTTCTTTGTTCCAGGTTCGTCTCGTTCGTCCCTCTTCGTCCTCGCATTTGATCCGTAGGCCTTCTTTGGATCATGTTCGTCTCTTTCGTCCAACTTCGTCCTCCCATTTGATCCGTTGGCCTTCTTTGTTCCAAGTTCGTCTCGTTCGTCCCTCTTCCTCCTCCTATTTGATCCGTAGGCCTTCTTTGGATCATATTCGTCTCGTTCGTCCCTCTTCGTCCATCCATTTGATCCGTTGGCCTTCTTTGTTCCATGTTCGTCTCGTTCGTCCCTCTTCGTCCTGCCATTTGATCTGTAGGCCTTCTTTGGATCATGTTCGTCTCGTTTGTCCATCTTCGTCCTCCCATTTGATCCGTTGGCCTTCTTTGGATCATATTCGTCTCGTTCGTCCCTCTTCGTCCTTCCATTTGATCCGTTGGCCTTCTTTGTTCCAAGTTCGTCTCGTTCGTCTCTCTTCGTCCTACCATTTGATCCGTAGGCCTTCTTTGGATCATGTTCGTCTCGTTCGTCCATCTTCGTCCTCCCATTCGATCCGTTCGCCTTCTTTGTTCCATGTTCGTCTCGTTCGTCCCTCTTCGTCCTCCCATTTGTTCCGTAGGCCTTCTTTGGATCATGTTCGTCTCGTTCGTCCATCTTCGTCCTCCCATTTGATCCCGTGGCCTTCTTTGTTCCAAGTACGTCTCGTTCGTCCATCTTCGTCCTCCCATTTGATCCGTTGGCCTTCTTTGTTCCAAGTTCGTCTCGTTCGTCCCTCTTCCTCCTCCTATTTGATCCGTAGGCCTTCTTTGGACCAAGTTCGTCTCGTTCGTCCAACTTCGTCCTCCCATTTGATCCGTTGGCCTTCTTTGTTCCAAGTTCGTCTCGTTCGTCCCTCTTCCTCCTCCTATTTGATCCGTTGGCCTTCTTTGGATCATATTTGTCTCGTTCGTCCCTCTTCGTCCTTCCATTTGATCCGTTGGCCTTCTTTGTTCCAAGTTCGTCTCGTTCGTCCCTCTTCGTCCTACCATTTGATCCGTAGGCCTTCTTTGGATCATGTTCGTCTCGTTTGTCCATCTTCGTCCTCCCATTTGATCCGTTGGCCTTCTTTGGATCATATTCGTCTCGTTCGTCCCTCTTCGTCCTTCCATTTGATCCGTTGGCCTTCTTTGTTCCAAGTTCGTCTCGTTCGTCCCTCTTCCTCCTCCTATTTGATCCGTTGGCCTTCTTTGGATCATATTTGTCTCGTTCGTCCCTCTTCGTCCTTCCATTTGATCCGTTGGCCTTCTTTGTTCCAAGTTCGTCTCGTTCGTCCCTCTTCGTCCTCCCATTTGATCCGTAGGCCTTCTTTGGATCATGTTCGTCTCGTTCGTCCAACTTCGTCCTCCCATTTGATCCGTTGGCCTTCTTTGTTCCAAGTTCGTCTCATTCGTCGCTCTTCGTCCTCCCATTTGATCCGTTGGCCTTCTTTGGATCATGTTCGTCTCGTTCGTCCATCTTCGTCCTCCCATTTGATCTGTTGGCCTTCTTTGTTCCAAGTTCGTCTCCTTCGTCGCTCTTCGTCCTCCCATTTGATCCGTTGGCCTTCTTTGGATCATGTTCGTCTCGTTCGTCCATCTTCGTCCTCCCATTCGATCCGTTGGCCTTCTTTGTTCCAGGTTCGTCTCGTTCGTCCCTCTTCTTCCTCGCATTTGATCCGTAGGCCTTCTTTGGATCATGTTCGTCTCTTTCGTCCAACTTCGTCCTCCCATTTGATCCGTTGGCCTTCTTTGTTCCAAGTTCGTCTCGTTCGTCCCTCTTCCTCCTCCTATTTGATCCGTAGGCCTTCTTTGGATCATATTCGTCTCGTTCGTCCCTCTTCGTCCTTCCATTTGATCCGTTGGCCTTCTTTGTTCCATGTTCGTCTCGTTCGTCCCTCTTCGTCCTGCCATTTGATCTGTAGGCCTTCTTTGGATCATGTTCGTCTCGTTTGTCCATCTTCGTCCTCCCATTTGATCCGTTGGCCTTCTTTGGATCATATTCGTCTCGTTCGTCCCTCTTCGTCCTTCCATTTGATCCGTTGGCCTTCTTTGTTCCAAGTTCGTCTCGTTCGTCTCTCTTCGTCCTACCATTTGATCCGTAGGCCTTCTTTGGATCATGTTCGTCTCGTTCGTCCATCTTCGTCCTCCCATTCGATCCGTTCGCCTTCTTTGTTCCATGTTCGTCTCGTTCGTCCCTCTTCGTCCTCCCATTTGTTCCGTAGGCCTTCTTTGGATCATGTTCGTCTCGTTCGTCCATCTTCGTCCTCCCATTTGATCCCGTGGCCTTCTTTGTTCCAAGTACGTCTCGTTCGTCCATCTTCGTCCTCCCATTTGATCCGTTGGCCTTCTTTGTTCCAAGTTCGTCTCGTTCGTCCCTCTTCCTCCTCCTATTTGATCCGTAGGCCTTCTTTGGACCAAGTTCGTCTCGTTCGTCCAACTTCGTCCTCCCATTTGATCCGTTGGCCTTCTTTGTTCCAAGTTCGTCTCGTTCGTCCCTCTTCCTCCTCCTATTTGATCCGTTGGCCTTCTTTGGATCATATTTGTCTCGTTCGTCCCTCTTCGTCCTTCCATTTGATCCGTTGGCCTTCTTTGTTCCAAGTTCGTCTCGTTCGTCCCTCTTCGTCCTACCATTTGATCCGTAGGCCTTCTTTGGATCATGTTCGTCTCGTTTGTCCATCTTCGTCCTCCCATTTGATCCGTTGGCCTTCTTTGGATCATATTCGTCTCGTTCGTCCCTCTTCGTCCTTCCATTTGATCCGTTGGCCTTCTTTGTTCCAAGTTCGTCTCGTTCGTCCCTCTTCGTCCTACCATTTGATCCGTAGGCCTTCTTTGGATCATGGTCGTCTCGTTCGTCCATCTTCGTCCTCCCATTCGATCCGTTGGCCTTCTTTGTTCCAGGTTCGTCTCGTTCGTCCCTCTTCGTCCTCGCATTTGATCCGTAGGCCTTCTTTGGATCATGTTCGTCTCTTTCGTCCAACTTCGTCCTCCCATTTGATCCGTTGGCCTTCTTTGTTCCAAGTTCGTCTCGTTCGTCCCTCTTCCTCCTCCTATTTGATCCGTAGGCCTTCTTTGGATCATATTCGTCTCGTTCGTCCCTCTTCGTCCTTCCATTTGATCCGTTGGCCTTCTTTGTTCCATGTTCGTCTCGTTCGTCCCTCTTCGTCCTGCCATTTGATCTGTAGGCCTTCTTTGGATCATGTTCGTCTCGTTTGTCCATCTTCGTCCTCCCATTTGATCCGTTGGCCTTCTTTGGATCATATTCGTCTCGTTCGTCCCTCTTCGTCCTTCCATTTGATCCGTTGGCCTTCTTTGTTCCAAGTTCGTCTCGTTCGTCTCTCTTCGTCCTACCATTTGATCCGTAGGCCTTCTTTGGATCATGTTCGTCTCGTTCGTCCATCTTCGTCCTCCCATTCGATCCGTTCGCCTTCTTTGTTCCAAGTTCATCTCGTTCGTCCCTCTTCGTCCTCCCATTTGTTCCGTAGGCCTTCTTTGGATCATGTTCGTCTCGTTCGTCCATCTTCGTCCTCCCATTTGATCCCGTGGCCTTCTTTGTTCCAAGTACGTCTCGTTCGTCCATCTTCGTCCTCCCATTTGATCCGTTGGCCTTCTTTGTCCCAAGTTCGTCTCGTTCGTCCCTCTTCCTCCTCCTATTTGATCCGTAGGCCTTCTTTGGACCAAGTTCGTCTCGTTCGTCCATCTTCGTCCTCCCATTTGATCCGTAGGCCTTCTTTGGTCCATGTTCGTCTCGTTCGTCCCTCTTCGTCCTCCCATTTGATCCGTAGGCCTTCTTTGGATCATGTTCGTCTCGTTCGTCCAACTTCGTCCTCCCATTTGATCCGTTGGCCTTCTTTGTTCCAAGTTCGTCTCATTCGTCGCTCTTCGTCCTCCCATTTGATCCGTTGGCCTTCTTTGGATCATGTTCGTCTCGTTCGTCCATCTTCGTCCTCCCATTTGATCTGTTGGCCTTCTTTGTTCCAAGTTCGTCTCATTCGTCGCTCTTCGTCCTCCCATTTGATCCGTTGGCCTTCTTTGGATCATGTTCGTCTCGTTCGTCCATCTTCGTCCTCCCATTCGATCCGTTGGCCTTCTTTGTTCCAGGTTCGTCTCGTTCGTCCCTCTTCGTCCTCGCATTTGATCCGTAGGCCTTCTTTGGATCATGTTCGTCTCTTTCGTCCAACTTCGTCCTCCCATTTGATCCGTTGGCCTTCTTTGTTCCAAGTTCGTCTCGTTCGTCCCTCTTCCTCCTCCTATTTGATCCGTAGGCCTTCTTTGGATCATATTCGTCTCGTTCGTCCCTCCTCGTCCTTCCATTTGATCCGTTGGCCTTCTTTGTTCCATGTTCGTCTCGTTCGTCCCTCTTCGTCCTGCCATTTGATCTGTAGGCCTTCTTTGGATCATGTTCGTCTCGTTTGTCCATCTTCGTCCTCCCATTTGATCCGTTGGCCTTCTTTGGATCATATTCGTCTCGTTCGTCCCTCTTCGTCCTTCCATTTGATCCGTTGGCCTTCTTTGTTCCAAGTTCGTCTCGTTCGTCTCTCTTCGTCCTACCATTTGATCCGTAGGCCTTCTTTGGATCATGTTCGTCTCGTTCGTCCATCTTCGTCCTCCCATTCGATCCGTTCGCCTTCTTTGTTCCAAGTTCGTCTCGTTCGTCCCTCTTCGTCCTCCCATTTGTTCCGTAGGCCTTCTTTGGATCATGTTCGTCTCGTTCGTCCATCTTCGTCCTCCCATTTGATCCCGTGGCCTTCTTTGTTCCAAGTACGTCTCGTTCGTCCATCTTCGTCCTCCCATTTGATCCGTTGGCCTTCTTTGTTCCAAGTTCGTCTCGTTCGTCCCTCTTCCTCCTCCTATTTGATCCGTAGGCCTTCTTTGGACCAAGTTCGTCTCGTTCGTCCCTCTTCCTCCTCCTATTTGATCCGTAGGCCTTCTTTGGACCAAGTTCGTCTCGTTCGTCCATCTTCGTCCTCCCATTTGATCCGTAGGCCTTCTTTGGTCCATGTTCGTCTCGTTCGTCCCTCTTCGTCCTCCCATTTGATCCGTAGGCCTTCTTTGGATCATGTTCGTCTCTTTCGTCCAACTTCGTCCTCCCATTTGATCCGTTGGCCTTCTTTGTTCCAAGTTCGTCTCGTTCGTCCCTCTTCCTCCTCCTATTTGATCCGTAGGCCTTCTTTGGATCATATTCGTCTCGTTCGTCCCTCTTCGTCCTTCCATTTGATCCGTTGGCCTTCTTTGTTCCATGTTCGTCTCGTTCGTCCCTCTTCGTCCTGCCATTTGATCTGTAGGCCTTCTTTGGATCATGTTCGTCTCGTTTGTCCATCTTCGTCCTCCCATTTGATCCGTTGGCCTTCTTTGGATCATATTCGTCTCGTTCGTCCCTCTTCGTCCTTCAATTTGATCCGTTGGCCTTCTTTGTTCCAAGTTCGTCTCGTTCGTCTCTCTTCGTCCTACCATTTGATCCGTAGGCCTTCTTTGGATCATGTTCGTCTCGTTCGTCCATCTTCGTCCTCCCATTCGATCCGTTCGCCTTCTTTGTTCCAAGTTCATCTCGTTCGTCCCTCTTCGTCCTCCCATTTGTTCCGTAGGCCTTCTTTGGATCATGTTCGTCTCGTTCGTCCATCTTCGTCCTCCCATTTGATCCCGTGGCCTTCTTTGTTCCAAGTACGTCTCGTTCGTCCATCTTCGTCCTCCCATTTGATCCGTTGGCCTTCTTTGTCCCAAGTTCGTCTCGTTCGTCCCTCTTCCTCCTCCTATTTGATCCGTAGGCCTTCTTTGGACCAAGTTCGTCTCGTTCGTCCATCTTCGTCCTCCCATTTGATCCGTAGGCCTTCTTTGGTCCATGTTCGTCTCGTTCGTCCCTCTTCGTCCTCCCATTTGATCCGTAGGCCTTCTTTGGATCATGTTCGTCTCGTTCGTCCAACTTCGTCCTCCCATTTGATCCGTTGGCCTTCTTTGTTCCAAGTTCGTCTCATTCGTCGCTCTTCGTCCTCCCATTTGATCCGTTGGCCTTCTTTGGATCATGTTCGTCTCGTTCGTCCATCTTCGTCCTCCCATTTGATCTGTTGGCCTTCTTTGTTCCAAGTTCGTCTCATTCGTCGCTCTTCGTCCTCCCATTTGATCCGTTGGCCTTCTTTGGATCATGTTCGTCTCGTTCGTCCATCTTCGTCCTCCCATTCGATCCGTTGGCCTTCTTTGTTCCAGGTTCGTCTCGTTCGTCCCTCTTCGTCCTCGCATTTGATCCGTAGGCCTTCTTTGGATCATGTTCGTCTCTTTCGTCCAACTTCGTCCTCCCATTTGATCCGTTGGCCTTCTTTGTTCCAAGTTCGTCTCGTTCGTCCCTCTTCCTCCTCCTATTTGATCCGTAGGCCTTCTTTGGATCATATTCGTCTCGTTCGTCCCTCCTCGTCCTTCCATTTGATCCGTTGGCCTTCTTTGTTCCATGTTCGTCTCGTTCGTCCCTCTTCGTCCTGCCATTTGATCTGTAGGCCTTCTTTGGATCATGTTCGTCTCGTTTGTCCATCTTCGTCCTCCCATTTGATCCGTTGGCCTTCTTTGGATCATATTCGTCTCGTTCGTCCCTCTTCGTCCTTCCATTTGATCCGTTGGCCTTCTTTGTTCCAAGTTCGTCTCGTTCGTCTCTCTTCGTCCTACCATTTGATCCGTAGGCCTTCTTTGGATCATGTTCGTCTCGTTCGTCCATCTTCGTCCTCCCATTCGATCCGTTCGCCTTCTTTGTTCCAAGTTCGTCTCGTTCGTCCCTCTTCGTCCTCCCATTTGTTCCGTAGGCCTTCTTTGGATCATGTTCGTCTCGTTCGTCCATCTTCGTCCTCCCATTTGATCCCGTGGCCTTCTTTGTTCCAAGTACGTCTCGTTCGTCCATCTTCGTCCTCCCATTTGATCCGTTGGCCTTCTTTGTTCCAAGTTCGTCTCGTTCGTCCCTCTTCCTCCTCCTATTTGATCCGTAGGCCTTCTTTGGACCAAGTTCGTCTCGTTCGTCCCTCTTCCTCCTCCTATTTGATCCGTAGGCCTTCTTTGGACCAAGTTCGTCTCGTTCGTCCATCTTCGTCCTCCCATTTGATCCGTAGGCCTTCTTTGGTCCATGTTCGTCTCGTTCGTCCCTCTTCGTCCTCCCATTTGATCCGTAGGCCTTCTTTGGATCATGTTCGTCTCTTTCGTCCAACTTCGTCCTCCCATTTGATCCGTTGGCCTTCTTTGTTCCAAGTTCGTCTCGTTCGTCCCTCTTCCTCCTCCTATTTGATCCGTAGGCCTTCTTTGGATCATATTCGTCTCGTTCGTCCCTCTTCGTCCTTCCATTTGATCCGTTGGCCTTCTTTGTTCCATGTTCGTCTCGTTCGTCCCTCTTCGTCCTGCCATTTGATCTGTAGGCCTTCTTTGGATCATGTTCGTCTCGTTTGTCCATCTTCGTCCTCCCATTTGATCCGTTGGCCTTCTTTGGATCATATTCGTCTCGTTCGTCCCTCTTCGTCCTTCCATTTGATCCGTTGGCCTTCTTTGTTCCAAGTTCGTCTCGTTCGTCTCTCTTCGTCCTACCATTTGATCCGTAGGCCTTCTTTGGATCATGTTCGTCTCGTTCGTCCATCTTCGTCCTCCCATTCGATCCGTTCGCCTTCTTTGTTCCAAGTTCATCTCGTTCGTCCCTCTTCGTCCTCCCATTTGTTCCGTAGGCCTTCTTTGGATCATGTTCGTCTCGTTCGTCCATCTTCGTCCTCCCATTTGATCCCGTGGCCTTCTTTGTTCCAAGTACGTCTCGTTCGTCCATCTTCGTCCTCCCATTTGATCCGTTGGCCTTCTTTGTCCCAAGTTCGTCTCGTTCGTCCCTCTTCCTCCTCCTATTTGATCCGTAGGCCTTCTTTGGACCAAGTTCGTCTCGTTCGTCCATCTTCGTCCTCCCATTTGATCCGTAGGCCTTCTTTGGTCCATGTTCGTCTCGTTCGTCCCTCTTCGTCCTCCCATTTGATCCGTAGGCCTTCTTTGGATCATGTTCGTCTCGTTCGTCCAACTTCGTCCTCCCATTTGATCCGTTGGCCTTCTTTGTTCCAAGTTCGTCTCATTCGTCGCTCTTCGTCCTCCCATTTGATCCGTTGGCCTTCTTTGGATCATGTTCGTCTCGTTCGTCCATCTTCGTCCTCCCATTTGATCTGTTGGCCTTCTTTGTTCCAAGTTCGTCTCATTCGTCGCTCTTCGTCCTCCCATTTGATCCGTTGGCCTTCTTTGGATCATGTTCGTCTCGTTCGTCCATCTTCGTCCTCCCATTCGATCCGTTGGCCTTCTTTGTTCCAGGTTCGTCTCGTTCGTCCCTCTTCGTCCTCGCATTTGATCCGTAGGCCTTCTTTGGATCATGTTCGTCTCTTTCGTCCAACTTCGTCCTCCCATTTGATCCGTTGGCCTTCTTTGTTCCAAGTTCGTCTCGTTCGTCCCTCTTCCTCCTCCTATTTGATCCGTAGGCCTTCTTTGGATCATATTCGTCTCGTTCGTCCCTCCTCGTCCTTCCATTTGATCCGTTGGCCTTCTTTGTTCCATGTTCGTCTCGTTCGTCCCTCTTCGTCCTGCCATTTGATCTGTAGGCCTTCTTTGGATCATGTTCGTCTCGTTTGTCCATCTTCGTCCTCCCATTTGATCCGTTGGCCTTCTTTGGATCATATTCGTCTCGTTCGTCCCTCTTCGTCCTTCCATTTGATCCGTTGGCCTTCTTTGTTCCAAGTTCGTCTCGTTCGTCTCTCTTCGTCCTACCATTTGATCCGTAGGCCTTCTTTGGATCATGTTCGTCTCGTTCGTCCATCTTCGTCCTCCCATTCGATCCGTTCGCCTTCTTTGTTCCAAGTTCGTCTCGTTCGTCCCTCTTCGTCCTCCCATTTGTTCCGTAGGCCTTCTTTGGATCATGTTCGTCTCGTTCGTCCATCTTCGTCCTCCCATTTGATCCCGTGGCCTTCTTTGTTCCAAGTACGTCTCGTTCGTCCATCTTCGTCCTCCCATTTGATCCGTTGGCCTTCTTTGTTCCAAGTTCGTCTCGTTCGTCCCTCTTCCTCCTCCTATTTGATCCGTAGGCCTTCTTTGGACCAAGTTCGTCTCGTTCGTCCCTCTTCCTCCTCCTATTTGATCCGTAGGCCTTCTTTGGACCAAGTTCGTCTCGTTCGTCCATCTTCGTCCTCCCATTTGATCCGTAGGCCTTCTTTGGTCCATGTTCGTCTCGTTCGTCCCTCTTCGTCCTCCCATTTGATCCGTAGGCCTTCTTTGGATCATGTTCGTCTCGTTCGTCCAACTTCGTCCTCCCATTTGATCCGTTGGCCTTCTTTGTTCCAAGTTCGTCTCATTCGTCGCTCTTCGTCCTCCCATTTGATCCGTTGGCCTTCTTTGGATCATGTTCGTCTCGTTCGTCCATCTTCGTCCTCCCATTTGATCTGTTGGCCTTCTTTGTTCCAAGTTCGTCTCATTCGTCGCTCTTCGTCCTCCCATTTGATCCGTTGGCCTTCTTTGGATCATGTTCGTCTCGTTCGTCCATCTTCGTCCTCCCATTCGATCCGTTGGCCTTCTTTGTTCCAGGTTCGTCTCGTTCGTCCCTCTTCGTCCTCGCATTTGATCCGTAGGCCTTCTTTGGATCATGTTCGTCTCTTTCGTCCAACTTCGTCCTCCCATTTGATCCGTTGGCCTTCTTTGTTCCAAGTTCGTCTCGTTCGTCCCTCTTCCTCCTCCTATTTGATCCGTATGCCTTCTTTGGATCATATTCGTCTCGTTCGTCCCTCCTCGTCCTTCCATTTGATCCGTTGGCCTTCTTTGTTCCATGTTCGTCTCGTTCGTCCCTCTTCGTCCTGCCATTTGATCTGTAGGCCTTCTTTGGATCATGTTCGTCTCGTTTGTCCATCTTCGTCCTCCCATTTGATCCGTTGGCCTTCTTTGGATCATATTCGTCTCGTTCGTCCCTCTTCGTCCTTCCATTTGATCCGTTGGCCTTCTTTGTTCCAAGTTCGTCTCGTTCGTCTCTCTTCGTCCTACCATTTGATCCGTAGGCCTTCTTTGGATCATGTTCGTCTCGTTCGTCCATCTTCGTCCTCCCATTCGATCCGTTCGCCTTCTTTGTTCCAAGTTCGTCTCGTTCGTCCCTCTTCGTCCTCCCATTTGTTCCGTAGGCCTTCTTTGGATCATGTTCGTCTCGTTCGTCCATCTTCGTCCTCCCATTTGATCCCGTGGCCTTCTTTGTTCCAAGTACGTCTCGTTCGTCCATCTTCGTCCTCCCATTTGATCCGTTGGCCTTCTTTGTTCCAAGTTCGTCTCGTTCGTCCCTCTTCCTCCTCCTATTTGATCCGTAGGCCTTCTTTGGACCAAGTTCGTCTCGTTCGTCCAACTTCGTCCTCCCATTTGATCCGTTGGCCTTCTTTGTTCCAAGTTCGTCTCGTTCGTCCCTCTTCCTCCTCCTATTTGATCCGTTGGCCTTCTTTGGATCATATTTGTCTCGTTCGTCCCTCTTCGTCCTTCCATTTGATCCGTTGGCCTTCTTTGTTCCAAGTTCGTCTCGTTCGTCCCTCTTCGTCCTACCATTTGATCCGTAGGCCTTCTTTGGATCATGTTCGTCTCGTTTGTCCATCTTCGTCCTCCCATTTGATCCGTTGGCCTTCTTTGGATCATATTCGTCTCGTTCGTCCCTCTTCGTCCTTCCATTTGATCCGTTGGCCTTCTTTGTTCCAAGTTCGTCTCGTTCGTCCCTCTTCGTCCTACCATTTGATCCGTAGGCCTTCTTTGGATCATGGTCGTCTCGTTCGTCCATCTTCGTCCTCCCATTCGATCCGTTGGCCTTCTTTGTTCCAGGTTCGTCTCGTTCGTCCCTCTTCGTCCTCGCATTTGATCCGTAGGCCTTCTTTGGATCATGTTCGTCTCTTTCGTCCAACTTCGTCCTCCCATTTGATCCGTTGGCCTTCTTTGTTCCAAGTTCGTCTCGTTCGTCCCTCTTCCTCCTCCTATTTGATCCGTAGGCCTTCTTTGGATCATATTCGTCTCGTTCGTCCCTCTTCGTCCTTCCATTTGATCCGTTGGCCTTCTTTGTTCCATGTTCGTCTCGTTCGTCCCTCTTCGTCCTGCCATTTGATCTGTAGGCCTTCTTTGGATCATGTTCGTCTCGTTTGTCCATCTTCGTCCTCCCATTTGATCCGTTGGCCTTCTTTGGATCATATTCGTCTCGTTCGTCCCTCTTCGTCCTTCCATTTGATCCGTTGGCCTTCTTTGTTCCAAGTTCGTCTCGTTCTTCTCTCTTCGTCCTACCATTTGATCCGTAGGCCTTCTTTGGATCATGTTCGTCTCGTTCGTCCATCTTCGTCCTCCCATTCGATCCGTTCGCCTTCTTTGTTCCAAGTTCGTCTCGTTCGTCCCTCTTCGTCCTCCCATTTGTTCCGTAGGCCTTCTTTGGATCATGTTCGTCTCGTTCGTCCATCTTCGTCCTCCCATTTGATCCCGTGGCCTTCTTTGTTCCAAGTACGTCTCGTTCCTCCATCTTCGTCCTCCCATTTGATCCGTTGGCCTTCTTTGTTCCAAGTTCGTCTCGTTCGTCCCTCTTCCTCCTCCTATTTGATCCGTAGGCCTTCTTTGGACCAAGTTCGTCTCGTTCGTCCATCTTCGTCCTCCCATTTGATCCGTAGGCCTTCTTTGGTCCATGTTCGTCTCGTTCGTCCCTCTTCGTCCTCCCATTTGATCCGTAGGCCTTCTTTGGATCATGTTCGTCTCGTTCGTCCAACTTCGTCCTCCCATTTGATCCGTTGGCCTTCTTTGTTCCAAGTTCGTCTCATTCGTCGCTCTTCGTCCTCCCATTTGATCCGTTGGCCTTCTTTGGATCATGTTCGTCTCGTTCGTCCATCTTCGTCCTCCCATTCGATCTGTTGGCCTTCTTTGTTCCAAGTTCGTCTCATTCGTCGCTCTTCGTCCTCCCATTTGATCCGTTGGCCTTCTTTGGATCATGTTCGTCTCGTTCGTCCATCTTCGTCCTCCCATTCGATCCGTTGGCCTTCTTTGTTCCAGGTTCGTCTCGTTCGTCCCTCTTCGTCCTCGCATTTGATCCGTAGGCCTTCTTTGGATCATGTTCGTCTCTTTCGTCCAACTTCGTCCAACTTCGTCCTCCCATTTGATCCGTTGGCCTTCTTTGTTCCAAGTTCGTCTCGTTCGTCCCTCTTCCTCCTCCTATTTGATCCGTAGGCCTTCTTTGGATCATATTCGTCTCGTTCGTCCCTCTTCGTCCTTCCATTTGATCCGTTGGCCTTCTTTGTTCCATGTTCGTCTCGTTCGTCCCTCTTTGTCCTGCCATTTGATCTGTAGGCCTTCTTTGGATCATGTTCGTCTCGTTTGTCCATCTTCGTCCTCCCATTTGATCCGTTGGCCTTCTTTGGATCATATTCGTCTCGTTCGTCCCTCTTCGTCCTTCCATTTGATCCGATGGCCTTCTTTGTTCCAAGTTCGTCTCGTTCGTCTCTCTTCGTCCTACCATTTGATCCGTAGGCCTTCTTTGGATCATGTTCGTCTCGTTCGTCCATCTTCGTCCTCCCATTCGATCCGTTCGCCTTCTTTGTTCCAAGTTCGTCTCGTTCGTCCCTCTTCGTCCTCCCATTTGTTCCGTAGGCCTTCTTTGGATCATGTTCGTCTCGTTCGTCCATCTTCGTCCTCCCATTTGATCCCGTGGCCTTCTTTGTTCCAAGTACGTCTCGTTCGTCCATCTTCGTCCTCCCATTTGATCCGTTGGCCTTCTTTGTTCCAAGTTCGTCTCGTTCGTCCCTCTTCCTCCTCCTATTTGATCCGTAGGCCTTCTTTGGACCAAGTTCGTCTCGTTCGTCCAACTTCGTCCTCCCATTTGATCCGTTGGCCTTCTTTGTTCCAAGTTCGTCTCGTTCGTCCCTCTTCCTCCTCCTATTTGATCCGTTGGCCTTCTTTGGATCATATTTTTCTCGTTCGTCCCTCTTCGTCCTTCCATTTGATCCGTTGGCCTTCTTTGTTCCAAGTTCGTCTCGTTCGTCCCTCTTCGTCCTACCATTTGATCCGTAGGCCTTCTTTGGATCATGTTCGTCTCGTTTGTCCATCTTCGTCCTCCCATTTGATCCGTTGGCCTTCTTTGGATCATATTCGTCTCGTTCGTCCCTCTTCGTCCTTCCATTTGATCCGTTGGCCTTCTTTGTTCCAAGTTCGTCTCGTTCGTCCCTCTTCGTCCTACCATTTGATCCGTAGGCCTTCTTTGTATCATGGTCGTCTCGTTCGTCCATCTTCGTCCTCCCATTCGATCCGTTGGCCTTCTTTGTTCCAAGTTCGTCTCGTTCGTCCCTCTTCCTCCTCCTATTTGATCCGTAGGCCTTCTTTGGACCAAGTTCGTCTCGTTCGTCCATCTTCGTCCTCCCATTTCATCTGTTGGCCTTCTTTGTTCCAAGTTCGTCTCGTTCGTCCCTCTTCGTCCTCCCATTTGTTCCGTAGGCCTTCTTTGGATCATGTTCGTCTCGTTCATCCATCTTCGTCCTCCCATTTGATCCCGTGGCCTTCTTTGTTCCAAGTTCGTCTCGTTCGTCCATCTTCGTCCTCCCATTTGATCCGTTGGCCTTCTTTGTTCCAAGTTCGTCTCGTTCGTCCCTCTTCCTCCTCCTATTTGATCCGTTGGCCTTCTTTGGATCATATTTGTCTCGTTCGTCCCTCTTCGTCCTTCCATTTGATCCGTTGACCTTCTTTGTTCCAAGTTCGTCACGTTCGTCCCTCTTCGTCCTACCATTTGATCCGTAGGCCTTCTTTGGATCATGTTCGTCTCGTTTGTCCATCTTCGTCCTCCCATTTGATCCGTTGGCCTTCTTTGGATCATATTTGTCTCGTTCGTCCCTCTTCGTCCTTCCATTTGATCCGTTGACCTTCTTTGTTCCAAGTTCGTCTCGTTCGTCCCTCTTCGTCCTACCATTTGATCTGTAGGCCTTCTTTGGATCATGTTCGTCTCGTTTGTCCATCTTCGTCCTCCCATTTGATCCGTTGGCCTTCTTTGGATCATATTCGTCTC
Source organism: Glycyrrhiza uralensis (assembly GCA_030159175.1). Taxonomy (NCBI): domain Eukaryota; kingdom Viridiplantae; phylum Streptophyta; class Magnoliopsida; order Fabales; family Fabaceae; genus Glycyrrhiza; species Glycyrrhiza uralensis. The sequence continues at coordinate 14,173,562 of BRZY01000008.1, read as the reverse complement.
GTTCGTCCCTCTTCGTCCTTCCATTTGATCCGTTGGCCTTCTTTGTTCCAAGTTCGTCTCGTTCGTCCCTCTTCGTCCTACCATTTGATCCGTAGGCCTTCTTTGGATCATGGTCGTCTCGTTCGTCCATCTTCGTCCTCCCATTCGATCCGTTGGCCTTCTTTGTTCCAAGTTCGTCTCGTTCGTCCCTCTTCCTCCTCCTATTTGATCCGTAGGCCTTCTTTGGACCAAGTTCGTCTCGTTCGTCCATCTTCGTCCTCCCATTTCATCTGTTGGCCTTCTTTGTTCCAAGTTCGTCTCATTCGTCCCTCTTCGTCCTCCCATTTGTTCCGCAGGCCTTCTTTGGATCATGTTCGTCTCGTTCGTCCATCTTCGTCCTCCCATTTGATCCCGTGGCCTTCTTTGTTCCAAGTTCGTCTCGTTCGTCCATCTTCGTCCTCCCATTTGATCCGTTGGCCTTCTTTGTTCCAAGTTCGTCTCGTTCGTCCCTCTTCCTCCTCCTATTTGATCCGTTGGCCTTCTTTGGATCATTTTTGTCTCGTTCGTCCCTCTTCGTCCTTCCATTTGATCCGTTGGCCTTCTTTGTTCCAAGTTCGTCTCGTTCGTCCCTCTTCGTCCTACCATTTGATCCGTAGGCCTTCTTTGGATCATGTTCGTCTCGTTTGTCCATCTTCATCCTCCCATTTGATCTGTTGGCCTTCTTTGGATCATATTCGTCTCGTTCGTCCCTCTTCGTCCTTCCATTTGATCCGTTGGCCTTCTTTGTTCCAAGTTCGTCTCGTTCGTCCCTCTTCGTCCTACCATTTGATCCGTAGGCCTTCTTTGGATCATGGTCGTCTCGTTCGTCCATCTTCGTCCTCCCATTCGATCCGTTGGCCTTCTTTGTTCCAAGTTCGTCTCGTTCGTCCCTCTTCGTCCTCCCATTTGATCCGAAGGCCTTCTTTGGATCATGTTGGTCTCGTTCGTCCAACTTCGTCCTCCCATTCGATCCGTTGGCCTTCTTTGTTCCAGGTTCGTCTCGTTCGTCCCTCTTCGTCCTCGCATTTGATCCGTAGGCCTTCTTTGGATCATGTTCGTCTCGTTTGTCCATCTTCGTCCTCCCATTCGATCCGTTGGCCTTCTTTGTTCCAAGTTCGTCTCGTTCGTCCCTCTTCCTCCTCCTATTTGATCCGTAGGCCTTCTTTGGACCAAGTTCGTCTCGTTCGTCCATCTTCGTCCTCCCATTTGATCCGTTGGCCTTCTTTGTTCCAAGTTCGTCTCATTCGTCGCTCTTCGTCCTCCCATTTGATCCGTTGGCCTTCTTTGGATCATGTTCGTCTCGTTCGTCCATCTTCGTCCTCCCATTTGATCTGTTGGCCTTCTTTGTTCCAAGTTCGTCTCATTCGTCGCTCTTCGTCCTCCCATTTGATCCGTTGGCCTTCTTTGGATCATGTTCGTCTCGTTCGTCCATCTTCGTCCTCCCATTCGATCCGTTGGCCTTCTTTGTTCCAGGTTCGTCTCGTTCGTCCCTCTTCGTCCTCGCATTTGATCCGTAGGCCTTCTTTGGATCATGTTCGTCTCTTTCGTCCAACTTCGTCCTCCATTTGATCCGTTGGCCTTCTTTGTTCCAAGTTCGTCTCCTTCGTCCCTCTTCCTCCTCCTATTTGATCCGTAGGCCTTCTTTGGATCATATTCGTCTCGTTCGTCCCTCTTCGTCCTTCCATTTGATCCGTTGGCCTTCTTTGTTCCATGTTCGTCTCGTTCGTCCCTCTTCGTCCTACCATTTGATCTGTAGGCCTTCTTTGTATCATGGTCGTCTCGTTCGTCCATCTTCGTCCTCCCATTCGATCCGTTGGCCTTCTTTGTTCCAAGTTCGTCTCGTTCGTCCCTCTTCCTCCTCCTATTTGATCCGTAGGCCTTCTTTGGACCAAGTTCGTCTTGTTCGTCCATCTTCGTCCTCCCATTTGATCCGTTGGCCTTCTTTGTTCCAAGTTCGTCTCGTTCGTCCCTCTTCCTCCTCCTATTTGATCCGTTGGCCTTCTTTGGATCATATTTGTCTCGTTCGTCCCTCTTCGTCCTTCCATTTGATCCGTTGACCTTCTTTGTTCCAAGTTCGTCTCGTTCGTCCCTCTTCGTCCTACCATTTGATCCGTAGGCCTTCTTTGGATCATGTTCGTCTCGTTTGTCCATCTTCGTCCTCCCATTTGATCCGTTGGCCTTCTTTGGATCATATTTGTCTCGTTCGTCCCTCTTCGTCCTTCCATTTGATCCGTTGACCTTCTTTGTTCCAAGTTCGTCTCGTTCGTCCCTCTTCGTCCTACCATTTGATCCGTAGGCCTTCTTTGGATCATGTTCGTCTCGTTTGTCCATCTTCGTCCTCCCATTTGATCCGTTGGCCTTCTTTGGATCATATTCGTCTCGTTCGTCCCTCTTCGTCCTTCCATTTGATCCGTTGGCCTTCTTTGTTCCAAGTTCGTCTCGTTCGTCCCTCTTCGTCCTACCATTTGATCCGTAGGCCTTCTTTGGATCATGGTCGTCTCGTTCGTCCATCTTCGTCCTCCCATTCGATCCGTTGGCCTTCTTTGTTCCAAGTTCGTCTCGTTCGTCCCTCTTCCTCCTCCTATGTGATCCGTAGGCCTTCTTTGGACCAAGTTCGTCTCGTTCGTCCATCTTCGTCCTCCCATTTCATCTGTTGGCCTTCTTTGTTCCAAGTTCGTCTCATTCGTCCCTCTTCGTCCTCCCATTTGTTCCGCAGGCCTTCTTTGGATCATGTTCGTCTCGTTCGTCCATCTTCGTCCTCCCATTTGATCCCGTGGCCTTCTTTGTTCCAAGTTCGTCTCGTTCGTCCATCTTCGTCCTCCCATTTGATCCGTTGGCCTTCTTTGTTCCAAGTTCGTCTCGTTCGTCCCTCTTCCTCCTCCTATTTGATCCGTTGGCCTTCTTTGGATCATATTTGTCTCGTTCGTCCCTCTTCGTCCTTCCATTTGATCCGTTGGCCTTCTTTGTTCCAAGTTCGTCTCGTTCGTCCCTCTTCGTCCTACCATTTGATCCGTAGGCCTTCTTTGGATCATGTTCGTCTCGTTTGTCCATCTTCATCCTCCCATTTGATCTGTTGGCCTTCTTTGGATCATATTCGTCTCGTTCGTCCCTCTTCGTCCTTCCATTTGATCCGTTGGCCTTCTTTGTTCCAAGTTCGTCTCGTTCGTCCCTCTTCGTCCTACCATTTGATCCGTAGGCCTTCTTTGGATCATGGTCGTCTCGTTCGTCCATCTTCGTCCTCCCATTCGATCCGTTGGCCTTCTTTGTTCCAAGTTCGTCTCGTTCGTCCCTCTTCGTCCTCCCATTTGATCCGAAGGCCTTCTTTGGATCATGTTGGTCTCGTTCGTCCAACTTCGTCCTCCCATTCGATCCGTTGGCCTTCTTTGTTCCAGGTTCGTCTCGTTCGTCCCTCTTCGTCCTCGCATTTGATCCGTAGGCCTTCTTTGGATCATGTTCGTCTCGTTTGTCCATCTTCGTCCTCCCATTCGATCCGTTGGCCTTCTTTGTTCCAAGTTCGTCTCGTTCGTCCCTCTTCCTCCTCCTATTTGATCCGTAGGCCTTCTTTGGACCAAGTTCGTCTCGTTCGTCCATCTTCGTCCTCCCATTTGATCCGTTGGCCTTCTTTGTTCCAAGTTCGTCTCATTCGTCGCTCTTCGTCCTCCCATTTGATCCGTTGGCCTTCTTTGGATCATGTTCGTCTCGTTCGTCCATCTTCGTCCTCCCATTTGATCTGTTGGCCTTCTTTGTTCCAAGTTCGTCTCATTCGTCGCTCTTCGTCCTCCCATTTGATCCGTTGGCCTTCTTTGGATCATGTTCGTCTCGTTCGTCCATCTTCGTCCTCCCATTCGATCCGTTGGCCTTCTTTGTTCCAGGTTCGTCTCGTTCGTCCCTCTTCGTCCTCGCATTTGATCCGTAGGCCTTCTTTGGATCATGTTCGTCTCTTTCGTCCAACTTCGTCCTCCATTTGATCCGTTGGCCTTCTTTGTTCCAAGTTCGTCTCGTTCGTCCCTCTTCCTCCTCCTATTTGATCCGTAGGCCTTCTTTGGATCATATTCGTCTCGTTCGTCCCTCTTCGTCCTTCCATTTGATCCGTTGGCCTTCTTTGTTCCATGTTCGTCTCGTTCGTCCCTCTTCGTCCTACCATTTGATCTGTAGGCCTTCTTTGGATCATGTTCGTCTCGTTTGTCCATCTTCGTCCTCCCATTTGATCCGTTGGCCTTCTTTGGATCATATTCGTCTCGTTCGTCCCTCTTCGTCCTTCCATTTGATCCGTTGGCCTTCTTTGTTCCAAGTTCGTCTCGTTCGTCTCTCTTCGTCCTACCATTTGATCCGTAGGCCTTCTTTGGATCATGTTCGTCTCGTTCGTCCATCTTCGTCCTCCCATTCGATCCGTTCGCCTTCTTTGTTCCAAGTTCGTCTCGTTCGTCCCTCTTCGTCCTCCCATTTGTTCCGTAGGCCTTCTTTGGATCATGTTCGTCTCGTTCGTCCATCTTCGTCCTCCCATTTGATCCCGTGGCCTTCTTTGTTCCAAGTACGTCTCGTTCGTCCATCTTCGTCCTCCCATTTGATCCGTTGGCCTTCTTTGTTCCAAGTTCGTCTCGTTCGTCCCTCTTCCTCCTCCTATTTGATCCGTAGGCCTTCTTTGGACCAAGTTCGTCTCGTTCGTCCAACTTCGTCCTCCCATTTGATCCGTTGGCCTTCTTTGTTCCAAGTTCGTCTCGTTCGTCCCTCTTCCTCCTCCTATTTGATCCGTTGGCCTTCTTTGGATCATATTTGTCTCGTTCGTCCCTCTTCGTCCTTCCATTTGATCCGTTGGCCTTCTTTGTTCCAAGTTCGTCTCGTTCGTCCCTCTTCGTCCTACCATTTGATCCGTAGGCCTTCTTTGGATCATGTTGGTCTCGTTCGTCCAACTTCGTCCTCCCATTTGATCTGTTGGCCTTCTTTGTTCCAAGTTCGTCTCGTTCGTCCCTCTTCCTCCTCCTATTTGATCCGTAGGCCTTCTTTTGACCAAGTTCGTCTCGTTCGTCCATCTTCGTCCTCCCATTTGATCCGTAGGCCTTCTTTGGGCCAAGTTCGTCTCGTTCGTCCCTCTTCGTCCTCCCATTTGATCCGTAGGCCTTCTTTGGATCATGTTCGTCTCGTTCGTCCAACTTCGTCCTCCCATTTGATCCGTTGGCCTTCTTTGTTCCAAGTTCGTCTCATTCGTCGCTCTTCGTCCTCCCATTTGATCCGTTGGCCTTCTTTGGATCATGTTCGTCTCGTTCGTCCATCTTCGTCCTCCCATTTGATCTGTTGGCCTTCTTTGTTCCAAGTTCGTCTCATTCGTCGCTCTTCGTCCTCCCATTTGATCCGTTGGCCTTCTTTGGATCATGTTCGTCTCGTTCGTCCATCTTCGTCCTCCCATTCGATCCGTTGGCCTTCTTTGTTCCAGGTTCGTCTCGTTCGTCCCTCTTCGTCCTCGCATTTGATCCGTAGGCCTTCTTTGGATCATGTTCGTCTCTTTCGTCCAACTTCGTCCTCCCATTTGATCCGTTGGCCTTCTTTGTTCCAAGTTCGTCTCGTTCGTCCCTCTTCCTCCTCCTATTTGATCCGTAGGCCTTCTTTGGATCATATTCGTCTCGTTCGTCCCTCTTCGTCCTTCCATTTGATCCGTTGGCCTTCTTTGTTCCATGTTCGTCTCGTTCGTCCCTCTTCGTCCTACCATTTGATCTGTAGGCCTTCTTTGGATCATGTTCGTCTCGTTTGTCCATCTTCGTCCTCCCATTTGATCCGTTGGCCTTCTTTGGATCATATTCGTCTCGTTCGTCCCTCTTCGTCCTTCCATTTGATCCGTTGGCCTTCTTTGTTCCAAGTTCGTCTCGTTCGTCTCTCTTCGTCCTACCATTTGATCCGTAGGCCTTCTTTGGATCATGTTCGTCTCGTTCGTCCATCTTCGTCCTCCCATTCGATCCGTTCGCCTTCTTTGTTCCAAGTTCGTCTCGTTCGTCCCTCTTCGTCCTCCCATTTGTTCCGTAGGCCTTCTTTGGATCATGTTCGTCTCGTTCGTCCATCTTCGTCCTCCCATTTGATCCCGTGGCCTTCTTTGTTCCAAGTACGTCTCGTTCGTCCAACTTCGTCCTCCCATTTGATCCGTTGGCCTTCTTTGTTCCAAGTTCGTCTCGTTCGTCCCTCTTCCTCCTCCTATTTGATCCGTAGGCCTTCTTTGGACCAAGTTCGTCTCGTTCGTCCAACTTCGTCCTCCCATTTGATCCGTTGGCCTTCTTTGTTCCAAGTTCGTCTCGTTCGTCCCTCTTCCTCCTCCTATTTGATCCGTTGGCCTTCTTTGGATCATATTTGTCTCGTTCGTCCCTCTTCGTCCTTCCATTTGATCCGTTGGCCTTCTTTGTTCCAAGTTCGTCTCGTTCGTCCCTCTTCGTCCTACCATTTGATCCGTAGGCCTTCTTTGTTCCAAGTTCGTCTCGTTCGTCCCTCTTCGTCCTACCATTTGATCCGTAGGCCTTCTTTGGATCATGTTCGTCTCGTTTGTCCATCTTCGTCCTCCCATTTGATCCGTTGGCCTTCTTTGGATCATATTCGTCTCGTTCGTCCATCTTCGTCCTTCCATTTGATCCGTTGGCCTTCTTTGTTCCAAGTTCGTCTCGTTCGTCCCTCTTCCTCCTCCTATTTGATCCGTAGGCCTTCTTTGGACCAAGTTCGTCTCGTTCGTCCAACTTCGTCCTCCCATTTGATCCGTTGGCCTTCTTTGTTCCAAGTTCGTCTCGTTCGTCCCACTTCCTCCTCCTATTTGATCCGTAGGCCTTCTTTGGACCAAGTTCGTCTCGTTCGTCCATCTTCGTCCTCCCATTTCATCTGTTGGCCTTCTTTGTTCCAAGTTCGTCTCATTCGTCCCTCTTCGTCCTCCCATTTGTTCCGTAGGCCTTCTTTGGATCATGTTCGTCTCGTTCATCCATCTTCGTCCTCCCACTTGATCCCGTGGCCTTCTTTGTTCCAAGTTCGTCTCGTTCGTCCATCTTCGTCCTCCCATTTGATCCGTTGGCCTTCTTTGTTCCAAGTTCGTCTCGTTCGTCCCTCTTCCTCCTCCTATTTGATCCGTTGGCCTTCTTTGGATCATATTTGTCTCGTTCGTCCCTCTTCGTCCTTCCATTTGATCCGTTGACCTTCTTTGTTCCAAGTTCGTCTCGTTCGTCCCTCTTCGTCCTACCATTTGATCCGTAGGCCTTCTTTGGATCATGTTCGTCTCGTTTGTCCATCTTCGTCCTCCCATTTGATCCGTTGGCCTTCTTTGGATCATATTCGTCTCGTTCGTCCCTCTTCGTCCTTCCATTTGATCCGTTGGCCTTCTTTGTTCCAAGTTCGTCTCGTTCGTCCCTCTTCGTCCTACCATTTGATCCGTAGGCCTTCTTTGGATCATGGTCGTCTCGTTCGTCCATCTTCGTCCTCCCATTCGATCCGTTGGCCTTCTTTGTTCCAAGTTCGTCTCGTTCGTCCCTCTTCCTCCTCCTATTTGATCCGTAGGCCTTCTTTGGACCAAGTTCGTCTCGTTCGTCCATCTTCGTCCTCCCATTTGATCCGTTGGCCTTCTTTGTTCCAAGTTCGTCTCGTTCGTCCATCTTCGTCCTCCCATTTGATCCGTTGGCCTTCTTTGTTCCAAGTTCGTCTCGTTCGTCCCTCTTCCTCCTCCTATTTGATCCGTTGGCCGTCTTTGGATCATATTTGTCTCGTTCGTCCCTCTTCGTCCTTCCATTTGATCCGTTGGCCTTCTTTGTTCCAAGTTCGTCTCGTTCGTCCCTCTTCGTCCTACCATTTGATCCGTAGGCCTTCTTTGGATCATGTTCGTCTCGTTTGTCCATCTTCATCCTCCCATTTGATCTGTTGGCCTTCTTTGGATCATATTCGTCTCGTTCGTCCCTCTTCGTCCTTCCATTCGATCCGTTGGCCTTCTTTGTTCCAGGTTCGTCTCGTTCGTCCCTCTTCGTCCTCGCATTTGATCCGTAGGCCTTCTTTGGATCATGTTCGTCTCGTTTGTCCATCTTCGTCCTCCCATTCGATCCGTTGGCCTTCTTTGTTCCAAGTTCGTCTCGTTCGTCCCTCTTCCTCCTCCTATTTGATCCGTAGGCCTTCTTTGGACCAAGTTCGTCTCGTTCGTCCATCTTCGTCCTCCCATTTCATCTGTTGGCCTTCTTTGTTCCAAGTTCGTCTCATTCGTCCCTCTTCGTCCTCCCATTTGTTCCGTAGGCCTTCTTTGGATCATGTTCGTCTCGTTCATCCATCTTCGTCCTCCCATTTGATCCCGTGGCCTTCTTTGTTCCAAGTTCGTCTCGTTCGTCCATCTTCGTCCTCCCATTTGATCCGTTGGCCTTCTTTGTTCCAAGTTCGTCTCGTTCGTCCCTCTTCCTCCTCCTATTTGATCCGTTGGCCTTCTTTGGATCATATTTGTCTCGTTCGTCCCTCTTCGTCCTTCCATTTGATCCGTTGGCCTTCTTTGTTCCAAGTTCGTCTCGTTCGTCCCTCTTCGTCCTACCATTTGATCCGTAGGCCTTCTTTGGATCATGTTAGTCTCGTTTGTCCATCTTCGTCCTCCCATTTGATCCGTTGGCCTTCTTTGGATCATATTCGTCTCGTTCGTCCCTCTTCGTCCTTCCATTTGATCCGTTGGCCTTCTTTGTTCCAAGTTCGTCTCGTTCGTCCCTCTTCGTCCTACCATTTGATCCGTAGGCCTTCTTTGGATCATGGTCGTCTCGTTCGTCCATCTTCGTCCTCCCATTCGATCCGTTGGCCTTCTTTGTTCCAAGTTCGTCTCGTTCGTCCATCTTCCTCCTCCTATTTGATCCGTTGGCCTTCTTTGGATCATATTTGTCTCGTTCGTCCCTCTTCGTCCTTCCATTTGATCCGTTGGCCTTCTTTGTTCCAAGTTCGTCTCGTTCGTCCCTCTTCGTCCTACCATTTGATCCGTAGGCCTTCTTTGGATCATGGTCGTCTCGTTCGTCCATCTTCGTCCTCCCATTCGATCCGTTGGCCTTCTTTGTTCCAAGTTCGTCTCGTTCGTCCCTCTTCGTCCTCCCATTTGATCCGTAGGCCTTCTTTGGATCATGTTGGTCTCGTTCGTCCAACTTCGTCCTCCCATTCTATCCGTTGGCCTTCTTTGTTCCAGGTTCGTCTCGTTCGTCCCTCTTCGTCCTCGCATTTGATCCGTAGGCCTTCTTTGGATCATGTTCGTCTCGTTTGTCCATCTTCGTCCTCCCATTTGATCCGTTGGCCTTCTTTGGATCATGTTCGTCTCGTTCGTCCATCTTCGTCCTCCCATTTGATCCGTAGGCCTTCTTTGGATCATGTTGGTCTCGTTCGTCCAACTTCGTCCTCCCATTCGATCCGTTGGCCTTCTTTGTTCCAAGTTCGTCTCGTTCGTCCCTCTTCGTCCTACCATTTGATCCGTAGGCCTTCTTTGGATCATGGTCGTCTCGTTCGTCCATCTTCGTCCTCCCATTCGATCCGTTGGCCTTCTTTGTTCCAAGTTCGTCTCGTTCGTCCCTCTTCCTCCTCCTATTTGATCCGTAGGCCTTCTTTGGACCAAGTTCGTCTCGTTCGTCCCTCTTCGTCCTCCCATTTGATCCGTAGGCCTTCTTTGGATCATGTTAGTCTCGTTTGTCCATCTTCGTCCTCCCATTTGATCCGTTGGCCTTCTTTGGATCATGTTAGTCTCGTTCGTCCCTCTTCGTCCTCCCATTTGATCCGAAGGCCTTCTTTGGATCATGTTGGTCTCGTTCGTCCAACTTCGTCCTCCCATTCGATCCGTTGGCCTTCTTTGTTCCAGGTTCGTCTCGTTCGTCCCTCTTCGTCCTCGCATTTGATCCGTAGGCCTTCTTTGGATCATGTTCGTCTCGTTTGTCCATCTTCGTCCTCCCATTCGATCCGTTGGCCTTCTTTGTTCCAAGTTCGTCTCGTTCGTCCCTCTTCCTCCTCCTATTTGATCCGTAGGCCTTCTTTGGACCAAGTTCGTCTCGTTCGTCCATCTTCGTCCTCCCATTTCATCTGTTGGCCTTCTTTGTTCCAAGTTCGTCTCATTCGTCCCTCTTCGTCCTCCCATTTGTTCCGTAGGCCTTCTTTGGATCATGTTCGTCTCGTTCATCCATCTTCGTCCTCCCATTTGATCCCGTGGCCTTCTTTGTTCCAAGTTCGTCTCGTTCGTCCATCTTCGTCCTCCCATTTGATCCGTTGGCCTTCTTTGTTCCAAGTTCGTCTCGTTCGTCCCTCTTCCTCCTCCTATTTGATCCGTTGGCCTTCTTTGGATCATATTTGTCTCGTTCGTCCCTCTTCGTCCTTCCATTTGATCCGTTGGCCTTCTTTGTTCCAAGTTCGTCTCGTTCGTCCCTCTTCGTCCTACCATTTGATCCGTAGGCCTTCTTTGGATCATGTTAGTCTCGTTTGTCCATCTTCGTCCTCCCATTTGATCCGTTGGCCTTCTTTGGATCATATTCGTCTCGTTCGTCCCTCTTCGTCCTTCCATTTGATCCGTTGGCCTTCTTTGTTCCAAGTTCGTCTCGTTCGTCCCTCTTCGTCCTACCATTTGATCCGTAGGCCTTCTTTGGATCATGGTCGTCTCGTTCGTCCATCTTCGTCCTCCCATTCGATCCGTTGGCCTTCTTTGTTCCAAGTTCGTCTCGTTCGTCCATCTTCCTCCTCCTATTTGATCCGTTGGCCTTCTTTGGATCATATTTGTCTCGTTCGTCCCTCTTCGTCCTTCCATTTGATCCGTTGGCCTTCTTTGTTCCAAGTTCGTCTCGTTCGTCCCTCTTCGTCCTACCATTTGATCCGTAGGCCTTCTTTGGATCATGTTCGTCTCGTTCGTCCATCTTCGTCCTCCCATTTGATCCGTTGGCCTTCTTTGGATCATGTTCGTCTCGTTCGTCCATCTTCGTCCTCCCATTTGATCCGTAGGCCTTCTTTGGATCATGTTGGTCTCGTTCGTCCAACTTCGTCCTCCCATTCGATCCGTTGGCCTTCTTTGTTCCAAGTTCGTCTCGTTCGTCCCTCTTCGTCCTACCATTTGATCCGTAGGCCTTCTTTGGATCATGGTCGTCTCGTTCGTCCATCTTCGTCCTCCCATTCGATCCGTTGGCCTTCTTTGTTCCAAGTTCGTCTCGTTCGTCCCTCTTCCTCCTCCTATTTGATCCGTAGGCCTTATTTGGACCAAGTTCGTCTCGTTCGTCCCTCTTCGTCCTCCCATTTGATCCGTAGGCCTTCTTTGGATCATGTTGGTCTCGTTCGTCCAACTTCGTCCTCCCATTCGATCCGTTGGCCTTCTTTGGATCAAGTTCGTCTCGTTCGTCCCTCTTCCTCCTCCTATTTGATCCGTTGGCCTTCTTTGGATCATATTTGTCTCGTTCGTCCCTCTTCGTCCTTCCATTTGATCCGTTGGCCTTCTTTGTTCCAAGTTCGTCTCGTTCGTCCCTCTTCGTCCTACCATTTGATCCGTAGGCCTTCTTTGGATCATGTTCGTCTCGTTTGTCCATCTTCGTCCTCCCATTTGATCCGTTGGCCTTCTTTGGATCATATTCGTCTCGTTCGTCCCTCTTCGTCCTTCCATTTGATCCGTTGGCCTTCTTTGTTCCAAGTTCGTCTCGTTCGTCCCTCTTCGTCCTACCATTTGATCCGTAGGCCTTCTTTGGATCATGGTCGTCTCGTTCGTCCATCTTCGTCCTCCCATTCGATCCGTTGGCCTTCTTTGTTCCATGTTCGTCTCGTTTGTCCCTCTTCGTCCTCCCATTTGATCCGTAGGCCTTCTTTGGATCATCTTCGTCTCGTTCGTCCAACTTCGTCCTCCCATTTGATCCGTTGGCCTTCTTTGTTCCAAGTTCGTCTCGTTCGCCCCTCTTCCTCCTCCTATTTGATCCGTAGGCCTTCTTTGGACCAAGTTCGTCTCGTTCGTCCATCTTCGTCCTCCCTTTTGATCCGTCGGCCTTCTTTGGGCCAAGTTCGTCTCGTTCGTCCCTCTTCGTCCTCCCATTTGATCCGTAGGCCTTCTTTGGATCATGTTGGTCTCGTTCGTCCAACTTCGTCCTCCCATTTGATCCGTTGGCCTTCTTTGTTCCAAGTTCGTCTCGTTCGTCCCTCTTCCTCCTCCTATTTCATCCGTAGGCCTTCTTTGTTCCAAGTTGGTCTCGTTCGTCCCTCTTCGTCCTCCCATTTGATCCGTAGGCCTTCTTTGGATCATGTTCGTCTCGTTCGTCCAACTTCGTCCTCCCATTTGATCCGTTGGCCTTCTTTGTTCCAAGTTCGTCTCGTTCGTCCATCTTCGTCCTCCCATTTGATCTGTTGGCCTTCTTTGTTCCAAGTTCGTCTCATTCGTCGCTCTTCGTCCTCCCATGTGATCCGTTGGCCTTCTTTGGATCATGTTCGTCTCGTTCGTCCCTCTTCCTCCTCCTATTTGATCCGTAGGCCTTCTTTGGATCGTATTCGTCTCGTTCGTCCCTCTTCGTCCTTCCATTTGATCTGTTGGCCTTCTTTGTTCCAAGTTCATCTCGTTCGTCCCTCTTCGTCCTACCATTTCATCCGTAGGCCTTCTTTGGATCATGTTCGTCTCGTTTGTCCATCTTCGTCCTCCCATTTGATCCGTTGGCCTTCTTTGTTCCAAGTTCGTCTCGTTCGTCCCTCTTCCTCCTCCTATTTGATCCGTAGGCATTCTTTGGACCAAGTTCGTCTCGTTCGTCCAACTTCGTCCTCACATTTGATCCGTTGGCCTTCTTTGTTCCAAGTTCGTCTCGTTCGTCCCTCTTCCTCCTCCTATTTGATCCGTTGGCCTTCTTTGGATCATATTTGTCTCGTTCGTCCCTCTTCGTCCTTCCATTTGATCCGTTGGCCTTCTTTGTTCCAAGTTCGTCTCGTTCGTCTCTCTTCGTCCTACCATTTGATCCGTAGGCCTTCTTTGGATCATGTTCGTCTCGTTCGTCCATCTTCGTCCTCCCATTCGATCCGTTCGCCTTCTTTGTTCCAAGTTCGTCTCGTTCGTCCCTCTTCGTCCTCCCATTTGTTCCGTAGGCCTTCTTTGGATCATGTTCGTCTCGTTCGTCCATCTTCGTCCTCCCATTTGATCCCGTGGCCTTCTTTGTTCCAAGTTCGTCTCGTTCGTCCATCTTCGTCCTCCCATTTGATCCGTTGGCCATCTTTGTTCCAAGTTCGTCTCGTTCGTCCCTCTTCCTCCTCCTATTTGATCCGTAGGCCTTCTTTGGACCAAGTTCGTCTCGTTCGTCCAACTTCGTCCTCCCATTTGATCCGTTGGCCTTCTTTGTTCCAAGTTCGTCTCGTTCTTCCCTCTTCCTCCTCCTATTTGATCCGTTGGCCTTCTTTGGATCATATTTGTCTCGTTCGTCCCTCTTCGTCCTTCCATTTGATCCGTTGGCCTTCTTTGTTCCAAGTTCGTCTCGTTCGTCCCTCTTCGTCCTACCATTTGATCCGTAGGCCTTCTTTGGATCATGTTCGTCTCGTTTGTCCATCTTCGTCCTCCCATTTGATCCGTTGGCCTTCTTTGGATCATATTCGTCTCGTTCGTCCCTCTTCGTCCTTCCATTTGATCCGTTGGCCTTCTTTGTTCCAAGTTCGTCTCGTTCGTCCCTCTTCGTCCTACCATTTGATCCGTAGGCCTTCTTTGGATCATGGTCGTCTCGTTCGTCCATCTTCGTCCTCCCATTCGATCCGTTGGCCTTCTTTGTTCCATGTTCGTCTCGTTTGTCCCTCGTCGTCCTCCCATTTGATCCGTAGGCCTTCTTTGGATCATCTTCGTCTCGTTCGTCCAACTTCGTCCTCCCATTTGATCCGTTGGCCTTCTTTGTTCCAAGTTCGTCTCGTTCGTCCCTCTTCCTCCTCCTATTTGATCCGTAGGCCTTCTTTGGACCAAGTTCGTCTCGTTCGTCCATCTTCGTCCTCCCTTTTGATCCGTCGGCCTTCTTTGGGCCAAGTTCGTCTCGTTCGTCCCTCTTCGTCCTCCCATTTGATCCGTAGGCCTTCTTTGGATCATGTTGGTCTCGTTCGTCCAACTTCGTCCTCCCATTTGATCCGTTGGCCTTCTTTGTTCCAAGTTCGTCTCGTTCGTCCCTCTTCCTCCTCCTATTTCATCCGTAGGCCTTCTTTGTTCCAAGTTGGTCTCGTTCGTCCCTCTTCGTCCTCCCATTTGATCCGTAGGCCTTCTTTGGATCATGTTCGTCTCGTTCGTCCAACTTCGTCCTCCCATTTGATCCGTTGGCCTTCTTTGTTCCAAGTTCGTCTCGTTCGTCCATCTTCGTCCTCCCATTTGATCTGTTGGCCTTCTTTGTTCCAAGTTCGTCTCATTCGTCGCTCTTCGTCCTCCCATTTGATCCGTTGGCCTTCTTTGGATCATGTTCGTCTCGTTCGTCCCTCTTCCTCCTCCTATTTGATCCGTAGGCCTTCTTTGGATCGTATTCGTCTCGTTCGTCCCTCTTCGTCCTTCCATTTGATCTGTTGGCCTTCTTTGTTCCAAGTTCGTCTCGTTCGTCCCTCTTCGTCCTACCATTTCATCCGTAGGCCTTCTTTGGATCATGTTCGTCTCGTTTGTCCATCTTCGTCCTCCCATTTGATCCGTTGGCCTTCTTTGTTCCAAGTTCGTCTCGTTCGTCCCTCTTCCTCCTCCTATTTGATCCGTAGGCATTCTTTGGACCAAGTTCGTCTCGTTCGTCCAACTTCGTCCTCACATTTGATCCGTTGGCCTTCTTTGTTCCAAGTTCGTCTCGTTCGTCCCTCTTCCTCCTCCTATTTGATCCGTTGGCCTTCTTTGGATCATATTTGTCTCGTTCGTCCCTCTTCGTCCTTCCATTTGATCCGTTGGCCTTCTTTGTTCCAAGTTCGTCTCGTTCGTCTCTCTTCGTCCTACCATTTGATCCGTAGGCCTTCTTTGGATCATGTTCGTCTCGTTCGTCCATCTTCGTCCTCCCATTCGATCCGTTCGCCTTCTTTGTTCCAAGTTCGTCTCGTTCGTCCCTCTTCGTCCTCCCATTTGTTCCGTAGGCCTTCTTTGGATCATGTTCGTCTCGTTCGTCCATCTTCGTCCTCCCATTTGATCCCGTGGCCTTCTTTGTTCCAAGTTCGTCTCGTTCGTCCATCTTCGTCCTCCCATTTGATCCGTTGGCCATCTTTGTTCCAAGTTCGTCTCGTTCGTCCCTCTTCCTCCTCCTATTTGATCCGTAGGCCTTCTTTGGACCAAGTTCGTCTCGTTCGTCCAACTTCGTCCTCCCATTTGATCCGTTGGCCTTCTTTGTTCCAAGTTCGTCTCGTTCTTCCCTCTTCCTCCTCCTACTTGATCCGTTGGCCTTCTTTGGATCATATTTGTCTCGTTCGTCCCTCTTCGTCCTTCCATTTGATCCGTTGGCCTTCTTTGTTCCAAGTTCGTCTCGTTCGTCCCTCTTCGTCCTACCATTTGATCCGTAGGCCTTCTTTGGATCATGTTCGTCTCGTTTGTCCATCTTCGTCCTCTCATTTGATCCGTTGGCCTTCTTTGGATCATATTCGTCTCGTTCGTCCATCTCCGTCCTCCCATTCGATCCGTTGGCCTTCTTTGTTCCAAGTTCGTCTCGTTCGTCCCTCTTCGTCCTCCCATTTGATCCGTAGGCCTTCTTTGGATCATGTTGGTCTCGTTCGTCCAACTTCGTCCTCCCATTCGATCCGTTGGCCTTCTTTGTTCCAGGTTCGTCTCGTTCGTCCCTCTTCGTCCTCGCATTTGATCCGTAGGCCTTCTTTGGATCATGTTCGTCTCGTTCGTCCAACTTCGTCCTCCCATTTGATCCGTTGGCCTTCTTTGTTCCAAGTTCGTCTCGTTCGTCCCTCTTCCTCCTCCTATTTGATCCGTAGGCATTCTTTGGACCAAGTTCGTCTCGTTCGTCCAACTTCATCCTCACATTTGATCCGTTGGCCTTCTTTGTTCCAAGTTCGTCTCGTTCGTCCCTCTTCGTCCTCGCATTTGATCCGTAGGCCTTCTTTGGATCATGTTCGTCTCGTTCGTCCAACTTCGTCCTCCCATTTGATCCGTTGGCCTTCTTTGTTCCAAGTTCGTCTCGTTCGTCCCTCTTCCTCCTCCTATTTGATCCGTAGGCATTCTTTGGACCAAGTTCGTCTCGTTCGTCCAACTTCGTCCTCACATTTGATCCGTTGGCCTTCTTTGTTCCAAGTTCGTCTCGTTCGTCCCTCTTCCTCCTCCTATTTGATCCGTTGGCCTTCTTTGGATCATATTTGTCTCGTTCGTCCCTCTTCGTCCTTCCATTTGATCCGTTGGCCTTCTTTGTTCCAAGTTCGTCTCGTTCGTCTCTCTTCGTCCTACCATTTGATCCGTAGGCCTTCTTTGGATCATGTTCGTCTCGTTCGTCCATCTTCGTCCTCCCATTCGATCCGTTCGCCTTCTTTGTTCCAAGTTCGTCTCGTTCGTCCCTCTTCGTCCTCCCATTTGTTCCGTAGGCCTTCTTTGGATCATGTTCGTCTCGTTCGTCCATCTTCGTCCTCCCATTTGATCCCGTGGCCTTCTTCGTTCCAAGTTCGTCTCGTTCGTCCATCTTCGTCCTCCCATTTGATCCGTTGGCCATCTTTGTTCCAAGTTCGTCTCGTTCGTCCCTCTTCCTCCTCCTATTTGATCCGTAGGCCTTCTTTGGACCAAGTTCGTCTCGTTCGTCCAACTTCGTCCTCCCATTTGATCCGTTGGCCTTCTTTGTTCCAAGTTCGTCTCGTTCTTCCCTCTTCCTCCTCCTATTTGATCCGTTGGCCTTCTTTGGATCATATTTGTCTCGTTCGTCCCTCTTCGTCCTTCCATTTGATCCGTTGGCCTTCTTTGTTCCAAGTTCGTCTCGTTCGTCCCTCTTCGTCCTACCATTTGATCCGTAGGCCTTCTTTGGATCATGTTCGTCTCGTTTGTCCATCTTCGTCCTCTCATTTGATCCGTTGGCCTTCTTTGGATCATATTCGTCTCGTTCGTCCATCTTCGTCCTCCCATTCGATCCGTTGGCCTTCTTTGTTCCAAGTTCGTCTCGTTCGTCCCTCTTCGTCCTCCCATTTGATCCGTAGGCCTTCTTTGGATCATGTTGGTCTCGTTCGTCCAACTTCGTCCTCCCAATCGATCTGTTGGCCTACTTTGTTCCAGGTTCGTCTCGTTCATCCCTCTTCGTCCTCGCATTTGATCCGTAGGCCTTCTTTGGATCATGTTCGTCTCGTTGGTCCATCTTCGTCCTCCCATTTGATCCGTTGGCCTTCTTTGGATCATGTTCGTCTCGTTCGTCCATCTTCGTCCTCCCATTTGATCCGTAGGCCTTCTTTGGATCATGTTGGTCTCGTTCGTCTAACTTCGTCCTCCCATTCGATCCGTTGGCCTTCTTTGTTCCAAGTTCGTCTCGTTCGTCCCTCTTCGTCCTACCATTTGATCCGTAGGCCTTCTTTGGACCAAGTTCGTCTCGTTCGTCCCTCTTCGTCCTCCCATTTGATCCGTAGGCCTTCTTTGGATCATGTTGGTCTCGTTCGTCCAACTTCGTCCTCCCATTCGATCCGTTGGCCTTCTTTGGATCATATTTGTCTCGTTCGTCCCTCTTCGTCCTTCCATTTGATCCGTTGGCCTTCTTTGTTCCAAGTTCGTCTCGTTCGTCCCTCTTCGTCCTTCCTATTTGATCCGTAGGCCTTCTTTGGACCAAGTTCGTCTCGTTCGTCCATCTTCGTCCTCCCATTTGATCCGTAGGCCTTCTTTGGGCCAAGTTCGTCTCGTTCGTCCCTCTTCGTCCTCCCATTTGATCCGTAGGCCTTCTTTGGATCATGTTGGTCTCGTTCGTCCAACTTCGTCCTCCCATTTGATCCGTTGGCCTTCTTTGTTCCAAGTTCGTCTCGTTCTTCCCTCTTCCTCCTCCTATTTGATCCGTTGGCCTTCTTTGGATCATGTTTGTCTCGTTCGTCCCTCTTCGTCCTTTCATTTGATCCGTTGGCCTTCTTTGTTCCAAGTTCGTCTCGTTCGTCCCTCTTCGTCCTACCATTTGATCCGTAGGCCTTCTTTGGATCATGTTCGTCTCGTTTGTCCATCTTCGTCCTCCCATTTGATCCGTTGGCCTTCTTTGGATCATATTCGTCTCGTTCGTCCCTCTTCGTCCTTCCATTTGATCCGTTGGCCTTCTTTGTTCCAAGTTCGTCTCGTTCGTCCCTCTTCGTCCTACCATTTGATCCGTAGGCCTTCTTTGGATCATGGTCGTCTCGTTCGTCCATCTTCGTCTACCCATTCGATCCGTTGGCCTTCTTTGTTCCAAGTTCGTCTCGTTCGTCCCTCTTCGTCCTCCCATTTGATCCGTAGGCCTTCTTTGGATCATGTTGGTCTCGTTCGTCCAACTTCGTCCTCCCATTCGATCCGTTGGCCTTCTTTGTTCCAGGTTCGTCTCGTTCGTCCCTCTTCGTCCTCGCATTTGATCCGTAGGCCTTCTTTGCATCATGTTCGTCTCGTTTGTCCATCTTCGTCCTCCCATTTGATCCGTTGGCCTTCTTTGGATCATGTTCGTCTCGTTCGTCCATCTTCGTCCTCCCATTTGATCCGTAGGCCTTCTTTGGATCATGTTGGTCTCGTTCGTCTAACTTCGTCCTCCCATTCGATCCGTTGGCCTTCTTTGTTCCAAGTTCGTCTCGTTCATCCCTCTTCGTCCTACCATTTGATCCGTAGGCCTTCTTTGGATCATGGTCGTCTCGTTCGTCCATCTTCGTCCTCCCATTCGATCCGTTGGCCTTCTTTGTTCCAAGTTCGTCTCGTTCGTCCCTCTTCCTCCTCCTATTTGATCCGTAGGCCTTCTTTGGACCAAGTTCGTCTCGTTCGTCCAACTTCGTCCTCCCATTCGATCCGTTGGCCTTCTTTGGATCATATTTGTCTCGTTCGTCCCTCTTCGTCCTTCCATTTGATCCGTTGGCCTTCTTTGTTCCAAGTTCATCTCGTTCGTCCCTCTTCGTCCTACCATTTGATCCGTAGGCCTTCTTTGGATCATGTTCGTCTCGTTGGTCCATCTTCGTCCTCCCATTTGATCCGTTGGCCTTCTTTGGATCATATTCGTCTCGTTCGTCTCTCTTCGTCCTTCCATTTGATCCGTTGGCCTTCTTTGTTCCAAGTTCGTCTCGTTCGTCCCTCTTCGTCCTACCATTTGATCCGTAGGCCTTCTTTGGATCATGGTCGTCTCGTTCGTCCATCTTCGTCCTCCCATTCGATCCGTTGGCCTTCTTTGTTCCATGTTCGTCTCGTTCGTCCCTCTTCATCCTCCCATTTGATCCGTAGGCCTTCTTTGGATCATCTTCGTCTCGTTCGTCCAACTTCGTCCTCCCATTTGATCCGTTGGCCTTCTTTCTTCCAAGTTCGTCTCGTTCGTCCCTCTTCCTCCTCCTATTTGATCCGTAGGCCTTCTTTGGACCAAGTTCGTCTCGTTCGTCCATCTTCGTCCTCCCATTTGATCCGTAGACCTTCTTTGGGCCAAGTTCGTCTCGTTCGTCCCTCTTCGTCCTCCCATTTGATCCGTAGGCCTTCTTTCGATCATGTTGGTCTCGTTCGTCCAACTTCGTCCTCCCATTTGATCCGTTGGCCTTCTTTGTTCCAAGTTCGTCTCGTTCGTCCCTCTTCCTCCTTCTATTTCATCCGTAGGCCTTCTTTGTTCCAAGTTGGTCCCGTTCGTCCCTCTTCGTCCTCCCATTTGATCCGTAGGCCTTCTTTGGATCATGTTCGTCTCGTTCGTCCAACTTCGTCCTCCCATTTGATCCGTTGGCCTTCTTTGTTCCAAGTTCGTCTCGTTCGTCCATCTTCGTCCTCCCATTTTATCTCTTGGCCTTCTTTGTTCCATGTTCGTGTCATTCGTCGCTCTTCGTCCTCCCATTTGATCCGTTGGCCTTCTTTGGATCATGTTCGTCTCGTTCGTCCATCTTCGTCCTCCCATTCGATCCGTTGGCCTTCTTTGTTCCAAGTTCGTCTCGTTCATCCCTCTTCGTCCTCGCATTTGATCCGTAGGCCTTCTTTGGATCATGTTCGTCTCGTTCGTCCAACTTCGTCCTCCCATTTGATCCGTTGGCCTTCTTTGTTCCAAGTTCGTCTCGTTCGTCCCTCTTCCTCCTCCTATTTGATCCGTAGGCCTTCTTTGGATCATGTTCGTCTCGTTCGTCCATCTTCGTCCTCCCATTCGATCCGTTCGGCTTCTTTGTTCCAAGTTCGTCTCGTTCGTCCCTCTTCGTCCTCCCATTTGTTCCGTAGGCCTTCTTTGGATCATGTTCGTCTCGTTCGTCCATCTTCGTCCTCCCATTTGATCCCGTGGCCTTCTTTGTTCCAAGTTCGTCTCGTTCGTCCCTCTTCGTCCTCGCATTTGATCCGTAGGCCTTCTTTGGATCATGTTCGTCTCGTTCGTCCAACTTCGTCCTCCCATTTGATCCGTTGGCCTTCTTTGTTCCAAGTTCGTCTCGTTCGTCCCTCTTCCTCCTCCAATTTGATCCGTAGGCCTTCTTTGGATCATATTCGTCTCGTTCGTCCCTCTTCGTCCTTCCATTTGATCTGTTGGCCTTCTTTGTTCCAAGTTCGTCTCGTTCGTCCCTCTTCGTCCTACCATTTGATCCGTAGGCCTTCTTTGGATCATGTTCGTCACGTTTGTCCATCTTCGTCCTCCCATTTGATCCGTTGGCCTTCTTTGGATCATATTCGTCTCGTTCGTCCCTCTTCGTCCTTCCATTTGATCCGTTGGCCTTCTTTGTTCCAAGTTCGTCTCGTTCGTCTCTCTTCGTCCTACCATTTGATCCGTAGGCCTTCTTTGGATCATGTTCGTCTCGTTTTCGTCCATCTTCGTCCTCCCATTCGATCCGTTCGGCTTCTTTGTTCCAAGTTCGTCTCGTTCGTCCCTCTTCGTCCTCCCATTTGTTCCGTAGGCCTTCTTTGGATCATGTTCGTCTCGTTCGTCCATCTTCGTCCTCCCATTTGATCCCGTGGCCTTCTTTGTTCCAAGTTCGTCTCGTTTGTCCATCTTCGTCCTCCCATTTGATCCGTTGGCCTTCTTTGTTCCAAGTTCGTCCTCGTTCGTCCCTCTTCCTCCTCCTATTTGATCCGTAGGCCTCTTTGGACCAAGTTCGTCTCGTTCGTTCCAACTTCGTCCTCCCCATTTGATCCGTTGGCCTTCTTTGTTTCCAAGTTCGTCTCGTTCGTCCTCTTCCTCCTCCTATTTGATCCGTTGGCCTTCTTTGGATCATATTTGTCTCGTTCGTCCCTCTTCGTCCTTCCATTTGATCCGTTGGCCCTCTGTGTTCCAAGTTCGTCTCGTTCGTCCAACTTCGTCCTCCCATTTGATCCGTTGGCCTTCTTTGTTCCAAGTTCCGTCTCGTTCGTCCCTCTTACCTCCTCCTATTTGATCCGTAGGCCTTCTTTGGATCATATTCGTCTCGTTCGTCCCTCTTCGTCCCTTCCATTTGATCTGTTGGCCTTTTTTGTTCCAAGTTCGTCTCGTTCGTCCCTCTTCGTCCTACCATTGATCCGTAGGCCTTCTTTAGATCATGTTCGTCTCGTTTGTCCATCTTCGTCCTCCCATTCGATCCGTTGGCCTTCTTTGTTCCAAGTTCGTCTCGTTCATACCCTCTTCGTCCTCGCATTTGATCCGTAGGCCTTCTTTGGATCATGTTCGTCTCGTTCGTCCAACTTCGTCCTCCCATTTGATCCGTTGGCCTTCTTTGTTCCAAGTTCGTCTCGTTCGTCCCTCTTCCTCCTCCTATTTGATCCGTAGGCCTTCTTTGGATCATATTCGTCTCGTTCGTCCCTCTTCGTCCTTCCATTTGATCTGTTGGCCTTCTTTGTTCCAAGTTCGTCTCGTTCGTCCCCTCTTCGTCCTACCATTTGATCCGTAGGCCTTCTTTGGATCATGTTCGTCTCGTTTGTCCATCTTCGTCCTCCCATTTGATCCGTTGGCCTTCTTTGGACCATATTCATCTCTCGTTCGTCCCTCTTCGTCCTTCCATTTGATCCGTTGGCCTTCTTTGTTCCATGTTCGTCTCGTTCGTCTCTCTTCGTCCTACCATTTGATCCGTAGGCCCTTCTTTGGATCATGTTCGTACTCGTTCGTCCATCTTCGTCCTCCCATTCGATCCGTTCGACTTCTTTGTTCCAAGTTCGTCTCGTTCGTCCCTCTTCGTCCTCCCATTGTTCCGTAGGCCTTCTTTGGATCATGTTCGTCTCGTTCGTTCCATCTTCGTCCTCCCATTTGATCCCGTGGCCTTCTTTGTTCCAAGTTCGTCTCGTTCGTCCCCTCTTCGTCCTCGCATTTGATCCGTCAGGCCTTCTTTGGATCATGTTCGTCTCGTTCGTCCAACTTCGTCCTCCCATTTGATCCGTTGGCCTTCTTTGTTCCAAGTTCGTCTCGTTCGTCCCTCTTCCTCCTCCTATTTGATCCGTAGGCCTTCTTTGGATCATATTCGTCTCGTTCGTCCCCTCTTCGTCCTTCCATTTGATCTGTTGGCCTTCTTTGTTCCAAGTTCGTCTCGTTCGTCCCTCTTCGTCCTACCATTTGATACGTAGGCCTTCTTTTGGATCATGTTCGTCTCGTTTGTCCATCTTCGTCCTCCCATTTGATCCGTTCGCCTTCTTTGGATCATATTCGTCTCGTTCGTCCCTCTTCGTCCTTCCATTTGATCCGTTGGCCTTCTTTGTTCCAAGTTCGTCTCGTTCGTCTCTCTTCGTCCTACCTATTTGATCCGTAGGCCTTCTTTGGATCATATTCGTCTCGTTCGTCCCTCTTCGTCCTTCCATTTGATCTGTTGGCCTTCTTTGTTCCAAGTTCGGTCTCGTTCGTCCCTCTTCGTCCTACCATTTGATCCGTAGGCCTTCTTTGGATCATGTTCGTCTCGTTCGTCCATCTTCGTCCCTCCCATTTGATCCCGTGGCCTTCTTTGTTCCAAGTTCGTCTCGTTCGTCCCTCTTCGTCCTCGCATTTGATCCGTAGGCCTTCTTTGGATCATGTTCGTCTCGTTCGTCCAACTTCGTCCCTCCCATTTGATCCGTTGGCCTTCTTTGTTCCAAGTTCGTCTCGTTCGTCCCTCTTCCTCCTCCTATTTGATCCGTAGGCCTTCTTTGGATCATATTCGTCTCGTTCGTCCCTCTTCGTCCTTCATTTGATCTGTTGGCCTTCTTTGTTCCAAGTTCGTCTCGTTCGTCCCTCTTCGTCCTACCATTTGATACGTAGGCCTTCTTTGGATCATGTTCGTCTCGTTTGTCCATCTTCGTCCTCCCCATTGATCCGTTCGCCTTCTTTGGATCATATTCGTCTCGTTCGTCCCTCTTCGTCCTTCCATTTGATCCGTTGGCCTTCTTTGTTCCAAGTTCGTCTCGTTCGTCTCTCTTCGTCTACCATTTGATCCGTAGGCCTTCTTTGGATCATGTTCGTCCTCGTTCGTCCATCTTCGTCCTCCCATTCGATCCGTTCGGCTTCTTTGTTCCAAGTTCGTCTCGTTCGTCCCTCTTCTTCGTCCTCCCATTTGTTCCGTAGGCCTTCTTTGGATCATGTTCGTCTCGTTCGTCTATCTTCGTCCTCCCATTTGATCCCGTGGCCTTCTTTGTTCCAAGTTCGTCTCGTTTGTCCATCTTCGTCCTCCCATTTGATCCGTTGGCCTTCTTTGTTCCAAGTTCGTCTCGTTCGTCCCTCTTCCTCCTCCTATTTGATCCGTAGGCCTTCTTTGGACCAAGTTCGTCTCGTTCGTCCAACTTCGTCCTCCCATTTGATCCGTTGGCCTTCTTTGTTCCAAGTTCGTCTCGTTCGTCCCTCTTCCTCCTCCTATTTGATCCGTTGGCCTTCTTTGGATCATATTTGTCTCGTTCGTCCCTCTTCGTCCTTCCATTTGATCCGTTGGCCCTCTGTGTTTCCAAGTTCGTCTCGTTCGTCCAACTTCGTCCTCCCATTTGATCCGTTGGCCTTCTTTGTTCCAAGTTCGTCTCGTTCGTCCCTCTTCCTCCTCCTATTTGATCCGTAGGCCTTCTTTGGATCATATTCGTCTCGTTCGTCCCTCTTCGTCCTTCCATTTGATCTGTTGGCCTTCTTTGTTCCAAGTTCGTCTCGTTCGTCCCTCTTCTTCCTACCATTTGATCCGTAGGCCTTCTTTAGATCATGTTCGTCTCGTTTGTCCATCTTCGTCCTCCCCATTTGATCCGTTGGCCTTCTTTGGATCATATTCGTCTCGTTCGTCCCTCTTCGTCCTTCATTTGATCCGTTGCCCTTCTTTGTTCCAAGTTCGTCTCGTTCGTCTCTCTTCGTCCTACCATTTTGATCCCGTAGGCCTTCTTTGGATCATGTTCGTCTCGTTCGTCCATCTTCGTCCTCCCATTCGATCCGTTCGGCTTCTTTGTTCCAAGTTCGTCTCGTTCGTCCCTCTCGTCCTCCCATTTGTTCCGTAGGCCTTCTTTGGATCATGTTCGTCTCGTTCGTCCATCTTCGTCCTCCCATTTGATCCCGTGGCCTTCTTTGTTCCAAGTTCGTCTCGTTTGTCCATCTTCGTCCTCCCATTTGATCCGTTGGCCTTCTTTGTTCCAAGTTCGTCTCGTTTGTTCATCTTCGTCCTCCCATTTGATCCGTTGGCCTTCTTTGTTCCAAGTTCGTCTCGTTCGTCCCTCTTCCTCCTCCTATTGATCCGTAGGCCTTCTTTGGACCAAGTTCGTCTCGTTCGTCCAACTTCGTCCTCCCATTTGATCCGTTGGCCTTCTTTGTTCCAAGTTCGTCGCGTTCGTCCCCCTCTTCCTCCTCCTATTTGATCCGTTGGCCTTCTGTGGATCATATTTGTCTCGTTCGTCCCCTCTTCGTCCTTCCATTTGATCCGTTGGCCCTCTTTGTTCCAAGTTCGTCTCGTTCGTCCCTCTTCGTCCTACCATTTGATCCGTAGGCCTTCTTTGATCATGTTCGTCTCGTTCGTCCATCTTCGTCCTCCCCATTCGATCCGTTCGCCTTCTTTGTTCCAATTTCGTCTCGTTCGTTCCCTCTTCGTCCTCCAATTTGTTCCGTAGGCCTTCTTTGGATCATGTTCGTCTCGTTCGTCCATCTTCGTCCTCCCATTTGATCCCGTGGCCTTCTTTGTTCCAAGTTCGTCTCGTTCGTCCATCTTCGTCCTCCCATTTGATCCGTTGGCCTTCTTTGTTCCAAGTTCGTCTCGTTCGTCCCTCTTCCTCCTCCTATTTGATCCGTAGGCCTTCTTTGGACCAAGTTCGTCTCGTTCGTCCAACTTCGTCCTCCCATTTGATCCGTTGGCCTTCTTTGTTCCAAGTTCGTCTCGTTCGTCCATCTTCGTCCTCCCATTTGATCTGTTGGCCTTCTTTGTTCCAAGTTCGTCTCATTCGTCGCTCTTCGTCCTCCCATTTGATCCGTTGTCCTTCTTTGGATCATGTTCGTCTCGTTCGTCCATCTTCGTCCTCCCATTCGATCCGTTGGCCTTCTTTGTTCCAGGTTCGTCTCGTTCGTCCCTCTTCGTCCTCAGCATTTGATCCGTAGGCCTTCTTTGGATCATGTTCGTCTCGTTCGTCCAACCTTCGTCCTCCATTTGATCCGTTGGCCTTCTTTGTTCCAAGTTCGTCTCGTTCGTCCCTCTTCCTCCTCCTATTTGATCCGTAGGCCTTCTTTGGATCATATTCGTCTCGTTCGTCCCTCTTCGTCCTTCCATTTGATCTGTTGGCCTTCTTTGTTCCAAGTTCGTCTCGTTCGTCCCTCTTCGTCCTACCATTTGATCCGTAGGCCTTCTTTGGATCATGTTCGTCTCGTTTGTCCATCTTCGTCCTCACCATTTGATCCGTTGGCCTTCTTTGGATCATATTCGTCTCGTTCGTCCCTCTTCGTCCTTCCATTTGATCCGTTGGCCTTCTTTGTTCCAAGTTCGTCTCGTTCGTCTCTCTTCGTCCTACCATTTTGATCCGTAGGCCTTCTTTGGATCATGTTCGTCTCGTTCGTCCATCTTCGTCCTCCCATTCGATCCGTTCGGCTTCTTTGTTCCAAGTTCGTCTCGTTCGTCCCTCTTCGTCCTCCCATTTGTTCCGTAGGCCTTCTTTGGATCATGTTCGTCTCGTTCGTCCATCTTCGTTCCTCCCATTTGATCCCGTGGCCTTCTTTGTTCCAAGTTCGTCTCGTTCATCCATCTTCGTCCTCCCATTTGATCCGTTGGCCTTCTTTGTTCCAAGTTCGTCTCGTTCGTCCCTCTTCCTCCTCCTATTTGATCCGTAGGCCTTCTTTGGACCAAGTTCGTCTCGTTCGTCCAACTTCGTCCTCCCATTTGATCCGTTGGCCTTCTTTGTTCCAAGTTCGTCTCGTTCGTCCATCTTCGTCCTCCCATTTGATCCGTTGGCCTTCTTTGGATCATATTCGTCTCGTTCGTCCCTCTTCGTCCTTCCATTTGATCCGTTGGCCTTCTTTGTTGCAAGTTCGTCTCGTTCGTCTCTCTTCGTCCTACCATTTTGATCCGTAGGCCTTCTTTGGATCATGTTCGTCTCGTTCGTCCCATCTTCGTCCTCCCATTCGATCCGTTCGCCTTCTTTGTTCCAAGTTCGTCTCGTTCGTCCCTCTTCGTCCTCCCAATTTGTTCCGTAGGCCTTCTTTGGATCATGTTCGTCTCGTTCGTCCATCTTCGTCCTCCCCATTTGATCCGTTGGCCTTCTTTGTTCCAAGTTCGTCTCGTTCGTCCATCTTCGTCCTCCCATTTGATCTGTTGGCCTTCTTTGTTCCAAGTTCGTCTCATTCGTCGCTCTTCGTCCTCCCATTTGATCCGTTGTCCTTCTTTGGATCATGTTCGTCTCGTTCGTCCATCTTCGTCCTCCCATTCGATCCGTTGGCCTTCTTTGTTCCAGGTTCGTCTCGTTCGTCCCTCTTCGTCCTCGCCATTTGATCCGTAGGCCTTCTTTGGATCATGTTCGTCTCGTTCGTCCAACTTCGTCCTCCCATTTGATCCGTTGGCCTTCTTTGTTCCAAGTTCGTCTCGTTCGTCCCTCTTCCTCCTCCTATTTGATCCGTAGGCCTTCTTTGGATCATATTCGTCTCGTTTCGTCTCTCTTCGTCCTACCATTTGATCCGTAGGCCTTCTTTGGATCATGTTCGTCTCGTTCGTCCATCTTCGTCCTCCCATTCGATCCGTTCGGCTTCTTTGTTCCAAGTTCGTCTCGTTCGTCCCTCTTCGTCCTCCCATTTGTTCCGTAGGCCTTCTTTGGATCATGTTCGTCTCGTTCGTCCATCTTCGTCCTCCCATTTGATCCCGTGGCCTTCTTTGTTCCAAGTTCGTCTCGTTCATCCATCTTCGTCCTCCCATTTGATCCGTTGGCCTTCTTTGTTCCAAGTTCGTCTCGTTCGTCCCTCTTCCTCCTCCTATTTGATCCGTAGGCCTTCTTTGGACCAAGTTCGTCTCGTTCGTCCAACTTCGTCCTCCCATTTGATCCGTTGGCCTTCTTTGTTCCAAGTTCGTCTCGTTCGTCCCCTCTTCCTCCTCCTATTTGATCCGTTGGCCTTCTTTGGATCATATTTGTCTCGTTCGTCCCTCTTCGTCCTTCCATTTGATCCGTTGGCCTTCTTTGTTCCAAGTTCGTCTCGTTCGTCCCTCTTCGTCCTACCATTTGATCCGTAGGCCTTCTTTGGATCATGTTCGTCTCGTTTGTCCATCTTCGTCCTCCCATTTGATCCATTGGCCTTCTTTGGATCATATTCGTCTCGTTCGTCCCTCTTCGTCCTTCCATTTGATCCGTTGGCCTTCTTTGTTGCAAGTTCGTCTCGTTCGTCTCTCTTCGTCCTACACCCATTTGATCCGTAGGCCTTCTTTGGATCATGTTCGTCTCGTTCGTCCATCTTCGTCCTCCCATTCGATCCGTTCACCTTCTTTGTTCCAAGTTCGTCTCGGTTCGTCCCTCTTCGTCCTCCTATTTGTTCCGTAGGCCTTCTTTGGATCATGTTCGTCTCGTTCGTCCATCTTCGTCCTCCCATTTGATCCCGTGGCCTTCCTTTGTTCCAAGTTCGTCTCGTTCGTCCATCTTCGTCCTCCCAATTTGATCCGTTGGCCTTCTTTGTTCCAAGTTCGTCTCGTTCGTCCCTCTTCCTCCTCCTATTTGATCCGTAGGCCTTCTTTGGACCAAGTTCGTCTCGTTCGTCCAACTTCGTCCTCCCATTTGATCCGTTGGCCTTCTTTGTTCCAAGTTCGTCTCGTTCGTCTCCTCTTCCTCCTCCTATTTGATCCGTTGGCCTTCTTGGATCATATTTGTCTCGTTCGTCCCTTTTCGTCCTTCCATTTGATCCGTTGGCCTTCTTTGTTCCAAGTTCGTCTCGTTCGTCCCTCTTCGTCCTACCATTTGATCCGTAGGCCTTCTTTGGATCATGTTTCGTCTCGTTTGTCCATCTTCGTCTCCTCCCATTTGATCCGTTGGCCTTCTTTGTTCCAAGTTCGTCTCGTTCGTCCCTCTTCGTCCTACCATTTGATCCGTAGGCCTTCTTTGGATCATGGTCCTCTCGTTCGTCCATCTTCGTCCTCCCATTCGATCCGTTGGCTTTCTTTGTTCCAAGTTCGTCTCGTTCGTCCCTCTTCGTCCTCCCATTTGATCCGTAGGCCTTCTTTAGATCATGTTGGTCTCGTTCGTCCAACTTCGTCCTCCCATTCGATCCGTTGGCCTTCTTTGTTCCAGGTTCGTCTCGTTCGTCCCTCTTCGTCCTCGCATTTGATCCGTAGGCCTTCTTTGGATCATGTTCGTCTCGTTTGTCCATCTTCGTCCTCCCATTTGATCCGTTGGCCTTCTTTGGATCATGTTCGTCTCGTTCGTCCATCTTCGTCCTCCCATTTGATCCGTAGGCCTTCTTTGGATCATGTTGGTCTCGTTCGTCCAACTTCGTCCTCCCATTCGATCCGTTGGCGTTCTTGTTCCAAGTTCGTCTCGTTCGTCCCTCTTCGTCCTACCATTTGATCCGTAGGCCTTCTTTGGATCATGGTCGTCTCGTTCGTCCATCTTCGTCCTCCCATTCGATCCGTTGGCCTTCTTTGTTCCAAGTTCGTCTCGTTCGTCCCTCTTCCTCCTCCTATTTGATCCGTAGGCCTTCTTTGGACCAAGTTCGTCTCGTTCGTCCCTCTTCGTCCTCCCCATTTGATCCGTAGGCCCTTCTTTGGATCATGTTGGTCTCGTTCGTCCAACTTCGTCCTCTCATTCGATCCTTTGGCCTTCTTTGGATCAAGTTCGTCTCGTTCGTCCCTCTTCCTCCTCCTATTTGATCCGTTGGCCTTCTTTGGATCATATTTGTCTCGTTCGCCCCTCTTCGTCCTTCCCATTTGATCCGTTGGCCTTCTTTGTTCCAAGTTCGTCTCGTTCGTCCCTCTTCGTCCTACCATTTGATCCGTAGGCCCTTCTTTGGATCATGTTCGTCTTGTTTGTCCATCTTCGTCCTCCCATTTGATCCGTTGGCCTTCTTTGGATCATATTCGTCTCGTTCGTCCATCTTCGTCCTCCCGTTTGATCCGTTGGCCTTCTTTGTTCCAAGTTCGTCTCGTTCGGTCCCTCTTCCTCCTCCTATTTGATCCGTAGGCCTTCTTTGGACCAAGTTCGTCTCGTTCGTCCAACTTCGTCCTCCCATTTGATCCGTTGGCCTTCTTTGTTCCAAGTTCGTCTCGTTCGTCCCTCTTCCTCCTCCTATTTGATCCGTTGGCCTTCTTTGGATCATATTTGTCTCGTTCGTCCCTCTTCGTCCTTCCATTTGATCCGTTGGCCTTCTTTGTTCCAAGATCGTCTCGTTCGTCCCTCTTCGTCCTACCATTTGATCCGTAGGCCTTCTTTGGATCATGTTGGTCTCGTTCGTCCAACTTCGTCCTCCCATTCGATCCGTTGGCCTTCTTTGGATCAAGTTCGTCTCGTTCGTCCCTCTTTCCTCCTCCTATTTGATCCGTTGGCCTTCTTTGGATCATATTTGTCTCGTTCGCCCCCTCTTCGTCCTTCCATTTGATCCGTTGGCCTTCTTTGTTCCAAGTTCGTCTCGTTCGTCCCTCTTCGTCCTACCATTTGATCCGTAGGCCTTCTTTGGATCATGTTCGTCTCGTTTGTCCATCTTCGTCCTCCCATTTGATCCGTTGGCCTTCTTTGGATCATATTCGTCTCGTTCGTCCATCTTCGTCCTCCCATTTGATCCGTTGGCCTTCTTTGTTCCAAGTTCGTCTCGTTCGTCCCTCTTCCTCCTCCTATTTGATCCGTAGGCCTTCTTTGGACCAAGTTCGTCTCGTTCGTCCAACTTCGTCCTCCCATTTGATCCGTTGGCCTTCTTTGTTCCAAGTTCGTCTCGTTCGTCCCTCTTCCTCCTCCTCCTATTTGATCCGTTGGCCTTCTTTGGATCATATTTGTCTCGTTCGTCCCTCTTTCGTCCTTCCATTTGATCCGTTGGCCTTCTTTGTTCCAAGATCGTCTCGTTCGTCCCTCTTCGTCCTACCATTTGATCCGTAGGCCTTCTTTGGATCATGTTCGTCTCGTTTGTCCATCTTCGTCCTCCCATTTGATCCGTTGGCCTTCTTTGGATCATATTCGTCTCGTTCGTCCCTCTTCGTCCTTCCATTTGATCCGTTGGCCTTCTTTGTTCCAAGTTCGTCTCGTTCGTCCCTCTTCGTCCTACCATTTGATCCGTAGGCCATCTTTGGATCATGGTCGTCTCGTTCGTCCATCTTCGTCCTCCCCATTCGATCCGTTGGCCTTCTTTGTTCCAAGTTCGTCTCGTTCGTCCCTCTTCGTCCTCCCATTTGATCCGTAGGCCTTCTTTGGATCATGTTGGTCTCGTTCGTCCAACTTCGTCCTCCCATTCGATCCGTTGGCCTTCTTTGTTCCAGGTTCGTCTCGTTCGTCCCTCTTCGTCCTCGCATTTGATCCGTAGGCCTTCTTTGGATCATGTTCGTCTCGTTTGTCCATCTTCGTCCTCCCATTTGATCCGTGGGCCTTCTTTGGATCATGTTCGTCTCGTTCGTCCATCTTCGTCCTCCCATTTGATCCGTAGGCCTTCTTTGGATCATGTTGGTCTCGTTCGTCCAACTTCGTCCTCCCATTCGATCCGTTGGCCTTCTTTGTTCCAAGTTCGTCTCGTTCGTCCCTCTTCGTCCTACCATTTGATCCGTAGGCCTTCTTTGGATCATGGTCGTCTCGTTCGTCCATCTTCGTCCTCCCATTCGATCCGTAGGCCTTCTTTGTTCCAAGTTCGTCTCGTTCGTCCCCTCTTCGTCCTCCCCATTTGATCCGTAGGCCTTCTTTGGATCATGTTGGTCTCGTTCGTCCAACTTCGTCCTCCCATTCGATCCGTTGGCCTTCTTTGGATCAAGTTCGTCTCGTTCGTCCCTCTTCCTCCTCCTATTTGATCCGTTGGCCTTCTTTGGATCATATTTGTCTCGTTCGTCCCTCTTCGTCCTTCCATTTGATCCGTTGGCCTTCTTTGTTCCAAGTTCGTCTCGTTCGTCCCTCTTCGTCCTACCATTTGATCCGTTGGCCTTCTTTGTTCCAAGTTCGTCTCGTTCGTCCCTCTTCCTCTCTCCTATTTGATCCGTAGGCCTTCTTTGGACCAAGTTCGTCTCGTTCGTCCATCTTCGTCCTCACATTTGATCCGTAGGCCTTCTTTGGGCCAAGTTCGTCTCGTTCGTCCCTCTTCCTCCTCCTATTTGATCTGTAGGCCTTCTTTGGATCATGCTCGTCTCGTTTGTCCATCTTCGTCCTCCCATTTGATCCGTTGGCCTTCTTTGTTCCAAGTTCGTCTCGTTCGTCCCCTCTTCCTCCTCCTATTTGATCCGTAGGCCTTCCTTGGACCAAGTTCGTCTCGTTCGTCCATCTTCGTCCTCCCATATGATCCGTAGGCCTTCTTTGGGCCAAGTTCGTCTCGTTCGTCCCTCTTCCTCCTCCTATTTGATCCGTAGGCCTTCTTTGGATCAAGTTCGTCTCGTTCGTCCAACTTCGTCCTCCCCATTTGATCCGTTGGCCTTCTTTGTTCCAAGTTCGTCTCGTTCGTCCCTCTTCCCTCCTCCTATTTGATCCGTAGGCCTTCCTTGGACCAAGTTTGTCTCGTTCGTCCATCTTCGTCCTCCCATTCGATCCGTTGGCCTTCTTTGTTCCAAGTTCGTCTCGTTCGTCCCTCTTCGTCCCTCCCATTTGATCCGTAGGCCTTCTTGGATCAAGTTCGTCTCGTTCGTCCAACTTCGTCCGCCCATTCGATCCGTTGGCCTTCTTTGTTCCATGTTTGTCTCGTTCGTCCCTCTTCGTCCTCCCATTTGATCCGTCGGCCTTCTTTGGATCAAGTTCGTCTCGTTCGTCCAACTTCGTCCTCCCATTTGATCCGTTGGCCTTCTTTGTTCCAAGTTCGTCTCGTTCGTCCCTCTTCCTCCTCCTATTTGATCCGTAGGCCTTCCTTGGACCATGTTCGTCTCGTTCGTCCATCTTCGTCCTCCCATTTGATCCGTAGGCCTTCTTTGGGCCAAGTTCGTCTCGTTCGTCCCTCTTCCTCCTCCTATTTGATCCGTAGGCCTTCTTTGGATCATGTTCGTCTCGTTCGTCCATCTTCGTCCTCCCATTTGATCCGTAGGCCTTCTTTGGACCAATGTTCGTCTCGTTCGTCCATCTTCGTCCTCCCATTTGATCCGTAGGCCTTCTTTGGGCCAAGTTCGTCTCGTTCGTCCCTCTTCCTCCTCCTATTTGATCCGTAGGCCATCTTTGGATCGTGTTCGTCTCGTTCGTCCATCTTCGTCCTCCCATTTGATCCGTTGGCCTTCTTTGTTCCAAGTTCGTCTCGTTCGTCCCTGTTCATCCTCCCATTTGATCCGTAGGCCTTCTTTGGACCAAGTTCGTCTCGTTCGTCCATCTTCGTCCTCCCATTTGATCCGTAGGCCTTCTTTGGGCCAAGTTCGTCTCGTTCGTCCCTCTTCGTCCTCCCATTTGATCCGTAGGCCTTCTTTGGATCATGTTGGTCTCGTTCGTCCAACTTCGTCCTCCCATTCGATCCGTTGGCCTTCTTTGGATCAAGTTCGTCTCGTTCGTCCCTCTTCCTCCTCCTATTTGATCCGTTGGCCTTCTTTGGATCATATTTGTCTCGTTCGTCCCTCTTCGTCCTTCCATTTGATCCGTTGGCCTTCTTTGTTCCAAGTTCGTCTCGTTCGTCCCTCTTCGTCCTACCATTTGATCCGTTGGCCTTCTTTGTTCCAAGTTCGTCTCGTTCGTCCCTCTTCCTCCTCCTATTTGATCCGTAGGCCTTCTTTGGACCAAGTTCGTCTCGTTCGTCCATCTTCGTCCTCCCATTTGATCCGTAGGCCTTCTTTGGGCCAAGTTCGTCTCGTTCGTCCCTCTTCCTCCTCCTATTTGATCTGTAGGCCTTCTTTGGATCATGCTCGTCTCGTTTGTCCATCTTCGTCCTCCCATTTGATCCGTTGGCCTTCTTTGTTCCAAGTTCGTCTCGTTCGTCCCTCTTCCTCCTCCTATTTGATCCGTAGGCCTTCCTTGGACCAAGTTCGTCTCGTTCGTCCATCTTCGTCCTCCCATATGATCCGTAGGCCTTCTTTGGGCCAAGTTCGTCTCGTTCGTCCCTCTTCCTCCTCCTATTTGATCCGTAGGCCTTCTTTGGATCAAGTTCGTCTCGTTCGTCCAACTTCGTCCTCCCATTTGATCCGTTGGCCTTCTTTGTTCCAAGTTCGTCTCGTTCGTCCCTCTTCCTCCTCCTATTTGATCCGTAGGCCTTCCTTGGACCAAGTTTGTCTCGTTCGTCCATCTTCGTCCTCCCATTCGATCCGTTGGCCTTCTTTGTTCCAAGTTCGTCTCGTTCGTCCCTCTTCGTCCTCCCATTTGATCCGTAGGCCTTCTTTGGATCAAGTTCGTCTCGTTCGTCCAACTTCGTCCGCCCATTCGATCCGTTGGCCTTCTTTGTTCCATGTTTGTCTCGTTCGTCCCTCTTCGTCCTCCCATTTGATCCGTCGGCCTTCTTTGGATCAAGTTCGTCTCGTTCGTCCAACTTCGTCCTCCCATTTGATCCGTTGGCCTTCTTTGTTCCAAGTTCGTCTCGTTCGTCCCTCTTCCTCCTCCTATTTGATCCGTAGGCCTTCCTTGGACCATGTTCGTCTCGTTCGTCCATCTTCGTCCTCCCATTTGATCCGTAGGCCTTCTTTGGGCCAAGTTCGTCTCGTTCGTCCCTCTTCCTCCTCCTATTTGATCCGTAGGCCTTCTTTGGATCATGTTCGTCTCGTTCGTCCATCTTCGTCCTCCCATTTGATCCGTAGGCCTTCTTTGGACCAATGTTCGTCTCGTTCGTCCATCTTCGTCCTCCCATTTGATCCGTAGGCCTTCTTTGGGCCAAGTTCGTCTCGTTCGTCCCTCTTCCTCCTCCTATTTGATCCGTAGGCCATCTTTGGATCGTGTTCGTCTCGTTCGTCCATCTTCGTCCTCCCATTTGATCCGTTGGCCTTCTTTGTTCCAAGTTCGTCTCGTTCGTCCCTGTTCATCCTCCCATTTGATCCGTAGGCCTTCTTTGGACCAAGTTCGTCTCGTTCGTCCATCTTCGTCCTCTCCATTTGATCCGTAGGCCTTCTTTGGGCCAAGTTCGTCTCGTTCGTCCCTCTTCCTCCTCCTATTTGATCCGTAGGCCATCTTTGGATCGTGTTCCTCTCGTTCGTCCCTCTTCGTCCTCCCATTTGATCCGTTGGCATTGTTTGTTCCAAGTTCGTCTCGTTCGTCCCTCTTTGTCCTCCCATTTGTTCCGTAGGCCTTCTTTGGACCAAGTTCCTCTCGTTCGTCCATCTTCGTCCTCCCATTCGATCCGTTGGCCTTCTTTGTTCCAAGTTCGTCTCGTTCGTCCCTCTTCGTCCTCCCATTTGATCCGTAGGCCTTCTTTGGATCAAGTTCGTCTCGTTCGTCCAATTTGTCCTCCCATTTGATCCGTTGGCCTACTTTGTTCCAAGTTTGTCTCGTTCGTTGCTCTTCGTCCTACCATTTGATCCGTAGGCCTTCTTTGGATCATGTTCGTCTCGTTCGTCCTTCTTCATCCTCCCATTCGATCCGTTCGCCTTCTTTGTTCCAAGTTCGTCTCGTTCGTCCCTCTTCGTCCTCCCATTTGATCCGTAGGCCTTCTTTGGATCAAGTTCGTCTCGTTCGTCCAACTTCGTCCTCCCATTTGATCCGTTGGCCTTCTTTGTTCCAAGTTCGTCTCGTTCGTCCCTCTTCCTCCTCCTATTTGATCCGTAGGCCTTCTTTGGACCAAGTTCGTCTCGTTCGTCCATCTTCGTCCTCCCATTTGATCCGTTGGCCTTCTTTGGGCCAAGTTCGACTCGTTCGTCCCTCTTCCTCCTCCTATTTGATCCATAGGCCTTCTTTGGATCATGTTCGTCTCGTTCATCCATCTTCGTCCTCCCATTTGATCCCGTGGCCTTCTTTGTTCCAAGTTCGTCTCGTTCGTCCCTCTTCCTCCTCCTATTTGACCCGTAGGCCTTCCTTGGACCAAGTTCGTCTAGTTCGTCCATCTTCGTCCTCCCATTTGATCCGTAGGCCTTCTTTGGGCCAAGTTCGTCTCGTTCGTCCAACTTCGTCCTCCCATTTGATCCGTTGGCCTTCTTTGTTCCAAGTTCGTCTCGTTCGTCCCTCTTCCTCCTCCTATTTGATCCGTAGGCCATCTTTGGATCGTGTTCGTCTCGTTCGTCCATCTTCGTCCTCCCATTTGATCCGTTGGCCTTCTTTGTTCCAAGTTCGTCTCGTTCGTCCCTGTTCATCCTCCCATTTGATCCGTAGGCCTTCTTTGGACCAAGTTCGTCTCGTTCGTCCATCTTCGTCCTCCCATTTGATCCGTAGGCCTTCTTTGGGCCAAGTTCGTCTCGTTCGTCCCTCTTCCTCCTCCTATTTGATCCGTAGGCCATCTTTGGATCGTGTTCCTCTCGTTCGTCCCTCTTCGTCCTCCCATTTGATCCGTTGGCATTGTTTGTTCCAAGTTCGTCTCGTTCGTCCCTCTTTGTCCTCCCATTTGTTCCGTAGGCCTTCTTTGGACCAAGTTCCTCTCGTTCGTCCATCTTCGTCCTCCCATTCGATCCGTTGGCCTTCTTTGTTCCAAGTTCGTCTCGTTCGTCCCTCTTCGTCCTCCCATTTGATCCGTAGGCCTTCTTTGGATCAAGTTCGTCTCGTTCGTCCAATTTGTCCTCCCATTTGATCCGTTGGCCTACTTTGTTCCAAGTTTGTCTCGTTCGTTGCTCTTCGTCCTACCATTTGATCCGTAGGCCTTCTTTGGATCATGTTCGTCTCGTTCGTCCATCTTCATCCTCCCATTCGATCCGTTCGCCTTCTTTGTTCCAAGTTCGTCTCGTTCGTCCCTCTTCGTCCTCCCATTTGATCCGTAGGCCTTCTTTGGATCAAGTTCGTCTCGTTCGTCCAACTTCGTCCTCCCATTTGATCCGTTGGCCTTCTTTGTTCCAAGTTCGTCTCGTTCGTCCCTCTTCCTCCTCCTATTTGATCCGTAGGCCTTCTTTGGACCAAGTTCGTCTCGTTCGTCCATCTTCGTCCTCCCATTTGATCCGTTGGCCTTCTTTGGGCCAAGTTCGACTCGTTCGTCCCTCTTCCTCCTCCTATTTGATCCATAGGCCTTCTTTGGATCATGTTCGTCTCGTTCATCCATCTTCGTCCTCCCATTTGATCCCGTGGCCTTCTTTGTTCCAAGTTCGTCTCGTTCGTCCCTCTTCCTCCTCCTATTTGACCCGTAGGCCTTCCTTGGACCAAGTTCGTCTAGTTCGTCCATCTTCGTCCTCCCATTTGATCCGTAGGCCTTCTTTGGGCCAAGTTCGTCTCGTTCGTCCAACTTCGTCCTCCCATTTGATCCGTTGGCCTTCTTTGTTCCAAGTTCGTCTCGTTCGTCCCTCTTCCTCCTCCTATTTGATCCGTAGGCCTTCCTTGGACCAAGTGCGTCTCGTTCGTCCATCTTCGTCCTCCCATTTGATCCGTTGGCCTTCTTTGTTCCAAGTTCGTCTCGTTTGTCCCTCTTCGTCCTACCATTTGATCCGTAGGCCTTCTTTGGATCATGTTCGTCTCGTTCGTCCATCTTCGTCCTCCCATTTGATCCGTTGGCCTTCTTTGTTCCAAGTTCGTCTCGTTCATCCCTCTTCCTCCTCCTATTTGATCCGTAGGCCTTCCTTGGACCAAGTTCGTCTCGTTCGTCCCTCTTCGTCCTCCCATTTGATCCGTAGGCCTTCTTTGGATCAAGTTCGTCTCGTTCGTCCAACTTCGTCCGCCCATTCGATCCGTTGGCCTTCTTTGTTCCATGTTCGTCTCGTTCGTCCCTCTTCGTCCTCCCATTTGATCGTTAGGCCTTCTTTGGATCAAGTTCGTCTCGTTTGTCCAACTTCGTCCTCCCATTTGATCCGTTGGCCTTCTTTGTTCCAAGTTCGTCTCGTTCGTCCCTCTTCCTCCTCCTATTTGATCCGTAGGCCTTCCTTGGACCAAGTTCGTCTCGTTCGTCCATCTTCGTCCTCCCATTTGATCTGTAGGCCTTCTTTGGGCCAAGTTCGTCTCGTTCGTCCCTCTTCCTCCTCCTATTTGATCCGTAGGCCTTCTTTGGATCAAGTTCGTCTCGTTCGTCCAACTTCGT
The DNA here is from genome assembly GCA_030159175.1 of Glycyrrhiza uralensis. Taxonomy (NCBI): domain Eukaryota; kingdom Viridiplantae; phylum Streptophyta; class Magnoliopsida; order Fabales; family Fabaceae; genus Glycyrrhiza; species Glycyrrhiza uralensis. The sequence continues at coordinate 14,135,982 of BRZY01000008.1, read as the reverse complement.
CCTCCCATTTGATCCGTTGGCCTTCTTTGTTCCAAGTTCGTCTCGTTCGTCCCTCTTCCTCCTCCTATTTGATCCGTAGGCCTTCCTTGGACCAAGTTCGTCTCGTTCGTCCATCTTCGTCCTCCGATTCGATCCGTTGGCCTTCTTTGTTCCAAGTTCGTCTCGTTTGTCCCTCTTCGTCCTACCATTTGATCCGTAGGCCTTCTTTGGATCATGTTCGTCTCGTTCGTCCATCTTCGTCCTCACATTTGATCCGTTGGCCTTCTTTGTTCCAAGTTCGTCTCGTTCATCCCTCTTCCTCCTCCTATTTGATCCGTAGGCCTTCCTTGGACCAAGTTCGTCTCGTTCGTCCATCTTCGTCCTCCCATTCGATCCGTTGGCCTTCTTTGTTCCAAGTTCGTCTCGTTCGTCCCTCTTCGTCCTCCCATTTGATCCGTAGGCCTTCTTTGGATCAAGTTCGTCTCGTTCGTCCAACTTCGTCCGCCCATTCGATCCGTTGGCCTTCTTTGTTCCATGTTCGTCTCGTTCGTCCCTCTTCGTCCTCCCATTTGATCCGTAGGCCTTCTTTGGATCAAGTTCGTCTCGTTTGTCCAACTTCGTCCTCCCATTTGATCCGTTGGCCTTCTTTGTTCCAAGTTCGTCTCGTTCGTCCCTCTTCCTCCTCCTATTTGATCCGTAGGCCTTCCTTGGACCAAGTTCGTCTCGTTCGTCCATCTTCGTCCTCCCATTTGATCCGTAGGCCTTCTTTGGGCCAAGTTCGTCTCGTTCGTCCCTCTTCCTCCTCCTATTTGATCCGTAGGCCTTCTTTGGATCATGTTCGTCTCGTTCGTCCATCTTCGTCCTCCCATTTGATCCGTAGGCCTTCTTTGGACCATGTTCGTCTCGTTCGTCCATCTTCGTCCTCCCATTTGATCCGTAGGCCTTCTTTGGGCCAAGTTCGTCTCGTTCGTCCCTCTTCCTCCTCCTATTTGATCCGTAGGCCATCTTTGGATCGTGTTCGTCTCGTTCGTCCATCTTCGTCCTCCCATTTGATCCGTTGGCCTTCTTTGTTCCAAGTTCGTCTCGTTCGTCCCTTTTCGTCCTCCCATTTGATCCGTAGGCCTTCTTTGGACCAAGTTCGTCTCGTTCGTCCATCTTCGTCCTCCCATTTGATCCGTTGGCATTCTTTGTTCCAAGTTCGTCTCGTTCGTCCCTCTTTGTCCTCCCATTTGTTCCGTAGGCCTTCTTGGACCAAGTTCCTCTCGTTCGTCCATCTTCGTCCTCCCATTCGATCCGTTGTCCTTCTTTGTTCCAAGTTCGTCTCGTTCGTCCCTCTTCGTCCTCCCATTTGATCCGTAGGCCTTCTTTGGATCAAGTTCGTCTCGTTCGTCCAATTTGTCCTCCCATTTGATCCGTTGGCCTTCTTTGTTCCAAGTTTGTCTCGTTCGTTGCTCTTCGTCCTACCATTTGATCCGTAGGCCTTCTTTGGATCATGTTCGTCTCGTTCGTCCATCTTCGTCCTCCCATTCGATCCGTTCGCCTTCTTTGTTCGTTCGTCTCGTTCGTCCCTCTTCGTCCTCCCATTTGATCCGTAGGCCTTCTTTGGATCAAGTTCGTCTCGTTCGTCCAACTTCGTCCTCCATTTGATCCGTTGGCCTTCTTTGTTTCCAAGTTCGTCTCGTTCGTCCCTCTTCCTCCTCCTATTTGATCCGTAGGCCTTCCTTGGACCAAGTTCGTCTCGTTCGTCCATCTTCGTCCTCCCATTCGATCCGTTGGCCTTCTTTGTTCCAAGTTCGTCTCGTTTGTCCCTCTTCGTCCTACCATTTGATCCGTAGGCCTTCTTTGGATAATGTTCGTCTCGTTCGTCCATCTTCGTCCTCCATTTGATCCGTTGGCCTTCTTTGTTCCAAGTTCGTCTCGTTCATCCCTCTTCCTCCTCCTATTTGATCCGTAGGCCTTCCTTGGACCAAGTTCGTCTCTTTCGTCCATCTTCGTCTCCCATTCGATCCGTTGGCCTTCTTTGTTCCAAGTTCGTCTCGTTCGTCCCTCTTCGTCCTCCCATTTGATCCGTAGGCCTTCTTTGGATCAAGTTCGTCTCGTTCGTCCAACTTCGTCCGCCCATTCGATCCGTTGGCCTTCTTTGTTCCATGTTCGTCTCGTTCGTCCCTCTTCGTCTCCCATTTGATCCGTAGGCCTTCTTTGGATCAAGTTCGTCTCGTTCGTCCAACTTCGTCCTCCCATTTGATCCGTTGGCCTTCTTTGTTCCAGTTCGTCTCGTTCGTCCCTCTTCCTCCTCCTATTTGATCCGTAGGCCTTCCTTGGACCAAGTTCGTCTCGTTTCGTCCATCTTCGTCCTCCCATTTGATCCGTAGGCCTTCTTTGGGCCAAGTTCGTCTCGTTCGTCCCTCTTCCTCCTCCTATTTGATCCGTAGGCCTTCTTTGGATCATGTTCGTCTCGTTCGTCCATCTTCGTCCTCCCATTTGATCCGTAGGCCTTCTTTGGGCCAAGTTCGTCTCGTTCGTCCCTCTTCCTCCTCCTATTTGATCCGTAGGCCTTCTTTGGATCGTGTTCGTCTCGTTCGTCCATCTTCGTTCTCCCATTTGATCCGTTGGCCTTCTTTGTTCCAAGTTCGTCTCGTTCGTCCCTTTTCGTCCTCCCATTTGATCCGTAGGCCTTCTTTGGACCAAGTTCGTCTCGTTCGTCCATCTTCGTCCTCCCATTTGTTCTGTAGGCTTCTTTGGGCCAAGTTCGTCTCGTTCGTCCTTCTTCGTCCTCCAATTTGATCCGTTGGCATTCTTTGTTCCAAGTTCGTCACGTTCGTCCCTCTTTGTCCTCCCATTTGTTCCGTAGGCCTTCTTTGACCAAGTTCCTCTCGTTCGTCCATCTTCGTCCTCCCATTCGATCCGTTGGCCTTCTTTGTTCCAAGTTCGTCTCATTCGTCCCTCTTCGTCCTCCCATTTGATCCGTAGGCCTTCTTTGGATCAAGTTCGTCTCGTTCGTCCAATTTGTCCTCCCATTTGATCCGTTGGCCTTCTTTGTTCGAAGTTTGTCTCGTTCGTTGCTCTTCGTCCTACCATTTGATCCGTAGGCCTTCTTTGGATCATGTTCGTCTCGTTCGTCCATCTTCGTCCTCCCATTCGATCCGTTCGCCTTCTTTGTTCCATGTTCGTCTCGTTCGTCCCTCTTCGTCCTCCCATTTGATCCGTAGGCCTTCTTTGGATCATGTTGGTCTCGTTCGTCAACTTCGTCCTCCCATTTGATCCGTAGGCCTTCTTTGGATCAAGTTCGTCTCGTTTGTCCAACTTCGTCCTCCCATTTGATCCGTTGGCCTTCTTTGTTCCAAGTTCGTCTCGTTCGTCCCTCTTCCTCCTCCTATTTGATCCGTAGGCCTTCCTTGGACCAAGTTCGTCTCGTTCGTCCATCTTCGTCCTCCCATTTGATCCGTAGGCCTTCTTTGGGCCAAGTTCGTCTCGTTCGTCCCTCTTCCTCCTCCTATTTGATCCGTAGGCCTTCTTTGGATCATGTTCGTCTCGTTCGTCCATCTTCGTCCTCCCATTTGATCCGTAGGCCTTCTTTGGGCCAAGTTCATCTCGTTCGTCCCTCTTCCTCCTCCTATTTGATCCGTAGGCCATCTTGGATCGTGTTCGTCTCGTTCGTCCATCTTCGTCCTCCCATTTGATCCGTTGGCCTTCTTTGTTCCAAGTTCGTCTCGTTCGTCCCTTTTCGTCCTCCCATTTGATCCGTAGGCCTTCTTTGGACCAAGTTCGTCTCGTTCGTCCATCTTCGTCCTCCCATTTGATCCGTTGGCATTCTTTGTTCCAAGTTCGTCTCGTTCGTCCCTCTTTGGCCTCCCATTTGTTCCGTAGGCCTTCTTTGCACCAAGTTCCTCTCGTTCGTCCATCTTCGTCCTCCCATTCGATCCGTTGGCCTTCTTTGTTCCAAGTTCGTCTCGTTCGTCCCTCTTCGTCCTCCCATTTGATCCGTAGGCCTTCTTTGGATCAAGTTCGTCTCGTTCGTCCAATTTGTCCTCCCATTTGATCCGTTGGCCTTCTTTGTTCCAAGTTTGTCTCGTTCGTTGCTCTTCGTCCTACCATTTGATCCGTAGGCCTTCTTTGGATCATGTTCGTCTCGTTCGTCCATCTTCGTCCTCCCATTCGATCCGTTCGCCTTCTTTGTTCCAAGTTCGTCTCGTTCGTCCCTCTTCGTCCTCCCATTTGATCCGTAGGCCTTCTTTGGATCAAGTTCGTCTCGTTCGTCCAACTTCGTCCTCCCATTTGATCCGTTGGCCTTCTTTGTTCCAAGTTCGTCTCGTTCGTCCCTCTTCCTCCTCCTATTTGATCCGTAGGCCTTCCTTGGACCAAGTTCGTCTCGTTCGTCCATCTTCGTCCTCCCATTCGATCCGTTGGCCTTCTTTGTTCCAAGTTCGTCTCGTTCGTCCCTCTTCGTCCTCCCATTTGATCCGTAGGCCTTCTTTGGATCAAGTTCGTCTCGTTCGTCCAACTTCGTCCGCCCCATTCGATCCGTTGGCCTTCTTTGTTCCATGTTCGTCTCGTTCGTCCCTCTTCGTCCTCCCATTTGATCCGTAGGCCTTCTTTGGATCAAGTTCGTCTCGTTCGTCCAACTTCGTCCTCCCATTTGATCCGTTGGCCTTCTTTGTTCCAAGTTCGTCTCGTTCGTCCCTCTTCCTCCTCCTATTTGATCCGTAGGCCTTCCTTGGACCAAGTTCGTCTCGTTCGTCCATCTTCGTCCTCCCATTTGATCCGTAGGCCTTCTTTGGGCCAAGTTCGTCTCGTTCGTCCCTCTTCCTCCTCCTATTTGATCCGTAGGCCTTCTTTGGATCATGTTCGTCTCGTTCGTCCATCTTCGTCCTCCCATTTGATCCGTAGGCCTTCTTTGGGCCAAGTTCGTCTCGTTCGTCCCTCTTCCTCCTCCTATTTGATCCGTAGGCCTTCTTTGGATCGTGTTCGTCTCGTTCGTCCATCTTCGTTCTCCCATTTGATCCGTTGGCCTTCTTTGTTCCAAGTTCGTCTCGTTCGTCCCTTTTCGTCCTCCCATTTGATCCGTAGGCCTTCTTTGGACCAAGTTCGTCTCGTTCGTCCATCTTCGTCCTCCCATTTGTTCTGTAGGCCTTCTTTGGGCCAAGTTCGTCTCGTTCGTCCTTCTTCGTCCTCCAATTTGATCCGTTGGCATTCTTTGTTCCAAGTTCGTCACGTTCGTCCCTCTTTGTCCTCCCATTTGTTCCGTAGGCCTTCTTTGGACCAAGTTCCTCTCGTTCGTCCATCTTCGTCCTCCCATTCGATCCGTTGGCCTTCTTTGTTCCAAGTTCGTCTCATTCGTCCCTCTTCGTCCTCCCATTTGATCCGTAGGCCTTCTTTGGATCAAGTTCGTCTCGTTCGTCCAATTTGTCCTCCCATTTGATCCGTTGGCCTTCTTTGTTCCAAGTTTGTCTCGTTCGTTGCTCTTCGTCCTACCATTTGATCCGTAGGCCTTCTTTGGATCATGTTCGTCTCGTTCGTCCATCTTCGTCCTCCCATTCGATCCGTTCGCCTTCTTTGTTCCATGTTCGTCTCGTTCGTCCCTCTTCGTCCTCCCATTTGATCCGTAGGCCTTCTATGGATCAAGTTCGTCTCGTTCGTCCAACTTCGTCCTCCCATTTGATCCGTTGGCCTTCTTTGTTCCAAGTTCGTCTCGTTCGTTCCTCTTCCTCCTCCTATTTGATCCGTAGGCCTTCTTTGGACCAAGTTCGTCTCGTTCGTCCATCTTCGTCCTCCCATTTGATCCGTAGGCCTTCTTTGGGCCAAGTTCAACTCGTTCGTCCCTCTTCCTCCTCCTATTTGATCCATAGGCCTTCTTTGGATCATGTTCGTCTCGTTCATCCATCTTCGTCCTCCCATTTGATCCGTAGGCCTTCTTTGGATCATGTTCGTCTCGTTCGTCCAACTTCCTCCTCCGATTTGATCCGTAGGCCTTCTTTGTTCGAAGTTGGTCTCGTTCGTCCCTCTTCGTCCTCCCATTTGATGCGTAGGCCTTCTTTGGATCATGTTCGTCTCGTTCGTCCAACTTCGTCCTCCCATTTGATCCGTTGGCCTTCTTTGTTCCAAGTTCGTCTCGTTCGTCCATCTTCGTCCTCCCATTTGATCTGTTGGCCTTCTTTGTTCCAAGTTCGTCTCATTCGTCACTCTTCGTCCTCCCATTTGATCCGTTGGCCTTCTTTGGATCATGTTCGTCTCGTTCGTCCATCTTCGTCCTCCCATTGGATCCGTTGGCCTTCTTTGTTCCAAGTTTGTCTCGTTCGTCCCTCTTCGTCCTCCCATTTGTTCCGTAGGCCTTCTTTGGACCAAGTTCCTCTCGTTCGTCCATCTTCGTCCTCCCATTTGATCCGTTGGCCTTCTCTGTTCCAAGTTCGTCTCGTTCGTTCCTCTTCGTCCTCCCATTTGATCCGTAGGCCTTCTTTGGATCATGTTCGTCTCGTTCGTCCATCTTCGTCCTCCCATTTGATCCGTTGGCCTTCTTTGTTCCAAGTTCGTCTCGTTCGTCCCTCTTCGTCCTCCCATTTGATCCGTAGGCCTTCTTTGGATCATGGTCGTCTCGTTCGTCCAACTTCGTCCGCCCATTCGATCCGTTGGCCTTCTTTGTTCCAAGTTCGTCTCATTCGTCCCTCTTCGTCCTCCCATTTGATCTGTAGGCCTTCTTTGGATCAAGTTCGTCTCGTTCGTCCAACTTCGTCCTCCCATTTGATCCGTTGGCCTTCTTTGTTCCAAGTTCGTCTCGTTCGTCCCTCTTCCTCCTCCTATTTGATCCGTAGGCCTTCTTTGGATCATGTTCGTCTCATTCGTCCATCTTCGTCCTCCCATTTGATCCGTAGGCCTTCTTTGGACCAAGTTCGTCTCGTTCGTCCATCTTCGTCCTCCCATTTGATCCGTAGGCCTTCTTTGGGCCAAGTTCGTCTCGTTCGTCCCTCTTCCTCCTCCTATTTGATCCGTAGGCCTTCTTTGGATCATGTTCGTCTCGTTCGTCCATCTTCGTCCTCCCATTTGATCCGTAGGCCTTCTTTGGACCAAGTTCGTCTCGTTCGTCCATCTTCGGCCTTCCATTTGATCCGTAGGCCTTCTTTGGGCTAAGTTCGTCTCGTTCGTCTCTCTTCCTCCTCCTATTTGATCCGTAGGCCTTCCTTGGACCAAGTTCGTCTCGTTCGTCCATCTTCGTCCTCCCATTTGATTCGTAGGCCTTCTTTGGGCCAAGTTCGTCTCGTTCGTCCCTCTTCCTCCTCCTATTTGATCCGTAGGCCTTCTTTGGATCATGTTCGTCTCGTTCGTCCATCTTCGTCCTCCCATTTGATCCGTAGGCCTTCTTTGGACCAAGTTCGTCTCGTTCGTCCATCTTCGTCCTCCCATTTGATCCGTAGGCCTTCTTTGGGCCAAGTTCGTCTCGTTCGTCCCTCTTCCTCCACCTATTTGATCCGTAGGCCTTCTTTGGATCATGTTCGTCTCGTTCGTCCATCTTCGTCCTCCCATTTGATCCGTTGGCCTTCTTTGTTCCAAGTTCGTCTCGTTCGTCCCTCTTCGTCCTCCCATTTGATCCGTTGGCCTTCTTTGTTCCAATTTTCGTCTCGTTCGTCCCTCTTCCTCCTCCTATTTGATCCGTAGGCCTTCTTTGGATCATGTTCGTCTCGTTCGTCCATCTTCGTCCTCCCATTTGATCCGTAGGCCTTCTTTGGACCAAGTTCGTCTCGTTCGTCCATCTTCGTCCTCCCATTTGATCCGTAGGCCTTCTTTGGGCCAAGTTCGTCTCGTTCGTCCCTCTTCCTCCTCCTATTTGATCCGTAGGCCTTCTTTGGATCATGTTCGTCTCGTTCGTCCATCTTCGTCCTCCCATTTGATCCGTAGGCCTTCTTTGGACAAAGTTCGTCTCGTTCGTCCATCTTCGGCCTTCCATTTGATCCGTAGGCCTTCTTTGGGCCAAGTTCGTCTCGTTCGTCTCTCTTCCTCCTCCTATTTGATCCGTAGGCCTTCCTTGGACCAAGTTCGTCTCGTTCGTCCATCTTCGTCCTCCCATTTGATTCGTACGCCTTCTTTGGGCCAAGTTCGTCTCGTTCGTCCCTCTTCCTCCTCCTATTTGATCCGTAGGCCTTCTTTGGATCATGTTCGTCTCGTTCGTCCATCTTCGTCCTCCCATTTGATCCGTAGGCCTTCTTTGGACCAAGTTCGTCTCGTTCGTCCATCTTCGTCCTCCCATTTGATCCGTAGGCCTTCTTTGGGCCAAGTTCGTCTCGTTCGTCCCTCTTCCTCCTCCTATTTGATCCGTAGGCCTTCTTTGGATCATGTTCGTCTCGTTCGTCCATCTTCGTCCTCCCATTTGATCCGTTGGCCTTCTTTGTTCCAAGTTCGTCTCGTTCGTCCCTCTTCGTCCTCCCATTTGATCCGTTGGCCTTCTTTGTTCCAATTTTCGTCTCGTTCGTCCCTCTTTGTCCTCCCATTTGTTCCGTAGGCCTTCTTTGGACCAAGTTCCTCTCGTTCGTCCATCTTCGTCCTCCCATTTGATCCGTTGGCCTTCTTTGTTCCAAGTTCGTCTCGTTCGTTCCTCTTCGTCCTACCATTTGATCCGTAGGCCTTCTTTGGATCATGTTCGTCTCGTTCGTCCATCTTCGTCCTCCCATTCGATCCGTTCGCCTTCTTTGTTCCAAGTTCGTCTCGTTCGTCCCTCTTCGTCCTCCCATTTGATCCGTAGGCCTTCTTTGGATCAAGTTCGTCTCGTTCGTCCAACTTCGTCCTCCCATTTGATCCGTTGGCCTTCTTTGTTCCAAGTTTGTCTCGTTCGTCCCTCTTCCTCCTCCTATTTGATCCGTAGGCCTTCTTTGGACCAAGTTCGTCTCGTTCGTCCATCTTCGTCCTCCCATTTGATCCGTAGGCCTTCTTTGGGCCAAGTTCGACTCGTTCGTCCCTCTTCCTCCTCCTATTTGATCCATAGGCCTTCTTTGGATCATGTTCGTCTCGTTCCTCCATCTTCGTCCTCCCATTTGATCCCGTGGCCTTCTTTGTTCCAAGTTCGTCTCGTTCGTCCATCTTCGTCCTCCCATTTGATCCGTAGGCCTTCTTTGGATCATGTTCGTCTCGTTCGTCCAACTTCGTCCTCCCATTTAATCCGTTGGCCTTCTTTGTTCCAAGTTCGTCTCGTTCGTTCCTCTTCGTCCTACCATTTGATCCGTAGGCCTTCTTTGGGCCAAGTTCGTCTCGTTCGTCCCTCTTCCTCCTCCTATTTGATCCGTAGGCCTTCTTTGGATCATGTTCGTCTCGTTCGTCCATCTTCGTCCTCCCATTTGATCCGTTGGCCTTCTTTGTTCCAAGTTCGTCTCGTTCGTCCCTCTTCGTCCTCCCATTTGATCCGTTGGCCTTCTTTGTTCCAATTTTCGTCTCGTTCGTCCCTCTTTGTCCTCCCATTTGTTCCGTAGGCCTTCTTTGGACCAAGTTCCTCTCGTTCGTCCATCTTCGTCCTCCCATTTGATCCGTTGGCCTTCTTTGTTCCAAGTTCGTCTCGTTCGTTCCTCTTCGTCCTACCATTTGATCCGTAGGCCTTCTTTGGATCATGTTCGTCTCGTTCGTCCATCTTCGTCCTCCCATTCGATCCGTTCGCCTTCTTTGTTCCAAGTTCGTCTCGTTCGTCCATCTTCGTCCTCCCATTTGATCCGTAGGCCTTCTTTGGGCCAAGTTCGACTCGTTCGTCCCTCTTCCTCCTCCTATTTGATCCGTAGGCCTTCTTTGGATCATGTTCGTCTCGTTCGTCCATCTTCGTCCTCCCATTTGATCCGTAGGCCTTCTTTGGACCAAGTTCGTCTCGTTCGTCCATCTTCGTCCTCCCATTTGATCCGTAGGCCTTCTTTGGGCCAAGTTCGACTCGTTCGTCCCTCTTCCTCCTCCTATTTGATCCATAGGCCTTCTTTGGATCATGTTCGTCTCGTTCCTCCATCTTCGTCCTCCCATTTGATCCCGTGGCCTTCTTTGTTCCAAGTTCGTCTCGTTCGTCCATCTTCGTCCTCCCATTTGATCCGTAGGCCTTCTTTGGATCATGTTCGTCTCGTTCGTCCAACTTCGTCCTCCCATTTAATCCGTTGGCCTTCTTTGTTCCAAGTTCGTCTCGTTCGTCCAACTTCGTCCTCCCATTTGATCCGTTGGCCTTCTTTGTTCCAAGTTGGTCTCGTTCGTCCCTCTTCCTCCTCCTATTTGATCCGTAGGCCTTCTTTGGACCAAGTTCGTCTCGTTCGTCCATCTTCGTCCTCCCATTTGATCCGTAGGCCTTCTTTGGGCCAAGTTCGACTCGTTCGTCCCTCTTCCTCCTCCTATTTGATCCTTAGGCCTTCTTTGGATCATGTTCGTCTCGTTCGTCCCTCTTCCTCCTCCGATTTGATCCGTAGGCCTTCTTTGTTCGAAGTTGGTCTCGTTCGTCCCTCTTCGTCCTCCCATTTGATCCGTAGGCCTTCTTTGGATCATGTTCGCCTCGTTCGTCCAACTTCGTCCTCCCATTTGATCCGTTGGCCTTCTTTGTAACAAGTTCGTCTCGTTCGTCCATCTTCGTCGTCCCATTCGATCCGTTGGCCTTCTTTGTTCCAAGTTCGTCTCGTTCGTCCCTCTTCGTCCTCCCATTTGTTCCGTAGGCCTTCTTTGGACCAAGTTCCTCTCGTTCGTCCATCTTCGTCCTCCCATTTGATCCGTTGGCCTTCTCTGTTCCAAGTTCGTCTCGTTCGTCCCTCTTCGTCCTCCCATTTGATCCGTAGGCCTTCTTTGGATCAAGTTCGTCTCGTTCGTCCAACTTCGTCCTCCCATTTGATCCGTTGGCCTTCTTTGTTCCAAGTTCGTCTCGTTCGTCCCTCTTCCTCCTCCTATTTGATCCGTAGGCCTTCTTTGGACCAAGTTCGTCTCGTTCGTCCATCTTCGTCCTCCCATTTGATCCGTAGGCCTTCTTTGGGCCAAGTTCGACTCGTTCGTCCCTCTTCCTCCTCCTATTTGATCCATAGGCCTTCTTTGGATCATGTTCGTCTCGTTCCTCCATCTTCGTCCTCCCATTTGATCCCGTGGCCTTCTTTGTTCCAAGTTCGTCTCGTTCGTCCATCTTCGTCCTCCCATTTGATCCGTAGGCCTTCTTTGGATCATGTTCGTCTCGTTCGTCCAACTTCGTCCTCCCATTTAATCCGTTGGCCTTCTTTGTTCCAAGTTCGTCTCGTTCGTCCAACTTCGTCCTCCCATTTGATCCATTGGCCTTCTTTGTTCCAAGTTCGTCTCGTTCGTCCCTCTTCCTCCTCCTATTTGATCCGTAGGCCTTCTTTGGACCAAGTTCGTCTCGTTCGTCCATCTTCGTCCTCCCATTTGATCCGTAGGCCTTCTTTGGGCCAAGTTCGACTCGTTCGTCCCTCTTCCTCCTCCTATTTGATCCATAGGCCTTCTTTGGATCATGTTCGTCTCGTTCGTCCCTCTTCCTCCTCCGATTTGATCCGTAGGCCTTCTTTGTTCGAAGTTGGTCTCGTTCGTCCCTCTTCGTCCTCCCATTTGATCCGTAGGCCTTCTTTGGATCATGTTCGTCTCGTTCGTCCAACTTCGTCCTCCCATTTGATCCGTTGGCCTTCTTTGTAACAAGTTCGTCTCGTTCGTCCATCTTCGTCGTCCCATTCGATCCGTTGGCCTTCTTTGTTCCAAGTTCGTCTCGTTCGTCCCTCTTCGTCCTCCCATTTGTTCCGTAGGCCTTCTTTGGACCAAGTTCCTCTCGTTCGTCCATCTTCGTCCTCCCATTTGATCCGTTGGCCTTCTCTGTTCCAAGTTCGTCTCGTTCGTCCCTCTTCGTCCTCCCATTTGATCCGTAGGCCTTCTTTGGATCATGGTCGTCTCGTTCGTCCAACTTCGTCCGCCCATTCGATCCGTTGGCCTTCTTTGTTCCAAGTCCGTCTCGTTCTTCCCTCTTCCTCCTCCTATTTGATCCGTAGGCCTTCTTTCGGCCAAGTTCGTCTCGTTCGTCCATCTTCGTCCTCCCATTTGATCGTAGGCCTTCTTTGGGCCAAGTTCGTCTCGTTCGTCCCTCTTCCTCCTCCTATTTGATCCGTAGGCCTTCTTTGGATCATGTTCGTCTCGTTCGTCCATCTTCGTCCTCCCATTTGATCCGTAGGCCTTCTTTGGACCAAGTTCGTCTCGTTTGTCCATCTTCGGCCTTCCATTTGATCCGTAGGCCTTCTTTGGGCCAAGTTCGTCTCGTTCGTCCCTCTTCCTCCTCCTATTTGATCCGTAGGCCTTCCTTGGACCAAGTTCGTCTCGTTCGTCCATCTTCGTCCTCCCATTTGATCCGTAGGCCTTCTTTGGGCCAAGTTCGTCTCGTTCGTCCCTCTTCCTCCTCCTATTTGATCCATAGGCCTTCTTTGGATCATGTTCGTCTCGTTCGTCCATCTTCGTCCTCCCATTTGATCCGTAGGCCTTCTTTGGACCAAGTTCGTCTCGTTCGTCCATCTTCGTCCTCCCATTTGATCCGTAGCCCTTCTTTGGGCCAAGTTCGTCTCGTTCGTCCATCTTCGTCCTCCCATTTGATCCGTTGGCCTTCTTTGTTCCAAGTTCGTCTCGTTCGTCCCTCTTCGTCCTCCCATTTGATCCGTTGGCCTTATTTGTTCCAAGTTCGTCTCGTTCGTCCCTCTTTGTCCTCCCATTTGTTCCGTAGGCCTTCTTTTGACCAAGTTCCTCTCGTTCGTCCATCTTCGTCCTCCCATTTGATCCGTTGGCCTTCTTTGTTCCAAGTTCGTCTCGTTCGTTCCTCTTCGTCCTACCATTTGATCCGTACGCCTTCTTTGGATCATGTTCGTCTCGTTCATCCATCTTCGTCCTCCCATTCGATCCGTTGGCCTTCTTTGTTCCAAGTTCGTCTCGTTTGTCCCTCTTCGTCCTCCCATTTGATCCGTAGGCCTTCTTTGGATCAAGTTCGTCTCGTTCGTCCAATTTGTCCTCCCATTTGATCCGTTGGCCTTCTTTGTTCCAAGTTTGTCTCGTTCGTTCCTCTTCGTCCTACCATTTGATCCGTAGGCCTTCTTTGGATCATGTTCGTCTCGTTCGTCCATCTTCGTCCTCCCATTCGATCCTTTCGCCTTCTTTGTTCCAAGTTCGTCCCGTTCGTCCCTCTTCGTCCTCCCATTTGATCCGTAGGCCTTCTTTGGATCAAGTTCGTCTCGTTCGTCCAACTTCGTCCTCCCATTTGATCCGTTGGCCTTCTTTGTTCCAAGTTCGTCTCGTTCGTCCCTCTTCCTCCTCCTATTTGATCCGTAGGCCTTCTTTGGGCCAAGTTCGTCTCGTTCGTCCCTCTTCCTCCTCCTATTTGATCCATAGGCCTTCTTTGGATCATGTTCGTCTCGTTCGTCCATCTTCGTCCTCCCATTTGATCCGTAGGCCTTCTTTGGACCAAGTTCGTCTCGTTCGTCCATCTTCGTCCTCCCATTTGATCCGTAGGCCTTCTTTGGGCCAAGTTCGACTCGTTCGTCCCTCTTCCTCCTCCTATTTGATCCATAGGCCTTCTTTGGATCATGTTCGTCTCGTTCGTCCCTCTTCCTCCTCCGATTTGATCCGTAGGCCTTCTTTGTTCGAAGTTGGTCTCGTTCGTCCCTCTTCGTCCTCCCATTTGATCCGTAGGCCTTCTTTGGATCATGTTCGTCTCGTTCGTCCAACTTCGTCCTCCCATTTGATCCGTTGGCCTTCTTTGTAACAAGTTCGTCTCGTTCGTCCATCTTCGTCGTCCCATTCGATCCGTTGGCCTTCTTTGTTCCAAGTTCGTCTCGTTCGTCCCTCTTCGTCCTCCCATTTGTTCCGTAGGCCTTCTTTGGACCAAGTTCCTCTCGTTCGTCCATCTTCGTCCTCCCATTTGATCCGTTGGCCTTCTCTGTTCCAAGTTCGTCTCGTTCGTCCCTCTTCGTCCTCCCATTTGATCCGTAGGCCTTCTTTGGATCATGGTCGTCTCGTTCGTCCAACTTCGTCCGCCCATTCGATCCGTTGGCCTTCTTTGTTCCAAGTCCGTCTCGTTCTTCCCTCTTCCTCCTCCTATTTGATCCGTAGGCCTTCTTTCGGCCAAGTTCGTCTCGTTCGTCCATCTTCGTCCTCCCATTTGATCGTAGGCCTTCTTTGGGCCAAGTTCGTCTCGTTCGTCCCTCTTCCTCCTCCTATTTGATCCGTAGGCCTTCTTTGGATCATGTTCGTCTCGTTCGTCCATCTTCGTCCTCCCATTTGATCCGTAGGCCTTCTTTGGACCAAGTTCGTCTCGTTTGTCCATCTTCGGCCTTCCATTTGATCTGTAGGCCTTCTTTGGGCCAAGTTCGTCTCGTTCGTCCCTCTTCCTCCTCCTATTTGATCCGTAGGCCTTCCTTGGACCAAGTTCGTCTCGTTCGTCCATCTTCGTCCTCCCATTTGATCCGTAGGCCTTCTTTGGGCCAAGTTCGTCTCGTTCGTCCCTCTTCCTCCTCCTATTTGATCCATAGGCCTTCTTTGGATCATGTTCGTCTCGTTCGTCCATCTTCGTCCTCCCATTTGATCCGTAGGCCTTCTTTGGACCAAGTTCGTCTCGTTCGTCCATCTTCGTCCTCCCATTTGATCCGTAGCCCTTCTTTGGGCCAAGTTCGTCTCGTTCGTCCATCTTTGTCCTCCCATTTGATCCGTTGGCCTTCTTTGTTCCAAGTTCGTCTCGTTCGTCCCTCTTCGTCCTCCCATTTGATCCGTTGGCCTTATTTGTTCCAAGTTCGTCTCGTTCGTCCCTCTTTGTCCTCCCATTTGTTCCGTAGGCCTTCTTTTGACCAAGTTCCTCTCGTTCGTCCATCTTCGTCCTCCCATTTGATCCGTTGGCCTTCTTTGTTCCAAGTTCGTCTCGTTCGTTCCTCTTCGTCCTACCATTTGATCCGTACGCCTTCTTTGGATCATGTTCGTCTCGTTCATCCATCTTCGTCCTCCCATTCGATCCGTTGGCCTTCTTTGTTCCAAGTTCGTCTCGTTTGTCCCTCTTCGTCCTCCCATTTGATCCGTAGGCCTTCTTTGGATCAAGTTCGTCTCGTTCGTCCAATTTGTCCTCCCATTTGATCCGTTGGCCTTCTTTGTTCCAAGTTTGTCTCGTTCGTTCCTCTTCGTCCTACCATTTGATCCGTAGGCCTTCTTTGGATCATGTTCGTCTCGTTCGTCCATCTTCGTCCTCCCATTCGATCCTTTCGCCTTCTTTGTTCCAAGTTCGTCCCGTTCGTCCCTCTTCGTCCTCCCATTTGATCCGTAGGCCTTCTTTGGATCAAGTTCGTCTCGTTCGTCCAACTTCGTCCTCCCATTTGATCCGTTGGCCTTCTTTGTTCCAAGTTCGTCTCGTTCGTCCCTCTTCCTCCTCCTATTTGATCCGTAGGCCTTCTTTGGGCCAAGTTCGTCTCGTTCGTCCCTCTTCCTCCTCCTATTTGATCCATAGGCCTTCTTTGGATCATGTTCGTCTCGTTCGTCCATCTTCGTCCTCCCATTTGATCCGTAGGCCTTCTTTGGACCAAGTTCGTCTCGTTCGTCCATCTTCGTCCTCCCATTTGATCCGTAGCCCTTCTTTGGGCCAAGTTCGTCTCGTTCGTCCATCTTCGTCCTCCCATTTGATCCGTTGGCCTTCTTTGTTCCAAGTTCGTCTCGTTCGTCCCTCTTCGTCCTCCCATTTGATCCGTTGGCCTTCTTTGTTCCAAGTTCGTCTCGTTCGTCCCTCTTTGTCCTCCCATTTGTTCCGTAGGCCTTCTTTTGACCAAGTTCCTCTCGTTCGTCCATCTTCGTCCTCCCATTTGATCCGTTGGCCTTCTTTGTTCCAAGTTCGTCTCGTACGTTCCTCTTCGTCCTACCATTTGATCCGTAGGCCTTCTTTGGATCATGTTCGTCTCGTTCGTCCATCTTCGTCCTCCCATTCGATCCGTTGGACTTCTTTGTTCCAAGTTCGTCTCGTTTGTCCCTCTTCGTCCTCCCATTTGATCCGTAGGCCTTCTTTGGATCAAGTTCGTCTCGTTCGTCCAATTTGTCCTCCCATTTGATCCGTTGGCCTTCTTTGTTCCAAGTTTGTCTCGTTCGTTCCTCTTCGTCCTACCATTTGATCCGTAGGCCTTCTTTGGATCATGTTCGTCTCGTTCGTCCATCTTCGTCCTCCCATTCGATCCTTTCGCCTTCTTTGTTCCAAGTTCGTCCCGTTCGTCCCTCTTCGTCCTCCCATTTGATCCGTAGGCCTTCTTTGGATCAAGTTCGTCTCGTTCGTCCAACTTCGTCCTCCCATTTGATCCGTTGGCCTTCTTTGTTCCAAGTTCGTCTCGTTCGTCCCTCTTCCTCCTCCTATTTGATCCGTAGGCCTTCTTTGGACCAAGTTCGTCTCGTTCGTCCATCTTCGTCCTCCCATTTGATCCGTAGGCTTTCTTTGGGCCAAGTTCGACTCGTTCGTCCCTCTTCCTCCTCCTATTTGATCCATAGGCCTTCTTTGTTCCAAGTTCGTCTCGTTCGTCCCTCTTCGTCCTCCCATTTGATCCGTAGGCCTTCTTTGGATCATGTTCGTCTCGTTCGTCCATCTTCGTCCTCCCATTTGATCCGATGGCCATCTTTGTTCCAAGTTCGTCTCGTTCGTCCCTTTTCGTCCTACCATTTGATCCGTAGGCCTTCTTTGGATCATGTTCGTCTCGTTCGTCCATCTTTGTCCTCCCATTCGATCCGTTGGCCTTCTTTGTTCCAAGTTCGTCTCGTTCGTCCCTCTTCGTCCTCCCATTTGATCTGTAGGCCTTCTTTGGATCATGGTCGTCTCGTTCGTCCATCTTCGTCCTCCCATTCGATCCGTTGGCCTTCTTTGTTCCAAGTTCGTCTCGTTCGTCCCTCTTCGTCCTCCCATTTGATCCATAGGCCTTCTTTGGATCATGTTCGTCTCGTTCGTCCATCTTCGTCCTCCCATTCGATCCTTTCGCCTTCTTTGTTCCAAGTTCGTCTCGTTCGTCCCTCTTCGTCCTCCCATTTGATCCGTAGGCCTTCTTTGGATCAAGTTCGTCTCGTTCGTCCAACTTCGTCCTCCCATTTGATCCGTTGGCCTTCTTTGTTCCAAGTTCGTCTCGTTCGTCCCTCTTCCTCCTCCTATTTGATCCGTAGGCCTTGTTTGGACCAAGTTCGTCTCGTTCGTCCATCTTCGTCCTCCCATTTGATCCGTAGGCCTTCTTTGGGCCAAGTTCGACTCGTTCGTCCCTCTTCCTCCTCCTATTTGATCCATAGGCCTTCTTTGTTCGAAGTTGGTCTCGTTCGTCCCTCTTCGTCCTCCCATTTGATCCGTAGGCCTTCTTTGGATCATGTTCGTCTCGTTCGTCCAACTTCGTCCTCCCATTTGATCCGTTGGCCTTCTTTGTTCCAAGTTCGTCTCGTTCGTCCATCTTCGTCCTCCCATTTGATCTGTTGACCTTCTTTGTTCCAAGTTCGTCTCATTCGTCACTCTTCGTCCTCCCATTTGAAATTTGGCCTTCTTTGGATCATGTTCGTCTCGTTCGTCCATCTTCGCCCTCCCATTCGATCCGTTGGCCTTCTTTGTTCCAAGTTCGTCTCGTTCGTCCCTCTTCGTCCTCCCATTTGATCTGTAGGCCTTTTTTGGGCCAAGTTCGTCTCGTTCGTCCCTCTTCGTCCTCCCATTTGATCCGTTGGCATTCTTTGTTCCAAGTTCGTCTCGTTCGTCCCTCTTTGTCCTCCCATTTGTTCCGTAGGCCTTCTTTGGACCAAGTTCCTCTCGTTCGTCTATCTTCGTCCTCCCATTTGATCCGTTGCCCTTCTTTGTTCCAAGTTCGTCTTGTTCGTTCTTCTTCATCCTACCATTTGATCCGTAGGCCTTCTTTGGATCATGTCCGTCTCGTTCGTCCATCTTCGTCCGCCCATTCGATCCGTTGGCCTTCTTTGTTCCAAGTTCGTCTCGTTCGTCCCTCTTCGTCCTCCCATTTGATCCGTAGGCCTTCTTTGGATCAAGTTCGTCTCGTTCGTCCAACTTCGTCCTCCCATTTGATCCGTTGGCCTTCTTTGTTCCAAGTTCGTCTCGTTCGTCCCTCTTCCTCCTCCTATTTGATCCGTAGGCCTTGTTTGGACCAAGTTCGTCTCGTTCGTCCATCTTCGTCCTCCCATTTGATCCGTAGGCCTTCTTTGGGCCAAGTTCGACTCGTTCGTCCCTCTTCCTCCTCCTATTTGATCCATAGGCCTTCTTTGTTCGAAGTTGGTCTCGTTCGTCCCTCTTCGTCCTCCCATTTGATCCGTAGGCCTTCTTTGGATCATGTTCGTCTCGTTCGTCCAACTTCGTCCTCCCATTTGATCCGTTGGCCTTCTTTGTTCCAAGTTCGTCTCGTTCGTCCATCTTCGTCCTCCCATTTGATCTGTTGACCTTCTTTGTTCCAAGTTCGTCTCATTCGTCACTCTTCGTCCTCCCATTTGAAATTTGGCCTTCTTTGGATCATGTTCGTCTCGTTCGTCCATCTTCGCCCTCCCATTCGATCCGTTGGCCTTCTTTGTTCCAAGTTCGTCTCGTTCGTCCCTCTTCGTCCTCCCATTTGATCTGTAGGCCTTTTTTGGGCCAAGTTCGTCTCGTTCGTCCCTCTTCGTCCTCCCATTTGATCCGTTGGCATTCTTTGTTCCAAGTTCGTCTCGTTCGTCCCTCTTTGTCCTCCCATTTGTTCCGTAGGCCTTCTTTGGACCAAGTTCCTCTCGTTCGTCTATCTTCGTCCTCCCATTTGATCCGTTGCCCTTCTTTGTTCCAAGTTCGTCTTGTTCGTTCTTCTTCGTCCTACCATTTGATCCGTAGGCCTTCTTTGGATCATGTCCGTCTCGTTCGTCCATCTTCGTCCGCCCATTCGATCCGTTGGCCTTCTTTGTTCCAAGTTCGTCTCGTTCATCCCTCTTCGTCCTCCCATTTGATCCGTAGGCCTTCTTTGGATCAAGTTCGTCTCGTTCGTCCAACTTCGTCCTCCCATTTGATCCGTTGGCCTTCTTTGTTCCAAGTTCGTCTCGTTCGTCCCTCTTCCTCCTCCTATTTGATCCGTAGGCCTTCCTTGGACCAAGTTCGTCTCGTTCGTCCATCTTCGTCCTCCCATTTGATCCGTAGGCCTTCTTTGGATCATGTTCGTCTCGTTCGTCCATCTTTGTCCTCCCATTCGATCCGTTGGCCTTCTTTGTTCCAAGATCGTCTCGTTCGTCCCTCTTCGTCCACCCATTTGATCTGTAGGCCTTCTTTGGATCATGGTCGTCTCGTTCGTCCATCTTCGTCCTCCCATTCGATCCGTTGGCCTTCTTTGTTCCAAGTTATTCTCGTTCGTCCCTCTTCGTCCTCCCATTTGATCCGTAGGCCTTCTTTGGATCATGTTCGTCTCGTTCGTCCATCTTCGTGCTCCCATTCGATCCGTTGGCCTTCTTTGTTCGAAGTTCGTCTCGTTCGTCCCTCTTCGTCCTCCCATTTGATCCGTTGGCCTTCTTTGTTCCAAGTTCGTCTCGTTCGTCCCTCTTTGTCCTCCCATTTGTTCCGTAGGCCTTCTTTGGACCAAGTTCCTCTCGTTCGTCTATCTTCGTCCTCCCAATTGATCCGTTGGCCTTCTTTGTTCCAAGTTCGTCTCGTTCGTTCCTCTTCGTCCTACCATTTGATCCGTAGGCCTTCTTTGGATCATGTTCGTCTCGTTCGTCCATCTTCGTCCGCCCATTCGATCCGTTGGCCTTCTTTGTTCCAAGTTCGTCTCGTTCGTCCCTCTTCGTCCTCCCATTTGATCCGTAGGCCTTCTTTGGATCAAGTTCGTCTCGTTCGTCCAACTTCGTCCTCCCATTTGAACCGTAGGCCTTCTTTGGATCATGTTCGTCTCGTTCGTCCATCTTTGTCCTCCCATTCGATCCGTTTTCCTTCTTTGTTCCAAGTTCGTCTCGTTCGTCCCTCTTCGTCCTCCCATTTGATCCGTAGGCCTTCCTTGGACCAAGTTCGTCTCGTTCGTCCATCTTCGTCCTCCCGTTTGATCCGTAGGCCTTCTTTGGATCATGTTCGTCTCGTTCGTCCCTCTTCCTCCTCCTATTTGATCCGTAGGCCTTCCTTGGATCATGTTCGTCTCGTTCGTCCCTCTTCCTCCTGCTATTTGATCCGTAGGCCTTCTTTGGATCATCTTCGTCTCGTTCGTCCTTCTTCGTCCTCCCATTTGATCCGTTGGCCTTCTTTGTTCCAAGTTCGTCTCGTTCGTCCGTCTTCCTCCTCCTATTTGATCCGTAGGCCTTCTTTGGATCATGTTCGTCTCGTTCGTCCATCTTCGTCCTCCCATTTGATCCGTTGGCCTTCTTTGTTCCAAGTTCGTCTCGTTCGTCCATCTTCGTCCTCCCATTCGATCCGTTGGCCTTCTTTGTTCGAAGTTCGTCTCGTTCGTCCCTCTTCGTCCTCCCATTTGATCCGTAGGCCTTCTTTGGATCATGTTCGTCTCGTTCGTCCCTCTTCCTCCTGCTATTTGATCCGTAGGCCTTCTTTGGATCATCTTCGTCTCGTTCGTCCTTCTTCGTCCTCCCATTTGATCCGTTGGCCTTCTTTGTTCCAAGTTCGTCTCGTTCGTCCGTCTTCCTCCTCCTATTTGATCCGTAGGCCTTCTTTGGATCATGTTCGTCTCGTTCGTCCATCTTCGTCCTCCCATTTGATCCGTTGGCCTTCTTTGTTCCAAGTTCGTCTCGTTCGTCCCTTTTCGTCCTCCCATTTGATCCGTAGGCCTTCTTTGGACCAAGTTCGTCTCGTTCGTCCATCTTCGTCCTCCCATTTGATCCGTAGGCCTTCTTTGGGCCAAGTTCGTCTCGTTCGTCCCTCTTCGTCCTCCCATTTGATCCGTTGGCCTTCTTTGTTCCAAGTTCGTCTCGTTCGTCCCTCTTCGTCCTCCCATTTGTTCCGCAGGCCTTCTTTGGACCAAGTTCCTCTCGTTCGTCTATCTTCGTCCGCCCATTCGATCCGTTGGCCTTCTTTGTTCCAAGTTCGTCTCGTTCGTCCCTCTTCGTCCTCCATTTTGATCCGTAGGCCTTGTTTGGATCAAGTTCGTCTGGTTCGTCCCTCTTCCTCCTCCTATTTGATCCGCAGGCCTTCCTTGGACCAAGTTCGTCTCGTTCGTCCCTCTTCCTCCTCCTATTTGATCCGTAGGCCTTCTTTGGATCATATTCGTCTCGTTCGTCCATCTTCGTCCTCCCATTTGATCCGTTGGCCTTCTTTGTTCCAAGTTCGTCTCGTTCGTCCCTCTTCGTCCTCCCATTTGATCCGTAGGCCTTCTTTGTTCCAAGTTCGTCTCGTTCGTCCCTCTTCGTCCTCCCATTTGATCCGTAGGCCTTCTTTGGATCAAGTTCGTCTCGTTCGTCTATCTTCGTCCTCCCATTTGATCCGTTGGCCTTCTTTGTTCCAAGTTCGTCTCGTTCGTTCCTCTTCGTCCTACCATTTGATCCGTAGGCCTTCTTTGGATCATGTTCGTCTCGTTCGTCCATCTTCGTCCGCCCATTCGATCCGTTGGCCTTCTTTGTTCCAAGTTCGTCTCGTTCGTCCCTCTTCGTCCTCCCATTTGATCCGTAGGCCTTCTTTGGATCAAGTTCGTCTCGTTCGTCCAACTTCGTCCTCCCATTTGATCCGTTGGCATTCTTTGTTCCAAGTTCGTCTCGTTCGTCCCTCTTCCTCCTCCTATTTGATCCGTAGGCCTTCCTTGGACCAAGTTCGTCTCGTTCGTCCATCTTCGTCCTCCCATTTGATCCGTAGGCCTTCTTTGGATCATGTTCGTCTCGTTCGTCCATCTTTGTCCTCCCATTCGATCCGTTGGCCTTCTTTGTTCCAAGTTCGTCTCGTTCGTCCCTCTTCGTCCTCCCATTTGATCTGTAGGCCTTCTTTGGATCATGGTCGTCTCGTTCGTCCATCTTCGTCCTCCCATTCGATCCGTTGGCCTTCTTTGTTCCAAGTTCGTCTCGTTCGTCCCTCTTCGTCCTCCCATTTGATCCGTAGGCCTTCTTTGGATCGTGTTCGTCTCGTTCGTCCATCTTCGTCCTCCCATTCGATCCGTTGGCCTTCTTTGTTCGAAGTTCGTCTCGTTCGTCCCTCTTCGTCCTCCCATTTGATCTGTTGGCCTTCTTTGTTCCATGTTCGTCTCGTTCGTCCCTCTTTGTCCTCCCATTTGTTCCGTAGGCCTTCTTTGGACCAAGTTCCTCTCGTTCGTCTATCTTCGTCCTCCCATTTGATCCGTTGGCCTTCTTTGTTCCAAGTTCGTCTCGTTCGTTCCTCTTCGTCCTACCATTTGATCCGTAGGCCTTCTTTGTTCCAAGTTCGTCTCGTTCGTCCCTCTTCGTCCTCCCATTTGATCCGTAGGCCTTCTTTGGATCAAGTTCGTCTCGTTCGTCCAACTTCGTCCTCCCATTTGATCCGTTGGCCTTCTTTGTTCCAAGTTCGTCTCGTTCGTCCCTCTTCCTCCTCCTATTTGATCCGTAGGCCTTCCTTGGACCAAGTTCGTCTCGTTCGTCCATCTTCGTCCTCCCATTTGATCTGTTGGCCTTCTTTGTTCCAAGTTCGTCTCATTCGTCACTCTTCGTCCTCCCATTTGATCCGTTGGCCTTCTTTGGATCATGCTCGTCTCGTTCGTCCAACTTCGTCCTCCCATTTGATCCGTTGGCCTTCTTTGTTCCAAGTTCGTCTCGTTCGTCCCTCTTCGTCCTCCCATTTTATCCGTAGGCCTTCTTTGGATCATGTTCGTCTCGTTCGTCCATCTTTGTCCTCCCATTCGACACGTTGGCCTTCTTTGTTCCAAGTTCGTCTCGTTCGTCCATCTTCGTCCTCCCATTTGATCTGTAGGCCTTCTTTGGATCATGGTCGTCTCGTTCGTCCATCTTCGTCCTCCCATTCGATCCGTTGGCCTTCTTTGTTCCAAGTTCGTCTCGTTCGTCCCTCTTCGTCCTCCCATTTGATCCGTAGGCCTTCTTTGGATCATGTTCGTCTCGTTCGTCCATCTTCGTCCTCCCATTCGATCCGTTGGCCTTCTTTGTTCGAAGTTCGTCTCGTTCGTCCCTCTTCGTCCTCCCATTTGATCCGTAGGCCTTCTTTGGATCATCTTCGTCTCGTTCGTCCCTCTTCCTCCTGCTATTTGATCCGTAGGCCTTCTTTGGATCATATTCGTCTCGTTCGTCCTTCTTCGTCCTCCCATTTGATCCGTTGGCCTTCTTTGTTCCAAGTTCGTCTCGTTCGTCCGTCTTCCTCCTCCTATTTGATCCGTAGGCCTTCTTTGGATCATGTTCGTCTCGTTCGTCCATCTTCGTCCTCCCATTTGATCCGTTGGCCTTCTTTGTTCCAAGTTCGTCTCGTTCGTCCCTTTTCGTCCTCCCATTTGATCCGTAGGCCTTCTTTGGACCAAGTTCGTCTCGTTCGTCCATCTTCGTCCTCCCATTTGATCCGTAGGCCTTCTTTGGATCAAGTTCGTCTCGTTCGTCCCTCTTCGTCCTCCCATTTGATCCGTTGGCCTTCTTTGTTCCAAGTTCGTCTCGTTCGTCCCTCTTCGTCCTCCCATTTGATCTGTAGGCCTTCTTTGGATCATGGTCGTCTCGTTCGTCCATCTTCGTCCTCCCATTCGATCCGTTGGCCTTCTTTGTTCCAAGTTCGTCTCGTTCGTCCCTCTTCGTCCTCCCATTTGATCCGTAGGCCTTCTTTGGATCATCTTCGTCTCGTTCGTCCCTCTTCCTCCTGCCATTTGATCCGTAGGCCTTCTTTGGATCATATTCGTCTCGTTCGTCCTTCTTCGTCCTCCCATTTGATCCGTTGGCCTTCTTTGTTCCAAGTTCGTCTCGTTCGTCCGTCTTCCTCCTCCTATTTGATCCGTAGGCCTTCTTTGGATCATGTTCGTCTCGTTCGTCCATCTTCGTCCTCCCATTTGATCCGTTGGCCTTCTTTGTTCCAAGTTCGTCTCGTTCGTCCCTTTTCGTCCTCCCATTTGATCCGTAGGCCTTCTTTGGACCAAGTTCGTCTCGTTCGTCCATCTTCGTCCTCCCATTCGATCCGTTGGCCTTCTTTGTTCCAAGTTCGTCTCGTTCGTCCCTCTTCGTCCTCCCATTTGATCCGTAGGCCTTCTTTGGATCATGTTCGTCTCGTTCGTCCATCTTCGTCCTCCCATTCGATCCGTTGGCCTTCTTTGTTCGAAGTTCGTCTCGTTCGTCCCTCTTCGTCCTCCCATTTGATCCGTAGGCCTTCTTTGGATCATGTTCGTCTCGTTCGTCCCTCTTCCTCCTGCTATTTGATCCGTAGGCCTTCTTTGGATCATATTCGTCTCGTTCGTCCTTCTTCGTCCTCCCATTTGATCCGTTGGCCTTCTTTGTTCCAAGTTCGTCTCGTTCGTCCTTCTTCGTCCTCCCATTTGATCCGTTGGCCTTCTTTGTTCCAAGTTCGTCTCGTTCGTCCGTCTTCCTCCTCCTATTTGATCCGTAGGCCTTCTTTGGATCATGTTCGTCTCGTTCGTCCATCTTCGTCCTCCCATTTGATCCGTTGGCCTTCTTTGTTCCAAGTTCGTCTCGTTCGTCCCTTTTCGTCCTCCCATTTGATCCGTAGGCCTTCTTTGGACCAAGTTCGTCTCGTTCGTCCATCTTCGTCCTCCCATTTGATCCGTAGGCCTTCTTTGGATCAAGTTCGTCTCGTTCGTCCCTCTTCGTCCTCCCATTTGATCCGTTGGCCTTCTTTGTTCCAAGTTCGTCTCGTTCGTCCCTCTTCGTCCTCCCATTTGATCTGTAGGCCTTCTTTGGATCATGGTCGTCTCGTTCGTCCCTCTTCGTCCTCCCATTTGATCCGTTGGCCTTCTTTGTTCCAAGTTCGTCTCGTTCGTCCGTCTTCCTCCTCCTATTTGATCCGTAGGCCTTCTTTGGATCATGTTCGTCTCGTTCGTCCATCTTCGTCCTCCCATTTGATCCGTTGGCCTTCTTTGTTCCAAGTTCGTCTCGTTCGTCCCTTTTCGTCCTCCCATTTGATCCGTAGGCCTTCTTTGGACCAAGTTCGTCTCGTTCGTCCATCTTCGTCCTCCCATTTGATCCGTAGGCCTTCTTCGGGCCAAGTTCGTCTCGTTCGTCCCTCTTCGTCCTCCCATTTGATCCGTTGGCCTTCTTTGTTCCAAGTTCGTCTCGTTCGTCCCTCTTCGTCCTCCCATTTGATCTGTAGGCCTTCTGTGGATCATGGTCGTCTCGTTCGTCCATCTTCGTCCTCCCATTCGATCCGTTGGCCTTCTTTGTTCCAAGTTCGTCTCGTTCGTCCCTCTTCGTCCTCCCATTTGATCCGTAGGCCTTCTTTGGATCATGTTCGTCTCGTTCGTCCATCTTCGTCCTCCCATTCGATCCGTTGGCCTTCTTTGTTCGAAGTTCGTCTCGTTCGTCCCTCTTCGTCCTCCCATTTGATCCGTAGGCCTTCTTTGGATCATGTTCGTCTCGTTCGTCCCTCTTCCTCCTGCTATTTGATCCGTAGGCCTTCTTTGGATCATATTCGTCTCGTTCGTCCTTCTTCGTCCTCCCATTTGATCCGTTGGCCTTCTTTGTTCCAAGTTCGTCTCGTTCGTTCGTCTTCCTCCTCCTATTTGATCCGTAGGCCTTCTTTGGATCATGTTCGTCTCGTTCGTCCATCTTCGTCCTCCCATTTGATCCGTTGGCCTTCTTTGTTCCAAGTTCGTCTCGTTCGTCCCTTTTCGTCCTCCCATTTGATCCGTAGGCCTTCTTTGGGCCAAGTTCGTCTCGTTCGTCCATCTTCGTCCTCCCATTTGATCCGTAGGCCTTCTTTGGGCCAAGTTCGTCTCGTTCGTCCCTCTTCGTCCTCCCATTTGTTCCGTAGGCCTTCTTTGGACCAAGTTCCTCTCGTTCGTCTATCTTCGTCCTCCCATTTGATCCGTTGGCCTTCTTTGTTCCAAGTTCGTCTCGTTCGTTCCTCTTCGTCCTACCATTTGATCCGTAGGCCTTCTTTGGATCATGTTCGTCTCGTTCGTCCATCTTCGTCCGCCCATTCGACCCGTTGGCCTTCTTTGTTCCAAGTTCGTCTTTTTCGTCCCTCTTCGTCCTCCCATTTGATCCGTAGGCCTTCTTTGGGCCAAGTTCGTCTCGTTCGTCCATCTTCGTCCTCCCATTTGATCCGTAGGCCTTCTTTGGGCCAAGTTCGTCTCGTTCGTCCCTCTTCGTCCTCCCATTTGTTCCGTAGGCCTTCTTTGGACCAAGTTCCTCTCGTTCGTCTATCTTCGTCCTCCCATTTGATCCGTTGGCCTTCTTTGTTCCAAGTTCGTCTCGTTCGTTCCTCTTCGTCCTACCATTTGATCCGTAGGCCTTCTTTGGATCATGTTCGTCTCATTCGTCCATCTTTGTCCTCCCATTTGATCCGTTGGCCTTCTTTGTTCCAAGTTCGTCTCGTTCGTCCCTCTTCCTCCTCCTATTTGATCCGTAGGCCTTCCTTGGACCAAGTTCGTCTCGTTCGTCCATCTTCGTCCTCCCATTTGATCCTTAGGCCTTCTTTGGGCCAAGTTCGTCTCGTTCGTCCCTCTTCCTCCTCCTATTTGATCCGTAGGCCTTCTTTGGATCATGTTCGTCTCGTTCGTCCATCTTCGTCCTCCCATTTGATCCGTAGGCCTTCTTTGGACCAAGTTCGTCTCGTTCGTCCATCTTCCTCCTCCCATTTGATCCGTAGGCCTTCTTTGGGCCAAGTTCGTCTCGTTCGTCCCTCTTCCTCCTCCTATTTGATCCGTAGGCCTTATTTGGATCATGTTCGCCTCGTTCGTCCATCTTCGTCCTCCCATTTGATCCGTTGGCCTTCTTTGTTCCAAGTTCGTCTCGTACGTCCCTTTTCGTCCTCCCATTTGATCCGTAGGCCTTCTTTGGACCAAGTTCGTCTCGTTCGTCCATATTCGTCCTCCCATTTGTTCCGTAGGCCTTCTTTGGACCAAGTTCGTCTCGTTCGTCCCTCTTGGTCCTCCCATTTGTTCCGTAGGCCTTCTTTGGACCAAGATCCTCTCGTTCGTCCATCTTCGTCCTCCCATTTGATCCGTTGGCTTTCTTTGTTCCAAGTTCGTCTCGTTCGTTCCTCTTCGTCCTACCATTTGATCCGTAGGCCTTCTTTGGATCATGTTCGTCTCGTTCGTCCATCTTCGTCCTCCCATTCGATCCGTTGGCCTTCTTTGTTCCAAGTTCGTCTCGTTCGTCCCTCTTCGTCCTCCCATTTGATCCGTAGGCCTTCTTTGGAGCAAGTTCGTCTCGTTCGTCCAACTTCGTCCTCCCATTTGATCCGTTGGCCCTCTTTGTTCCAAGTTCGTCTCGTTCGTCCCTCTTCCTCCTCCTATTTGATCTGTAGGCCTTCTTTGGATCATGTTCGTCTCGTTTGTCCATCTTCGTCCTCCCATTTGATCCGTTGGCCTTCTTTGGATCATGTTCGTCTCGTTCGTCCATCTTCGTCCTCCCATTCGATCCGTTGGCCTTCTTTGTTCCAAGTTCGTCTCGTTCGTCCCTCTTCGTCCTCCCATTTGATCCGTAGGCCTTCTTTGGATCAAGTTCGTCTCGTTCGTCCAATTTGTCCTCCCATTTGATCCGTTGGCCTTCTTTGTTCCAAGTTTGTCTCGTTCGTCCCTCTTCCTCCTCCTATTTGATCCGTAGGCCATCTTTGGACCAAGTTCGTCTCGTTCGTCCTCCCATTTGTTCCGTAGGCCTTCTTTGGACCAAGTTCCTCTCGGTCGTCCAACTTCGTCCTCCAATTTGATCCGTTGGCCTTCTCTGTTCCAAGTTCGTCTCGTTCGTTCCTCTTCGTCCTCCCATTTGATCCGTTGGCCTTCTTTGTTCCAAGTTCGTCTCGTTCGTCCCTCTTCGTCCTCCCATTTGATCTGTAGGCCTTCTTTGGATCATGGTCGTCTCGTTCGTCCATCTTCGTCCTCCCATTCGATCCGTTGGCCTTCTTTGTTCCAAGTTCGTCTCGTTCGTCCCTCTTCTTTGGGCCAAGTTCGTCTCGTTCGTCCCTCTTCGTCCTCCCATTTGATCCGTTGGCCTTCTTTGTTCCAAGTTCGTCTCGTTCGTCCCTCTTCGTCCTCCCATTTGATCTGTAGGCCTTCTTTGGATCATGGTCGTCTCGTTCGTCCATCTTCGTCCTCCCATTCGATCCGTTGGCCTTCTTTGTTCCAAGTTCGTCTCGTTCGTCCCTCTTCGTCCTCCCATTTGATCCGTAGGCCTTCTTTGGATCATGTTCGTCTCGTTCGTCCATCTTCGTCCTCCCATTCGATCCGTTGGCCTTCTTTGTTCGAAGTTCGTCTCGTTCGTCCCTCTTCGTCCTCCCATTTGATCCGTAGGCCTTCTTTGGATCATGTTCGTCTCGTTCGTCCCTCTTCCTCCTGCTATTTGATCCGTAGGCCTTCTTTGGATCATATTCGTCTCGTTCGTCCTTCTTCGTCCTCCCATTTGATCCGTTGGCCTTCTTTGTTCCAAGTTCGTCTCGTTCGTCCGTCTTCCTCCTCCTATTTGATCCGTAGGCCTTCTTTGGATCATGTTCGTCTCGTTCGTCCATCTTCGTCCTCCCATTCGATCCGTTGGCCTTCTTTGTTCCAAGTTCGTCTCGTTCGTCCCTCTTCTTTGGGCCAAGTTCGTCTCGTTCGTCCCTCTTCGTCCTCCCATTTGATCCGTTGGCCTTCTTTGTTCCAAGTTCGTCTCGTTCGTCCCTCTTCGTCCTCCCATTTGATCGGTAGGCCTTCTTTGGATCATGGTCGTCTCGTTCGTCCATCTTCGTCCTCCCATTCGATCCGTTGGCCTTCTTTGTTCCAAGTTCGTCTCGTTCGTCCCTCTTCGTCCTCCCATTTGATCCGTAGGCCTTCTTTGGATCATGTTCGTCTCGTTCGTCCATCTTCGTCCTCCCATTCGATCCGTTGGCCTTCTTTGTTCGAAGTTCGTCTCGTTCGTCCCTCTTCGTCCTCCCATTTGATCCGTAGGCCTTCTTTGGATCATGTTCGTCTCGTTCGTCCCTCTTCCTCCTGCTATTTGATCCGTAGGCCTTCTTTGGATCATATTCGTCTCGTTCGTCCTTCTTCGTCCTCCCATTTGATCCGTTGGCCTTCTTTGTTCCAAGTTCGTCTCGTTCGTCCGTCTTCCTCCTCCTATTTGATCCGTAGGCCTTCTTTGGATCATGTTCGTCTCGTTCGTCCATCTTCGTCCTCCCATTTGATCCGTTGGCCTTCTTTGTTCCAAGTTCGTCTCGTTCGTCCCTTTTCGTCCTCCCATTTGATCCGTAGGCCTTCTTTGGGCCAAGTTCGTCTCGTTCGTCCATCTTCGTCCTCCCATTTGATCCGTAGGCCTTCTTTGGGCCAAGTTCGTCTCGTTCGTCCCTCTTCGTCCTCCCATTTGTTCCGTAGGCCTTCTTTGGACCAAGTTCCTCTCGTTCGTCTATCTTCGTCCTCCCATTTGATCCGTTGGCCTTCTTTGTTCCAAGTTCGTCTCGTTCGTTCCTCTTCGTCCTACCATTTGATCCGTAGGCCTTCTTTGGATCATGTTCGTCTCGTTCGTCCATCTTCGTCCGCCCATTCGATCCGTTGGCCTTCTTTGTTCCAAGTTCGTCTTTTTCGTCCCTCTTCGTCCTCCCATTTGATCCGTAGGCCTTCTTTGGGCCAAGTTCGTCTCGTTCGTCCATCTTCGTCCTCCCATTTGATCCGTAGGCCTTCTTTGGGCCAAGTTCGTCTCGTTCGTCCCTCTTCGTCCTCCCATTTGTTCCGTAGGCCTTCTTTGGACCAAGTTCCTCTCGTTCGTCTATCTTCGTCCTCCCATTTGATCCGTTGGCCTTCTTTGTTCCAAGTTCGTCTCGTTCGTTCCTCTTCGTCCTACCATTTGATCCGTAGGCCTTCTTTGGATCATGTTCGTCTCATTCGTCCATCTTTGTCCTCCCATTTGATCCGTTGGCCTTCTTTGTTCCAAGTTCGTCTCGTTCGTCCCTCTTCCTCCTCCTATTTGATCCGTAGGCCTTCCTTGGACCAAGTTCGTCTCGTTCGTCCATCTTCGTCCTCCCATTTGATCCTTAGGCCTTCTTTGGGCCAAGTTCGTCTCGTTCGTCCCTCTTCCTCCTCCTATTTGATCCGTAGGCCTTCTTTGGATCATGTTCGTCTCGTTCGTCCATCTTCGTCCTCCCATTTGATCCGTAGGCCTTCTTTGGACCAAGTTCGTCTCGTTCGTCCATCTTCCTCCTCCCATTTGATCCGTAGGCCTTCTTTGGGCCAAGTTCGTCTCGTTCGTCCCTCTTCCTCCTCCTATTTGATCCGTAGGCCTTCTTTGGATCATGTTCGTCTCGTTCGTCCATCTTCGTCCTCCCATTTGATCCGTTGGCCTTCTTTGTTCCAAGTTCGTCTCGTACGTCCCTTTTCGTCCTCCCATTTGATCCGTAGGCCTTCTTTGGACCAAGTTCGTCTCGTTCGTCCATATTCGTCCTCCCATTTGTTCCGTAGGCCTTCTTTGGACCAAGTTCGTCTCGTTCGTCCCTCTTGGTCCTCCCATTTGTTCCGTAGGCCTTCTTTGGACCAAGATCCTCTCGTTCGTCCATCTTCGTCCTCCCATTTGATCCGTTGGCTTTCTTTGTTCCAAGTTCGTCTCGTTCGTTCCTCTTCGTCCTACCATTTGATCCGTAGGCCTTCTTTGGATCATGTTCGTCTCGTTCGTCCATCTTCGTCCTCCCATTCGATCCGTTGGCCTTCTTTGTTCCAAGTTCGTCTCGTTCGTCCCTCTTCGTCCTCCCATTTGATCCGTAGGCCTTCTTTGGAGCAAGTTCGTCTCGTTCGTCCAACTTCGTCCTCCCATTTGATCCGTTGGCCCTCTTTGTTCCAAGTTCGTCTCGTTCGTCCCTCTTCCTCCTCCTATTTGATCTGTAGGCCTTCTTTGGATCATGTTCGTCTCGTTTGTCCATCTTCGTCCTCCCATTTGATCCGTTGGCCTTCTTTGGATCATGTTCGTCTCGTTCGTCCATCTTCGTCCTCCCATTCGATCCGTTGGCCTTCTTTGTTCCAAGTTCGTCTCGTTCGTCCCTCTTCGTCCTCCCATTTGATCCGTAGGCCTTCTTTGGATCAAGTTCGTCTCGTTCGTCCAATTTGTCCTCCCATTTGATCCGTTGGCCTTCTTTGTTCCAAGTTTGTCTCGTTCCTCCCTCTTCCTCCTCCTATTTGATCCGTAGGCCTTCTTTGGACCAAGTTCGTCTCGTTCGTCCTCCCATTTGTTCCGTAGGCCTTCTTTGGACCAAGTTCCTCTCGGTCGTCCAACTTCGTCCTCCAATTTGATCCGTTGGCCTTCTCTGTTCCAAGTTCGTCTCGTTCGTTCCTCTTCGTCCTCCCATTTGATCCGTAGGCCTTCTTTGGATCATGTTCGTCTCGTTCGTCCATCTTTGTCCTCCCATTCGATCCGTTGGCCTTCTTTGTTCCAAGTTCGTCTCGTTCGTCCCTCTTTGTCCTCCCATTTGATCGGTAGGCCTTCTTTGGATCATATTCGTCTCGTTCGTCCTTCTTCGTCCTCCCATTTGATCCGTTGGCCTTCTCTGTTCCAAGTTCGTCTCGTTCGTTCCTCTTCGTCCTCCCATTTGATCCGTAGGCCTTCTTTGGATCATGTTCGTCTCGTTCGTCCATCTTCGTCCTCCCATTTGATCCGTAGGCCTTCTTTGGGCCAAGTTCGTCTCGTTCGTCCCTCTTCGTCCTCCCATTTGTTCCGTAGGCCTTCTTTGGACCAAGTTCCTCTCGTTCGTCTATCTTCGTCCTCCCATTTGATCCGTTGGCCTTCTTTGTTCCAAGTTCGTCTCGTTCGTTCCTCTTCGTCCTACCATTTGATCCGTAGGCCTTCTTTGGATCATGTTCGTCTCGTTCGTCCATCTTCGTCCGCCCATTCGATCCGTTGGCCTTCTTTGTTCCAAGTTCGTCTTTTTCGTCCCTCTTCGTCCTCCCATTTGATCCGTAGGCCTTCTTTGGGCCAAGTTCGTCTCGTTCGTCCATCTTCGTCCTCCCATTTGATCCGTAGGCCTTCTTTGGGCCAAGTTCGTCTCGTTCGTCCCTCTTCGTCCTCCCATTTGTTCCGTAGGCCTTCTTTGGACCAAGTTCCTCTCGTTCGTCTATCTTCGTCCTCCCATTTGATCCGTTGGCCTTCTTTGTTCCAAGTTCGTCTCGTTCGTTCCTCTTCGTCCTACCATTTGATCCGTAGGCCTTCTTTGGATCATGTTCGTCTCATTCGTCCATCTTTGTCCTCCCATTTGATCCGTTGGCCTTCTTTGTTCCAAGTTCGTCTCGTTCGTCCCTCTTCCTCCTCCTATTTGATCCGTAGGCCTTCCTTGGACCAAGTTCGTCTCGTTCGTCCATCTTCGTCCTCCCATTTGATCCTTAGGCCTTCTTTGGGCCAAGTTCGTCTCGTTCGTCCCTCTTCCTCCTCCTATTTGATCCGTAGGCCTTCTTTGGATCATGTTCGTCTCGTTCGTCCATCTTCGTCCTCCCATTTGATCCGTAGGCCTTCTTTGGACCAAGTTCGTCTCGTTCGTCCATCTTCCTCCTCCCATTTGATCCGTAGGCCTTCTTTGGGCCAAGTTCGTCTCGTTCGTCCCTCTTCCTCCTCCTATTTGATCCGTAGGCCTTCTTTGGATCATGTTCGTCTCGTTCGTCCATCTTCGTCCTCCCATTTGATCCGTTGGCCTTCTTTGTTCCAAGTTCGTCTCGTACGTCCCTTTTCGTCCTCCCATTTGATCCGTAGGCCTTCTTTGGACCAAGTTCGTCTCGTTCGTCCATATTCGTCCTCCCATTTGTTCCGTAGGCCTTCTTTGGACCAAGTTCGTCTCGTTCGTCCCTCTTGGTCCTCCCATTTGTTCCGTAGGCCTTCTTTGGACCAAGATCCTCTCGTTCGTCCATCTTCGTCCTCCCATTTGATCCGTTGGCTTTCTTTGTTCCAAGTTCGTCTCGTTCGTTCCTCTTCGTCCTACCATTTGATCCGTAGGCCTTCTTTGGATCATGTTCGTCTCGTTCGTCCATCTTCGTCCTCCCATTCGATCCGTTGGCCTTCTTTGTTCCAAGTTCGTCTCGTTCGTCCCTCTTCGTCCTCCCATTTGATCCGTAGGCCTTCTTTGGAGCAAGTTCGTCTCGTTCGTCCAACTTCGTCCTCCCATTTGATCCGTTGGCCCTCTTTGTTCCAAGTTCGTCTCGTTCGTCCCTCTTCCTCCTCCTATTTGATCTGTAGGCCTTCTTTGGATCATGTTCGTCTCGTTTGTCCATCTTCGTCCTCCCATTTGATCCGTTGGCCTTCTTTGGATCATGTTCGTCTCGTTCGTCCATCTTCGTCCTCCCATTCGATCCGTTGGCCTTCTTTGTTCCAAGTTCGTCTCGTTCGTCCCTCTTCGTCCTCCCATTTGATCCGTAGGCCTTCTTTGGATCAAGTTCGTCTCGTTCGTCCAATTTGTCCTCCCATTTGATCCGTTGGCCTTCTTTGTTCCAAGTTTGTCTCGTTCCTCCCTCTTCCTCCTCCTATTTGATCCGTAGGCCTTCTTTGGACCAAGTTCGTCTCGTTCGTCCTCCCATTTGTTCCGTAGGCCTTCTTTGGACCAAGTTCCTCTCGGTCGTCCAACTTCGTCCTCCAATTTGATCCGTTGGCCTTCTCTGTTCCAAGTTCGTCTCGTTCGTTCCTCTTCGTCCTCCCATTTGATCCGTAGGCCTTCTTTGGATCATGTTCGTCTCGTTCGTCCATCTTTGTCCTCCCATTCGATCCGTTGGCCTTCTTTGTTCCAAGTTCGTCTCGTTCGTCCCTCTTTGTCCTCCCATTTGATCGGTAGGCCTTCTTTGGATCATATTCGTCTCGTTCGTCCTTCTTCGTCCTCCCATTTGATCCGTTGGCCTTCTCTGTTCCAAGTTCGTCTCGTTCGTTCCTCTTCGTCCTCCCATTTGATCCGTAGGCCTTCTTTGGATCATGTTCGTCTCGTTCGTCCATCTTTGTCCTCCCATTCGATCCGTTGGCCTTCTTTGTTCCAAGTTCGTCTCGTTCGTCCCTCTTCGTCCTCCCATTTGTTCCGTAGGCCTTCTTTGGACCAAGTTCCTCTCGTTCGTCCATCTTCGTCCTCCCATTTTATCCGTTGGCCTTCTTTGTTCCAAGTTCGTCTCGTTCGTTCCTCTTCGTCCTACCATTTGATCCGTAGGCCTTCTTTGGATCATGTTCGTCTCGTTCGTCCATCTTCGTCCGCCCATTCGATCCGTTGGCCTTCTTTGGATCATGTTCGTCTCGTTCGTCCTTCTTCGTCCTCCCATTTGATCCGTTGGCCTTCTTTGTTCCAAGTTCGTCTCGTTCGTCCGTCTTCCTCCTCCTATTTGATCCGTAGGCCTTCTTTGGATCATGTTCGTCTCGTTCGTCCATCTTCGTCCTCCCATTTGATCCGTTGGCCTTCTTTGTTCCAAGTTCGTCTCGTTCGTCCCTTTTCGTCCTCCCATTTGATCCGTAGGCCTTCTCTGGGCCAGGTTCGTCTCGTTCGTCCGTCTTCGTCCTCCCATTTGATCCGTAGGCCTTCTTTGGGCCAAGTTCGTCTCGTTCGTCCCTCTTCGTCCTCCCATTTGGTCCGTAGGCCTTCTTTGGACCAAGTTCCTCTCGTTCGTCTATCTTCGTCCTCCCATTTGATCCGTTGGCCTTCTTTGTTCCAAGTTCGTCTCGTTCGTTCCTCTTCGTCCTACCATTTGATCCGTAGGCCTTCTTTGGATCATGTTCGTCTCGTTCGTCCATCTTCGTCCGCCCATTCGATCCGTTGGCCTTCTTTGTTCCAAGTTCGTCTCGTTCGTCCCTCTTCGTCCTCCCATTTGATCCGTAGGCCTTCTTTGGCCCAAGTTCGTCTCGTTCGTCCATCTTCGTCCTCCCATTTGATCCGTTGGCCTTCTTTGTTCCAAGTTCGTCTCGTTCGTTCCTCTTCGTCCTACCATTTGATCCGTAGGCCTTCGTCTCGTTCGTTCCTCTTCGTCCTACCATTTGATCCGTAGGCCTTCTTTGGATCATGTTCGTCTCGTTCGTCCATCTTCGTCCTCCCATTTGATCCGTTGGCCTTCTTTGTTCCAAGTTCGTCTCGTTCGTCCCTCTTCGTCCTCCCATTTGATCCGTTGGCCTTCTTTGTTCCAAGTTCGTCTCGTTCGTCCCTCTTTGTCCTCCCATTTGTTCCGTAGGCCTTCTTTGGACCAAGATCCTCTCGTTCGTCCTTCTTCGTCCTCCCATTTGATCCGTTGGCCTTCTTTGTTCCAAGTTCGTCTCGTTCGTTCCTCTTCGTCCTACCATTTGATCCGTTGGCCTTCTTTGGATCATGTTCGTCTCGTTCGTCCATCTTCGTCCTCCCATTCGATCCGTTGACCTTCTTTGTTCCAAGTTCGTCTCGTTCGTCCCTCTTCGTCCTCCCATTTGATCCGTAGGCCTTCTTTGGATCAAGTTCGTCTCGTTCGTCCAATTTGTCCTCCCATTTGATCCGTTGGCCTTCTTTGTTCCAAGTTTGTCTCGTTCGTCCCTCTTCCTCCTCCTATTTGATCCGTAGTCCTTCTTTGGACCAAGTTCGTCTCGTTCGTCCTCCCATTTGTTCCGTAGGCCTTCTTTGGACCAAGTTCCTCTCGGTCGTCCAACTTCGTCCTCCCATTTGATCCGTTGGCCTTCTCTGTTCCAAGTTCGTCTCGTTCGTCCCTCTTCGTCCTCCCATTTGTTCCGTAGGCCTTCTTTGGACCAAGTTCCTCTCGTTCGTCCATCTTCGTCCTCCCATTTTATCCGTTGGCCTTCTTTGTTCCAAGTTCGTCTCGTTCGTTCCTCTTCGTCCTACCATTTGATCCGTAGGCCTTCTTTGGATCATGTTCGTCTCGTTCGTCCATCTTCGTCCGCCCATTCGATCCGTTGGCCTTCTTTGGATCATGTTCGTCTCGTTCGTCCTTCTTCGTCCTCCCATTTGATCCGTTGGCCTTCTTTGTTCCAAGTTCGTCTCGTTCGTCCGTCTTCCTCCTCCTATTTGATCCGTAGGCCTTCTTTGGATCATGTTCGTCTCGTTCGTCCATCTTCGTCCTCCCATTTGATCCGTTGGCCTTCTTTGTTCCAAGTTCGTCTCGTTCGTCCCTTTTCGTCCTCCCATTTGATCCGTAGGCCTTCTTTGGGCCAAGTTCGTCTCGTTCGTCCGTCTTCGTCCTCCCATTTGATCCGTAGGCCTTCTTTGGGCCTAGTTCGTCTCGTTCGTCCCTCTTCGTCCTCCCATTTGTTCCGTAGGCCTTCTTTGGACCAAGTTCCTCTCGTTCGTCTATCTTCGTCCTCCCATTTGATCCGTTGGCCTTCTTTGTTCCAAGTTCGTCTCGTTCGTTCCTCTTCGTCCTACCATTTGATCCGTAGGCCTTCTTTGGATCATGTTCGTCTCGTTCGTCCATCTTCGTCCGCCCATTCGATCCGTTGGCCTTCTTTGTTCCAAGTTCTTCTCGTTCGACCCTCTTCGTCCTCCCATTTGATCCGTAGGCCTTCTTTGGGCCAAGTTCGTCTCGTTCGTCCCTCTTCGTCCTCCCATTTGTTCCGTAGGCCTTCTTTGGACCAAGTTCCTCTCGTTCGTCTATCTTCGTCCTCCCATTTGAACCGTTGGCCTTTTTTGTTCCAAGTTCGTCTCGTTCGTTCCTCTTCGTCCTACCATTTGATCCGTAGGCCTTCTTTGGATCATGTTCGTCTCGTTCGTCCATCTTTGTCCTCCCATTTGATCCGTTGGCCTTCTTTGTTCCAAGTTCGTCTCGTTCGTCCCTCTTCCTCCTCCTATTTGATCCGTAGGCCTTCCTTGGACCAAGTTCGTCTCGTTCGTCCATCTTCGTCCTCCCATTTGATCCTTAGGCCTTCTTTGGGCCAAGTTCGTCTCGTTCGTCCCTCTTCCTCCTCCTATTTGATCCGTAGGCCTTCTTTGGATCATGTTCGTCTCGTTCGTCCATCTTCGTCCTCCCATTTGATCCGTAGGCCTTCTTTGGACCAAGTTCGTCTCGTTCGTCCATCTTCCTCCTCCCATTTGATCCGTAGGCCTTCTTTGTGCCAAGTTCGTCTCGTTCGTCCCTCTTCCTCCTCCTATTTGATCCGTAGGCCTTCTTTGGATCATGTTCGTCTCGTTCGTCCATCTTCGTCCTCCATTTGATCCGTTGGCCTTCTTTGTTCCAAGTTCGTCTCGTTCGTCCCTTTTCGTCCTCCCATTTGATCCGTAGGCCTTCTTTGGACCAAGTTCGTCTCGTTCGTCCATCTTCGTCCTCCCATTTGTTCCGTAGGCCTTCTTTGGGCCAAGTTCGTCTCGTTCGTCCCTCTTCGTCCTCCCATTTGATCCGTTGGCCTTCTTTGTTCCAAGTTCGTCTCGTTCGTTCCTCTTCGTCCTACCATTTGATCCGTAGGCCTTCTTTGGATCATGTTCGTCTCGTTCGTCCATCTTCGTCCTCCCATTTGATCCGTTGGCCTTCTTTGTTCCAAGTTCGTCTCGTTCGTCCCTCTTCGTCCTCCCATTTGATCCGTTGGCCTTCTTTGTTCCAAGTTCGTCTCGTTCGTCCCTCTTGTCCTCCCATTTGTTCCGTAGGCCTTCTTTGGACCAAGATCCTCTCGTTCGTCCATCTTCGTCCTCCCATTTGATCCGTTGGCCTTCTTTGTTCCAAGTTCGTCTCGTTCGTTCCTCTTCGTCCTACCATTTGATCCGTTGGCCTTCTTTGGATCATGTTCGTCTCGTTCGTCCATCTTCGTCCTCCCATTCGATCCGTTGACCTTCTTTGTTCCAAGTTCGTCTCGTTCGTCCCTCTTCGTCCTCCCATTTGATCCGTAGGCCTTCTTTGGATCAAGTTCGTCTCGTTCGTCCAATTTGTCCTCCCATTTGATCCGTTGGCCTTCTTTGTTCCAAGTTTGTCTCGTTCGACCCTCTTCCTCCTCCTATTTGATCCGTAGTCCTTCTTTGGACCAAGTTCGTCTCGTTCGTCCTCCCATTTGTTCCGTAGGCCTTCTTTGGACCAAGTTCCTCTCAGTCGTCCAACTTCGTCCTCCCATTTGATCCGTTGGCCTTCTCTGTTCCAAGTTCGTCTCGTTCGTCCCTCTTCGTCCTCCCATTTGTTCCGTAGGCCTTCTTTGGACCAAGTTCCTCTCGTTCGTCCATCTTCGTCCTCCCATTTTATCCGTTGGCCTTCTTTGTTCCAAGTTCGTCTCGTTCGTTCCTCTTCGTCCTACCATTTGATCCGTAGGCCTTCTTTGGATCATGTTCGTCTCGTTCGTCCATCTTCGTCCGCCCATTCGATCCGTTGGCCTTCTTTGGATCATGTTCGTCTCGTTCGTCCTTCTTCGTCCTCCCATTTGATCCGTTGGCCTTCTTTGTTCCAAGTTCGTCTCGTTCGTCCGTCTTCCTCCTCCTATTTGATCCGTGGGCCTTCTTTGGATCATGTTCGTCTCGTTCGTCCATCTTCGTCCTCCCATTTGATCCGTTGGCCTTCTTTGTTCCAAGTTCGTCTCGTTCGTCCCTTTTCGTCCTCCCATTTGATCCGTAGGCCTTCTTTGGGCCAAGTTCGTCTTGTTCGTCCGTCTTCGTCCTCCCATTTGATCCGTAGGCCTTCTTTGGGCCTAGTTCGTCTCGTTCGTCCCTCTTCGTCCTCCCATTTGTTCCGTAGGCCTTCTTTGGACCAAGTTCCTCTCGTTCGTCTATCTTCGTCCTCCCATTTGATCCGTTGGCCTTCTTTGTTCCAAGTTCGTCTCGTTCGTTCCTCTTCGTCCTACCATTTGATCCGTAGGCCTTCTTTGGATCATGTTCGTCTCGTTCGTCCATCTTCGTCCGCCCATTCGATCCGTTGGCCTTCTTTGTTCCAAGTTCTTCTCGTTCGATCCTCTTCGTCCTCCCGTTTGATCCGTAGGCCTTCTTTGGGCCAAGTTCGTCTCGTTCGTCCATCTTCGTCCTCCCATTTGATCCGTAGGCCTTCTTTGGGCCAAGTTCGTCTCGTTCGTCCCTCTTCGTCCTCCCATTTGTTCCGTAGGCCTTCTTTGGACCAAGTTCCTCTCGTTCGTCTATCTTCGTCCTCCCATTTGATCCGTTGGCCTTCTTTGTTCCAAGTTCGTCTCGTTCGTTCCTCTTCGTCCTACCATTTGATCCGTAGGCCTTCTTTGGATCATGTTCGTCTCGTTCGTCCATCTTTGTCCTCCCATTTGATCCGTTGGCCTTCTTTGTTCCAAGTTCGTCTCGTTCGTCCCTCTTCCTCCTCCTATTTGATCCGTAGGCCTTCCTTGGACCAAGTTCGTCTCGTTCGTCCATCTTCGTCCTCCCATTTGATCCTTAGGCCTTCTTTGGGCCAAGTTCGTCTCGTTCGTCCCTCTTCCTCCTCCTATTTGATCCGTAGGCCTTCTTTGGATCATGTTCGTCTCGTTCGTCCATCTTCGTCCTCCCATTTGATCCGTAGGCCTTCTTTGGACCAAGTTCGTCTCGTTCGTCCATCTTCCTCCTCCCATTTGATCCGTAGGCCTTCTTTGGGCCAAGTTCGTCTCGTTCGTCCGTCTTCCTCCTCCTATTTGATCCGTGGGCCTTCTTTGGATCATGTTCGTCTC
This sequence comes from Glycyrrhiza uralensis, assembly GCA_030159175.1. NCBI lineage: Eukaryota > Viridiplantae > Streptophyta > Magnoliopsida > Fabales > Fabaceae > Glycyrrhiza > Glycyrrhiza uralensis. The sequence goes on along the minus strand of BRZY01000008.1, from coordinate 14,096,481 downwards.
GTTCGTCCATCTTCGTCCTCCCATTTGATCCGTTGGCCTTCTTTGTTCCAAGTTCGTCTCGTTCGTCCCTTTTCGTCCTCCCATTTGATCCGTAGGCCTTCTTTGGGCCAAGTTCGTCTTGTTCGTCCGTCTTCGTCCTCCCATTTGATCCGTAGGCCTTCTTTGGGCCTAGTTCGTCTCGTTCGTCCCTCTTCGTCCTCCCATTTGTTCCGTAGGCCTTCTTTGGACCAAGTTCCTCTCGTTCGTCTATCTTCGTCCTCCCATTTGATCCGTTGGCCTTCTTTGTTCCAAGTTCGTCTCGTTCGTTCCTCTTCGTCCTACCATTTGATCCGTAGGCCTTCTTTGGATCATGTTCGTCTCGTTCGTCCATCTTCGTCCGCCCATTCGATCCGTTGGCCTTCTTTGTTCCAAGTTCTTCTCGTTCGATCCTCTTCGTCCTCCCGTTTGATCCGTAGGCCTTCTTTGGGCCAAGTTCGTCTCGTTCGTCCATCTTCGTCCTCCCATTTGATCCGTAGGCCTTCTTTGGGCCAAGTTCGTCTCGTTCGTCCCTCTTCGTCCTCCCATTTGTTCCGTAGGCCTTCTTTGGACCAAGTTCCTCTCGTTCGTCTATCTTCGTCCTCCCATTTGATCCGTTGGCCTTCTTTGTTCCAAGTTCGTCTCGTTCGTTCCTCTTCGTCCTACCATTTGATCCGTAGGCCTTCTTTGGATCATGTTCGTCTCGTTCGTCCATCTTTGTCCTCCCATTTGATCCGTTGGCCTTCTTTGTTCCAAGTTCGTCTCGTTCGTCCCTCTTCCTCCTCCTATTTGATCCGTAGGCCTTCCTTGGACCAAGTTCGTCTCGTTCGTCCATCTTCGTCCTCCCATTTGATCCTTAGGCCTTCTTTGGGCCAAGTTCGTCTCGTTCGTCCCTCTTCCTCCTCCTATTTGATCCGTAGGCCTTCTTTGGATCATGTTCGTCTCGTTCGTCCATCTTCGTCCTCCCATTTGATCCGTAGGCCTTCTTTGGACCAAGTTCGTCTCGTTCGTCCATCTTCCTCCTCCCATTTGATCCGTAGGCCTTCTTTGGGCCAAGTTCGTCTCGTTCGTCCCTCTTCCTCCTCCTATTTGATCCGTAGGCCTTCTTTGCATCATGTTCGTCTCGTTCGTCCATCTTCGTCCTCCCATTTGATCCGTTGGCCTTCTTTGTTCCAAGTTCGTCTCGTTCGTCCCTTTTCGTCCTCCCATTTGATCCGTAGGCCTTCTTTGGACCAAGTTCGTCTCGTTCGTCCATCTTCGACCTCCCATTTGTTCCGTAGGCCTTCTTTGGGCCAAGTTCGTCTCGTTCGTCCCTCTTCGTCCTCCCATTTGATCCGTTGGCCTTCTTTGTTCCAAGTTCGTCTCGTTCGTCCCTCTTTGTCCTCCCATTTGTTCCGTAGGCCTTCTTTGGACCAAGATCCTCTCGTTCGTCCATCTTCGTCCTCCCATTTGATCCGTTGGCCTTCTTTGTTCCAAGTTCGTCTCGTTCGTTCCTCTTCGTCCTACCATTTGATCCGTAGGCCTTCTTTGGATCATGTTCGTCTCGTTCGTCCATCTTCGTCCTCCCATTCGATCCGTTGGCCTTCTTTGTTCCAAGTTCGTCTCGTTCGTCCCTCTTCGTCCTCCCATTTGATCCGTAGGCCTTCTTTGGAGCAAGTTCGTCTCGTTCGTCCAACTTCGTCCTCCCATTTGATCCGTTGGCCCTCTTTGTTCCAAGTTCGTCTCGTTCGTCCCTCTTCCTCCTCCTATTTGATCTGTAGGCCTTCTTTGGATCATGTTCGTCTCGTTTGTCCATCTTCGTCCTCCCATTTGATCCGTTGGCCTTGTTTGGATCATGTTCGTCTCGTTCGTCCATCTTCGTCCTCCCATTCGATCCGTTGGCCTTCTTTGTTCCAAGTTCGTCTCGTTCGTCCCTCTTCGTCCTCCCATTTGATCCGTAGGCCTTCTTTGGATCAAGTTCGTCTCGTTCGTCCAATTTGTCCTCCCATTTGATCCGTTGGCCTTCTTTGTTCCAAGTTTGTCTCGTTCGTCCCTCTTCCTCCTCCTATTTGATCCGTAGTCCTTCTTTGGACCAAGTTCGTCTCGTTCGTCCTCCCATTTGTTCCGTAGGCCTTCTTTGGACCAAGTTCCTCTCGGTCGTCCAACTTCGTCCTCCCATTTGATCCGTTGGCCTTCTCTGTTCCAAGTTCGTCTCGTTCGTCCCTCTTCGTCCTCCCATTTGTTCCGTAGGCCTTCTTTGGACCAAGTTCCTCTCGTTCGTCCGTCTTCGTCCTCCCATTTTATCTGTTGGCCTTCTTTGTTCCAAGTTCGTCTCGTTCGTTCCTCTTCGTCCTACCATTTGATCCGTAGGCCTTCTTTGGATCATGTTCGTCTCGTTCGTCCATCTTCGTCCGCCCATTCGATCCGTTGGCCTTCTTTGGATCATGTTCGTCTCGTTCGTCCTTCTTCGTCCTCCCATTTGATCCGTTGGCCTTCTTTGTTCCAAGTTCGTCTCGTTCGTCCGTCTTCCTCCTCCTATTTGATCCATAGGCCTTCTTTGGATCATGTTCGTCTCGTTCGTCCATCTTCGTCCTCCCATTTGATCCGTTGGCCTTCTTTGTTCCAAGTTCGTCTCGTTCGTCCCTTTTCGTCCTCCCATTTGATCCGTAGGCCTTCTTTGGGCCAAGTTCGTCTCGTTCGTCCGTCTTCGTCCTCCCATTTGATCCGTAGGCCTTCTTTGGGCCAAGTTCGTCTCGTTCGTCCCTCTTCGTCCTCCCATTTGTTCCGTAGGCCTTCTTTGGACCATGTTCCTCTCGTTCGTCTATCTTCGTCCTCCCATTTGATCTGTTGGCCTTCTTTGTTCCAAGTTCGTCTCGTTCGTTCCTCTTCGTCCTACCATTTGATCCGTAGGCCTTCTTTGGATCATGTTCGTCTCGTTCGTCCATCTTTGTCCTCCCATTTGATCCGTTGGCCTTCTTTGTTCCAAGTTCGTCTCGTTCGTCCCTCTTCCTCCTCCTATTTGATCCGTAGGCCTTCCTTGGACCAAGTTCGTCTCGTTCGTCCATCTTCGTCCTCCCATTTGATCCTTAGGCCTTCTTTGGGCCAAGTTCGTCTCGTTCGTCCCTCTTCCTCCTCCTATTTGATCCGTAGGCCTTCTTTGGATCATGTTCGTCTCGTTCGTCCATCTTCGTCCTCCCATTTGATCCGTAGGCCTTCTTTGGACCAAGTTCGTCTCGTTCGTCCATCTTCCTCCTCCCATTTGATCCGTAGGCCTTCTTTGGGCCAAGTTCGTCTCGTTCGTCCCTCTTCCTCCTCCTATTTGATCCGTAGGCCTTCTTTGCATCATGTTCGTCTCGTTCGTCCATCTTCGTCCTCCCATTTGATCCGTAGGCCTTCTTTGGACCAAGTTCGTCTCGTTCGTCCATCTTCCTCCTCCCATTTGATCCGTAGGCCTTCTTTGGGCCAAGTTCGTCTCGTTCGTCCCTCTTCCTCCTCCTATTTGATCCGTAGGCCTTCTTTGCATCATGTTCGTCTCGTTCGTCCATCTTCGTCCTCCCATTTGATCCGTTGGCCTTCTTTGTTCCAAGTTCGTCTCGTTCGTCCCTTTTCGTCCTCCCATTTGATCCGTAGGCCTTCTTTGGACCAAGTTCGTCTCGTTCGTCCATCTTCGACCTCCCATTTGTTCCGTAGGCCTTCTTTGGGCCAAGTTCGTCTCGTTCGTCCCTCTTCGTCCTCCCATTTGATCCGTTGGCCTTCTTTGTTCCAAGTTCGTCTCGTTCGTCCCTCTTTGTCCTCCCATTTGTTCCGTAGGCCTTCTTTGGACCAAGATCCTCTCGTTCGTCCATCTTCGTCCTCCCATTTGATCCGTTGGCCTTCTTTGTTCCAAGTTCGTCTCGTTCGTTCCTCTTCGTCCTACCATTTGATCCGTAGGCCTTCTTTGGATCATGTTCGTCTCGTTCGTCCATCTTCGTCCTCCCATTCGATCCGTTGGCCTTCTTTGTTCCAAGTTCGTCTCGTTCGTCCCTCTTCGTCCTCCCATTTGATCCGTAGGCCTTCTTTGGAGCAAGTTCGTCTCGTTCGTCCAACTTCGTCCTCCCATTTGATCCGTTGGCCCTCTTTGTTCCAAGTTCGTCTCGTTCGTCCCTCTTCCTCCTCCTATTTGATCTGTAGGCCTTCTTTGGATCATGTTCGTCTCGTTTGTCCATCTTCGTCCTCCCATTTGATCCGTTGGCCTTGTTTGGATCATGTTCGTCTCGTTCGTCCATCTTCGTCCTCCCATTCGATCCGTTGGCCTTCTTTGTTCCAAGTTCGTCTCGTTCGTCCCTCTTCGTCCTCCCATTTGATCCGTAGGCCTTCTTTGGATCAAGTTCGTCTCGTTCGTCCAATTTGTCCTCCCATTTGATCCGTTGGCCTTCTTTGTTCCAAGTTTGTCTCGTTCGTCCCTCTTCCTCCTCCTATTTGATCCGTAGTCCTTCTTTGGACCAAGTTCGTCTCGTTCGTCCTCCCATTTGTTCCGTAGGCCTTCTTTGGACCAAGTTCCTCTCGGTCGTCCAACTTCGTCCTCCCATTTGATCCGTTGGCCTTCTCTGTTCCAAGTTCGTCTCGTTCGTCCCTCTTCGTCCTCCCATTTGTTCCGTAGGCCTTCTTTGGACCAAGTTCCTCTCGTTCGTCCGTCTTCGTCCTCCCATTTTATCTGTTGGCCTTCTTTGTTCCAAGTTCGTCTCGTTCGTTCCTCTTCGTCCTACCATTTGATCCGTAGGCCTTCTTTGGATCATGTTCGTCTCGTTCGTCCATCTTCGTCCGCCCATTCGATCCGTTGGCCTTCTTTGGATCATGTTCGTCTCGTTCGTCCTTCTTCGTCCTCCCATTTGATCCGTTGGCCTTCTTTGTTCCAAGTTCGTCTCGTTCGTCCGTCTTCCTCCTCCTATTTGATCCATAGGCCTTCTTTGGATCATGTTCGTCTCGTTCGTCCATCTTCGTCCTCCCATTTGATCCGTTGGCCTTCTTTGTTCCAAGTTCGTCTCGTTCATCCCTTTTCGTCCTCCCATTTGATCCGTAGGCCTTCTTTGGGCCAAGTTCGTCTCGTTCGTCCGTCTTCGTCCTCCCATTTGATCCGTAGGCCTTCTTTGGGCCAAGTTCGTCTCGTTCGTCCCTCTTCGTCCTCCCATTTGTTCCGTAGGCCTTCTTTGGACCATGTTCCTCTCGTTCGTCTATCTTCGTCCTCCCATTTGATCCGTTGGCCTTCTTTGTTCCAAGTTCGTCTCGTTCGTTCCTCTTCGTCCTACCATTTGATCCGTAGGCCTTCTTTGGATCATGTTCGTCTCGTTCGTCCATCTTCGTCCGCCCATTCGATCCGTTGGCCTTCTTTGTTCCAAGTTCGTCTCGTTCGTCCCTCTTCGTCCTCCCATTTGATCCGTAGGCCTTCTTTGGGCCAAGTTCGTCTCGTTCGTCCATCTTCGTCCTCCCATTTGATCCGTAGGCCTTCTTTGGGCCAAGTTCGTCTCGTTCGTCCCTCTTCGTCCTCCCATTTGTTCCGTAGGCCTTCTTTGGACCAAGTTCCTCTCGTTCGTCTATCTTCGTCCTCCCATTTGATCTGTTGGCCTTCTTTGTTCCAAGTTCGTCTCGTTCGTTCCTCTTCGTCCTACCATTTGATCCGTAGGCCTTCTTTGGATCATGTTCGTCTCGTTCGTCCATCTTTGTCCTCCCATTTGATCCGTTGGCCTTCTTTGTTCCAAGTTCGTCTCGTTCGTCCCTCTTCCTCCTCCTATTTGATCCGTAGGCCTTCCTTGGACCAAGTTCGTCTAGTTCGTCCATCTTCGTCCTCCCATTTGATCCTTAGGCCTTCTTTGGGCCAAGTTCGTCTCGTTCGTCCCTCTTCCTCCTCCTATTTGATCCGTAGGCCTTCTTTGGATCATGTTCGTCTCGTTCGTCCATCTTCGTCCTCCCATTTGATCCGTAGGCCTTCTTTGGACCAAGTTCGTCTCGTTCGTCCATCTTCCTCCTCCCATTTGATCCGTAGGCCTTCTTTGGGCCAAGTTCGTCTCGTTCGTCCCTCTTCCTCCTCCTATTTGATCCGTAGGCCTTCTTTGGATCATGTTCGTCTCGTTCGTCCATCTTCGTCCTCCCATTTGATCCGTTGGCCTTCTTTGTTCCAAGTTCGTCTCGTTCGTCCCTTTTCGTCCTCCCATTTGATCCGTAGGCCTTCTTTGGACCAAGTTCGTCTCGTTCGTCCATCTTCGTCCTCCCATTTGTTCCGTAGGCCTTCTTTGGGCCAAGTTCGTCTCGTTCGTCCCTCTTCGTCCTCCCATTTGATCCGTTGGCCTTCTTTGTTCCAAGTTCGTCTCGTTCGTCCCTCTTTGTCCTCCCATTTGTTCCGTAGGCCTTCTTTGGACCAAGATCCTCTCGTTCGTCCATCTTCGTCCTCCCATTTGATCTGTTGGCCTTCTTTGTTCCAAGTTCGTCTCGTTCGTTCCTCTTCGTCCTCCCATTCGATCCGTTGGCCTTCTTTGTTCCAAGTTCGTCTCGTTCGTCCCTCTTCGACCTCCCATTTGATCCGTAGGCCTTCTTTGGAGCAAGTTCGTCTCGTTCATCCAACTTTGTCCTCCCATTTGATCCGTTGGCCCTCTTTGTTCCAAATTCGTCTCGTTCGTCCCTCTTCCTCGTCCTATTTGATCTGTAGGCCTTCTTTGGATCATGTTCGTCTCGTTTGTCCATCTTCGTCCTGCCATTTGATCCGTTGGCCTTCTTTGGATCATGTTCGTCTCGTTCGTCCATCTTCATCCTCCCATTCGATCCGTTGGCCTTCTTTGTTCCAAGTTCGTCTCGTTCGTCCCTCTTCGTCCTCCCATTTGATCCGTAGGCCTTCTTTGGATCAAGTTCGTCTCGTTCGTCCAATTTGTCCTCCCATTTGATCCGTTGGCCTTCTTTGTTCCAAGTTTGTCTCGTTCGTCCCTCTTCCTCCTCCTATTTGATCCGTAGTCCTTCTTTGGACCAAGTTCGTCTCGTTCATCCTCCCATTTGTTCCGTAGGCCTTCTTTGGACCAAGTTCCTCTCGGTCGTCCAACTTCGTCCTCCCATTTGATCCGTTGGCCTTCTCTGTTCCAAGTTCGTCTCGTTCGTCCCTCTTCGTCCTCCCATTTGTTCCGTAGGCCTTCTTTGGACCAAGTTCCTCTCGTTCGTCCATCTTCGTCCTCCCATTTTATCCGTTGGCCTTCTTTGTTCCAAGTTCGTCTCGTTCGTTCCTCTTCGTCCTACCATTTGATCCGTAGGCCTTCTTTGGATCATGTTCGTCTCGTTCGTCCATCTTCGTCCGCCCATTCGATCCGTTGGCCTTCTTTGGATCATGTTCGTCTCGTTCGTCCTTCTTCGTCCTCCCATTTGATCCGTTGGCCTCCTTTGTTCCAAGTTCGTCTCGTTCGTCCGTCTTCCTCCTCCTATTTGATCCGTAGGCCTTCTTTGGATCATGTTCGTCTCGTTCGTCCATCTTCGTCCTCCCATTTGATCCGTTGGCCTTCTTTGTTCCAAGTTCGTCTCGTTCGTCCCTTTTCGTCCTCCCATTTGATCCGTAGGCCTTCTTTGGGCCAAGTTCGTCTCGTTCGTCCATCTTCGTCCTCCCATTTGATCCGTAGGCCTTCTTTGGGCCAAGTTCGTCTCGTTCGTCCCTCTTCGTCCTCCCATTTGTTCCGTAGGCCTTCTTTGGACCAAGTTCCTCTCGTTCGTCTATCTTCGTCCTCCCATTTGATCCGTTGGCCTTCTTTGTTCCAAGTTCGTCTCGTTCGTTCCTCTTCGTCCTACCATTTGATCCGTAGGCCTTCTTTGGATCATGTTCGTCTCGTTCGTCCATCTTCGTCCGCCCATTCGATCCGTTGGCCTTCTTTGTTCCAAGTTCGTCTCGTTCGTCCCTCTTCGTCCTCCCATTTGATCCGTAGGCCTTCTTTGGGCCAAGTTCGTCTCGTTCGTCCCTCTTCGTCCTCCCATTTGTTCCGTAGGCCTTCTTTGGACCAAGTTCCTCTCGTTCGTCTATCTTCGTCCTCCCATTTGATCCGTTGGCCTTCTTTGTTCCAAGTTCGTCTCGTTCGTTCCTCTTCGTCCTACCATTTGATCCGTAGGCCTTCTTTGGATCATGTTCGTCTCGTTCGTCCTTCTTCGTCCTCCCATTTGATCCGTTGGCCTCCTTTGTTCCAAGTTCGTCTCGTTCGTCCGTCTTCCTCCTCCTATTTGATCCGTAGGCCTTCTTTGGATCATGTTCGTCTCGTTCGTCCATCTTCGTCCTCCCATTTGATCCGTTGGCCTTCTTTGTTCCAAGTTCGTCTCGTTCGTCCCTTTTCGTCCTCCCATTTGATCCGTAGGCCTTCTTTGGGCCAAGTTCGTCTCGTTCGTCCATCTTCGTCCTCCCATTTGATCCGTTGGCCTTCTTTGTTCCAAGTTCGTCTCGTTCGTCCATCTTCGTCCGCCCATTCGATCCGTTGGCCTTCTTTGTTCCAAGTTCGTCTCGTTCGTCCCTCTTCGTCCTCCCATTTGATCCGTAGGCCTTCTTTGGGCCAAGTTCGTCTCGTTCGTCCCTCTTCGTCCTCCCATTTGTTCCGTAGGCCTTCTTTGGACCAAGTTCCTCTCGTTCGTCTATCTTCGTCCTCCCATTTGATCCGTTGGCCTTCTTTGTTCCAAGTTCGTCTCGTTCGTTCCTCTTCGTCCTACCATTTGATCCGTAGGCCTTCTTTGGATCATGTTCGTCTCGTTCGTCCTTCTTCGTCCTCCCATTTGATCCGTTGGCCTCCTTTGTTCCAAGTTCGTCTCGTTCGTCCGTCTTCCTCCTCCTATTTGATCCGTAGGCCTTCTTTGGATCATGTTCGTCTCGTTCGTCCATCTTCGTCCTCCCATTTGATCCGTTGGCCTTCTTTGTTCCAAGTTCGTCTCGTTCGTCCCTTTTCGTCCTCCCATTTGATCCGTAGGCCTTCTTTGGGCCAAGTTCGTCTCGTTCGTCCGTCTTCGTCCTCCCATTTGATCCGTAGGCCTTCTTTGGGCCAAGTTCGTCTCGTTCGTCCCTCTTCGTCCTCCCATTTGTTCCGTAGGCCTTCTTTGGACCAAGTTCCTCTCGTTCGTCTATCTTCGTCCTCCCATTTGATCCGTTGGCCTTCTTTGTTCCAAGTTCGTCTCGTTCGTTCCTCTTCGTCCTACCATTTGATCCGTAGGCCTTCTTTGGATCATGTTCGTCTCGTTCGTCCATCTTCGTCCGCCCATTCGATCCGTTGGCCTTCTTTGTTCCAAGTTCGTCTCGTTCGTCCCTCTTCGTCCTCCCATTTGATCCGTAGGCCTTCTTTGGGCCAAGTTCGTCTCGTTCGTCCCTCTTCGTCCTCCCATTTGTTCCGTAGGCCTTCTTTGGACCAAGTTCCTCTCGTTCGTCTATCTTCGTCCTCCCATTTGATCCGTTGGCCTTCTTTGTTCCAAGTTCGTCTCGTTCGTTCCTCTTCGTCCTACCATTTGATCCGTAGGCCTTCTTTGGATCATGTTCGTCTCGTTCGTCCATCTTTGTCCTCCCATTTGATCCGTTGGCCTTCTTTGTTCCAAGTTCGTCTCGTTCGTCCCTCTTCCTCCTCCTATTTGATCCGTAGGCCTTCCTTGGACCAAATTCGTCTCGTTCGTCCATCTTCGTCCTCCCATTTGATCCTTAGGCCTTCTTTGGGCCAAGTTCGTCTCGTTCGTCCCTCTTCCTCCTCCTATTTGATCCGTAGGCCTTCTTTGGATCATGTTCGTCTCGTTCGTCCATCTTCGTCCTCCCATTTGATCCGTTGGCCTTCTTTGTTCCAAGTTCATCTCGTTCGTCCCTTTTCGTCCTCCCATTTGATCCGTAGGCCTTCTTTGGACCAAGTTCGTCTCGTTCGTCCATCTTCGTCCTCCCATTTGTTCCGTAGGCCTTCTTTGGGCCAAGTTCGTCTCGTTCGTCCCTCTTCGTCCTCCCATTTGATCCGTTGGCCTTCTTTGTTCCAAGTTCGTCTCGTTCGTCCCTCTTTGTCCTCCCATTTGTTCCGTAGGCCTTCTTTGGACCAAGATCCTCTCGTTCGTCCATCTTCGTTCTCCCATTTGATCCGTTGGCCTTCTTTGTTCCAAGTTCGTCTCGTTCGTTCCTCTTCGTCCTACCATTTGATCCGTAGGCCTTCTTTGGATCATGTTCGTCTCGTTCGTCCATCTTCGTCCTCCCATTCGATCCGTTGGCCTTCTTTGTTCCAAGTTCGTCTCGTTCGTCCCTCTTCGTCCTCCCATTTGATCCGTAAGCCTTCTTTGGAGCAAGTTCGTCTCGTTCGTCCAACTTCGTCCTCCCATTTGATCCGTTGGCCCTCTTTGTTCCAAGTTCGTCTCGTTCGTCCCTCTTCCTCCTCCTATTTGATCTGTAGGCCTTCTTTGGATCATGTTCGTCTCGTTTGTCCATCTTCGTCCTCCCATTTGATCCGTTGGCCTTCTTTGGATCATGTTCGTCTCGTTCGTCCATCTTCGTCCTCCCATTCGATCCGTTGGCCTTCTTTGTTCCAAGTTCGTCTCGTTCGTCCCTCTTCGTCCTCCCATTTGATCCGTAGGCCTTCTTTGGATCAAGTTCGTCTCGTTCGTCCAATTTGTCCTCCCATTTGATCCGTTGGCCTTCTTTGTTCCAAGTTTGTCTCGTTCGTCCATCTTCCTCCTCCTATTTGATCCGTAGTCCTTCTTTGGACCAAGTTCGTCTCGTTCGTCCTCCCATTTGTTCCGTAGGCCTTCTTTGGACCAAGTTCCTCTCGGTCGTCCAACTTCGTCCTCCCATTTGATCCGTTGGCCTTCTCTGTTCCAAGTTCGTCTCGTTCGTCCCTCTTCGTCCTCCCATTTGTTCCGTAGGCCTTCTTTGGACCAAGTTCCTCTCGTTCGTCCATCTTCGTCCTCCCATTTTATCCGTTGGCCTTCTTTGTTCCATGTTCGTCTCGTTCGTTCCTCTTCGTCCTACCATTTGATCCGTAGGCCTTCTTTGGATCATGTTCGTCTCGTTCGTCCATCTTCGTCCGCCCATTCGATCCGTTGGCCTTCTTTGGATCATGTTCGTCTCGTTCGTCCTTCTTCGTCCTCCCATTTGATCCGTTGGCCTTCTTTGTTCCAAGTTCGTCTCGTTCATCCGTCTTCCTCCTCCTATTTGATCCGTAGGCCTTCTTTGGATCATGTTCGTCTCGTTCGTCCATCTTCGTCCGCCCATTCGATCCGTTGGCCTTCTTTGTTCCAAGTTCGTCTCGTTCGTCCCTCTTCGTCCTCCCATTTGATCCGTAGGCCTTCTTTGGGCCAAGTTCGTCTCGTTCGTCCCTCTTCGTCCTCCCATTTGTTCCGTAGGCCTTCTTTGGACCAAGTTCCTCTCGTTCGTCTATCTTCGTCCTCCCATTTGATCCGTTGGCCTTCTTTGTTCCTAGTTCGTCTCGTTCGTTCCTCTTCGTCCTACCATTTGATCCGTAGGCCTTCTTTGGATCATGTTCGTCTCGTTCGTCCATCTTTGTCCTCCCATTTGATCCGTTGGCCTTCTTTGTTCCAAGTTCGTCTCGTTCGTCCCTCTTCCTCCTCCTATTTGATCCGTAGGCCTTCCTTGGACCAAATTCGTCTCGTTCGTCCATCTTCGTCCTCCCATTTGATCCTTAGGCCTTCTTTGGGCCAAGTTCGTCTCGTTCGTCCCTCTTCCTCCTCCTATTTGATCCGTAGGCCTTCTTTGGATCATGTTCGTCTCGTTCGTCCATCTTCGTCCTCCCATTTGATCCGTTGGCCTTCTTTGTTCCAAGTTCATCTCGTTCGTCCCTTTTCGTCCTCCCATTTGATCCGTAGGCCTTCTTTGGACCAAGTTCGTCTCGTTCGTCCATCTTCGTCCTCCCATTTGTTCCGTAGGCCTTCTTTGGGCCAAGTTCGTCTCGTTCGTCCCTCTTCGTCCTCCCATTTGATCCGTTGGCCTTCTTTGTTCCAAGTTCATCTCGTTCGTCCCTCTTTGTCCTCCCATTTGTTCCGTAGGCCTTCTTTGGACCAAGATCCTCTCGTTCGTCCATCTTCGTCCTCCCATTTGATCCGTTGGCCTTCTTTGTTCCAAGTTCGTCTCGTTCGTTCCTCTTCGTCCTACCATTTGATCCGTAGGCCTTCTTTGGATCATGTTCGTCTCGTTCGTCCATCTTCGTCCTCCCATTCAATCCGTTGGCCTTCTTTGTTCCAAGTTCGTCTCGTTCGTCCCTCTTCGTCCTCCCATTTGATCCGTAAGCCTTCTTTGGAGCAAGTTCGTCTCGTTCGTCCAACTTCGTCCTCCCATTTGATCCGTTGGCCCTCTTTGTTCCAAGTTCGTCTCGTTCGTCCCTCTTCCTCCTCCTATTTGATCTGTAGGCCTTCTTTGGATCATGTTCGTCTCGTTTGTCCATCTTCGTCCTCCCATTTGATCCGTTGGCCTTCTTTGGATCATGTTCGTCTCGTTCGTCCGTCTTCGTCCTCCCATTCGATCCGTTGGCCTTCTTTGTTCCAAGTTCGTCTCGTTCGTCCCTCTTCGTCCTCCCATTTGATCCGTAGGCCTTCTTTGGATCAAGTTCGTCTCGTTCGTCCAATTTGTCCTCCCATTTGATCCGTTGGCCTTCTTTGTTCCAAGTTTGTCTCGTTCGTCCCTCTTCCTCCTCCTATTTGATCCGTAGTCCTTCTTTGGACCAAGTTCGTCTCGTTCGTCCTCCCATTTGTTCCGTAGGCCTTCTTTGGACCAAGTTCCTCTCGGTCGTCCAACTTCGTCCTCCCATTTGATCCGTTGGCCTTCTCTGTTCCAAGTTCGTCTCGTTCGTCCCTCTTCGTCCTCCCATTTGTTCCGTAGGCCTTCTTTGGACCAAGTTCCTCTCGTTCGTCCATCTTCGTCCTCCCATTTTATCCGTTGGCCTTCTTTGTTCCAAGTTCGTCTCGTTCGTTCCTCTTCGTCCTACCATTTGATCCGTAGGCCTTCTTTGGATCATGTTCGTCTCGTTCGTCCATCTTCGTCCGCCCATTCGATCCGTTGGCCTTCTTTGGATCATGTTCGTCTCGTTCGTCCTTCTTCGTCCTCCCATTTGATCCGTTGGCCTTCTTTGTTCCAAGTTCGTCTCGTTCGTCCGTCTTCCTCCTCCTATTTGATCCGTAGGCCTTCTTTGGATCATGTTCGTCTCGTTCGTCCATCTTCGTCCTCCCATTTGATCCGTTGGCCTTCTTTGTTCCAAGTTCGTCTCGTTCGTCCCTTTTCGTCCTCCCATTTGATCCGTAGGCCTTCTTTGGGCCAAGTTCGTCTCGTTCGTCCGTCTTCGTCCTCCCATTTGATCCGTAGGCCTTCTTTGGGCCAAGTTCGTCTCGTTCGTCCCTCTTCGTCCTCCCATTTGTTCCGTAGGCCTTCTTTGGACCAAGTTCCTCTCGTTCGTCTATCTTCGTCCTCCCATTTGATCCGTTGGCCTTCTTTGTTCCAAGTTCGTCTCGTTCGTTCCTCTTCGTCCTACCATTTGATCCGTAGGCCTTCTTTGGATCATGTTCGTCTCGTTCGTCCATCTTCGTCCGCCCATTCGATCCGTTGGCCTTCTTTGTTCCAAGTTCGTCTCGTTCGTCCCTCTTCGTCCTCCCATTTGATCCGTAGGCCTTCTTTGGGCCAAGTTCGTCTCGTTCGTCCATCTTCCTCCTCCCATTTGATCCGTAGGCAATCTTTGGGCTATGTTCGTCTCGTTCGTCCCTCTTCGTCCTCCCATTTGTTCCGTAGGCCTTCTTTGGACCAAGTTCCTCTCGTTCGTCTATCTTCGTCCTCCCATTTGATCCGTTGGCCTTCTTTGTTCCAAGTTCGTCTCGTTCGTCCCTCTTCCTCCTCCTATTTGATCCGTAGGCCTTCCTTGGACCAAATTCGTCTCGTTCGTCCATCTTCGTCCTCCCATTTGATCCTTAGGCCTTCTTTGGGCCAAGTTCGTCTCGTTCGTCCCTCTTCCTCCTCCTATTTGATCCGTAGGCCTTCTTTGGAGCATGTTCGTCTCGTTCGTCCATCTTCGTCCTCCCATTTGATCCGTAGGCCTTCTTTGGACCAAGTTCGTCTCGTTCGTCCATCTTCGTCCTCCCATTTGATCCGTAGGCCTTCTTTGGGCCAAGTTCGTCTCGTTCGTCCCTCTTCCTCCTCCCATTTGTTCCGTAGGCCTTCTTTGGGCCAAGTTCGTCTCGTTCGTCCCTCTTCGTCCTCCCATTTTATCCGTTGGCCTTCTTTGTTCCAAGTTCGTCTCGTTCGTCCCTCTTTGTCCTCCCATTTGTTCCGTAGGCCTTCTTTGGACCAAGATCCTCTCGTTCGTCCATCTTCGTCCTCCCATTTGATCCGTTGGCCTTCTTTGTTCCAAGTTCGTCTCGTTCGTTCCTCTTCGTCCTACCATTTGATCCGTAGGCCTTCTTTGGATCATGTTCGTCTCGTTCGTCCATCTTCGTCCTCCCATTCGATCCGTTGGCCTTCTTTGTTCCAAGTTCGTCTCGTTCGTCCCTCTTCGTCCTTCCATTTGATCCGTAGGCCTTCTTTGGAGCAAGTTCGTCTCGTTCGTCCAACTTCGTCCTCCCATTTGATCCGTTGGCCCTCTTTGTTCCAAGTTCGTCTCGTTCGTCCCTCTTCCTCCTCCTATTTGATCTGTAGGCCTTCTTTGGATCATGTTCGTCTCGTTTGTCCATCTTCGTCCTCCCATTTGATCCGTTGGCCTTCTTTGGATCATGTTCGTCTCGTTCGTCCATCTTCGTCCTCCCATTCGATCCGTTGGCCTTCTTTGTTCCAAGTTCGTCTCGTTCGTCCCTCTTCGTCCTCCCATTTGATCCGTAGGCCTTCTTTGGATCAAGTTCGTCTCGTTCGTCCAATTTGTCCTCCCATTTGATCCGTTGGCCTTCTTTGTTCCAAGTTTGTCTCGTTCGTCCCTCTTCCTCCTCCTATTTGATCCGTAGTCCTTTTTTGGACCAAGTTCGTCTCGTTCGTCCTCCCATTTGTTCCGTAGGCCTTCTTTGGACCAAGTTCCTCTCGGTCGTCCAACTTCGTCCTCCCATTTGATCCGTTGGCCTTCTCTGTTCCAAGTTCGTCTCGTTCGTTCCTCTTTGTCCTCCCATTTGATCCGTAGGCCTTCTTTGGATCATGTTCGTCTCGTTCGTCCATCTTTGTCCTCCCATTCGATCCGTTGGCCTTCTTTGTTCCAAGTTCGTCTCGTTCGTCCCTCTTTGTCCTCCCATTTGATCGGTAGGCCTTCTTTGGATCATATTCGTCTCGTTCGTCCTTCTTCGTCCTCCCATTTGATCCGTTGGCCTTCTCTGTTCCATGTTCGTCTCGTTTGTTACTCTTCGTCCTCCCATTTGATCCGTAGGCCTTCTTTGGATCATGTTCGTCTCGTTCGTCCATCTTTGTCCTCCCATTCGATCCGTTGGCCTTCTTTGTTCCAAGTTCGTCTCGTTCGTCCTTCTTCGTCCTCCCATTTGATCCGTAGGCCTTCTTTGGATCATGTTCGTCTCGTTCGTCCATCTTCGTCCTCCCATTCGATCCGTTGGCCTTCTTTGTTCGAAGTTCCTCTCGTTCGTCTATCTTTGTCCTCCCATTTGATCCGTTGGCCTTCTTTCTTCCAAGTTCGTCTCGTTCGTTCCTCTTCGTCCGCCCATTCGATCCGTTGGCCTTCTTTGTTCCAAGTTCGTCTCGTTCGTTCCTCTTCGTCCTACCATTTGATCCGTAGGCCTTTTTTGGATCATGTTCGTCTCGTTCGTCCATCTTCGTCCTCCCATTCGATCCGTTGGCCTTCTTTGTTCCAAGTTCGTCTCGTTCGTCCCTCTTCGTCCTCCCATTTGATCCGTTGGCCTTCTTTGTTCCAAGTTTGTCTCGTTCGTCCCTCTTCCTCCTCCTATGTGATCCGTAGGCCTTCTTTGGACCAAGTTCGTCTCGTTCGTCCATCTTCGTCCTCCCATTTGATCCGTAGGCCTTCTTTGGGCCAAGTTCGTCTCGTTCGTCCCTCTTCGTCCTCCCTTTTGATCCGTTGGCCTTTTTGTTCCAAGTTCGTCTCGTTCGTCCCTCGTCGTCCTCCCATTTGTTCCGTAGGTCTTCTTTGGACCAAGTTCCTCTCGGTCGTCCATCTTCGTCCTCCCATTTGATCCGTTGGCCTTCTCTGTTCCAAGTTCGTCTCGTTCGTCCCTCTTCGTCCTCCCATTTGATCCGTAGGCCTTCTTTGGATCATGTTTGTCTCGTTCGTCCATCTTTGTCCTCCCATTCGATCCGTTGGCCTTCTTTGTTCCAAGTTCGTCTCGTTCGTCCCTCTTCGTCCTCCCATTTGATCTGTAGGCCTTCTTTGGATCATGTTCGTCTCGTTCGTCCATCTTCGTCCTCCCATTCGATCCGTTGGCCTTCTTTGTTCGAAGTTCGTCTCGTTCGTCCCTCTTCGTCCTCCCATTTGATCCGTAGGCCTTCTTTGGATCATCTTCGTCTCGTTCGTCCCTCTTCCTCCTGCTATTTGATCCGTAGGCCTTCTTTGGATCATATTCGTCTCGTTCGTCCTTCTTCGTCCTCCCATTTGATCCGTTGGCCTTCTTTGTTCCAAGTTCGTCTCGTTCGTCCCTTTTCGTCCTCCCATTTGATCCGTAGGCCTTCTTTGGACCAAGTTCGTCTCGTTCGTCCATCTTCGTCCTCCCATTTGATCCGTAGGCCTTCTTTGGGCCAAGTTCGTCTCGTTCGTCCCTCTTCGTCCTCCCATTTGATCCGTTGGCCTTCTTTGTTCCAAGTTCGTCTCGTTCGTCCCTCTTCGTCCTCCCATTTGTTCCGTAGGCCTTCTTTGGACCAAGTTCCTCTCGGTCGTCCATCTTCGTCCTCCCATTTGATCCGTCGGCCTTCTCTGTTCCAAGTTCGTCTCGTTCGTTCCTCTTCGTCCTACCATTTGATCCGTAGGCCTTCTTTGGATCATGTTCGTCTCGTTCGTCCATCTTCGTCCTCCCATTCGATCCGTTGGCCTTCTTTGTTCGAAGTTCGTCTCGTTCGTCCCTCTTCGTCCTCCCATTTGATCCGTAGGCCTTCTTTGGATCATGTTCGTCTCATTCGTCCATCTTCGTCCTCCCATTCGATCCGTTGGCCTTCTTTGTTCCAAGTTCGTCTCGTTCGTCCTTCTTCGTCCTCCCATTTGATCCGTAGGCCATCTTTGGATCATGTTCGTCTCGTTCGTCCATCTTCGTCCTCCCATTCGATCCGTTGGCCTTCTTTGTTCGAAGTTCGTCTCGTTCGTCCCTCTTCGTCCTCCCATTTGATCCGTAGGCCTGCTTTGGATCATGTTCGTCTCGTTCGTCCCTCTTCCTCCTGCTATTTGATCCGTAGGCCTTCTTTGGATCATATTCGTCTCGTTCGTCCTTCTTCGTCCTCCCATTTGATCCGTTGGCCTTCTTTGTTCCAAGTTCGTCTCGTTCGTCCGTCTTCCTCCTCCTATTTGATCCGTAGGCCTTCTTTGGATCATGTTCGTCTCGTTCGTCCATCTTCGTCCTCCCATTTGATCCGTTGGCCTTCTTTGTTCCAAGTTCGTCTCGTTCGTCCCTTTTCGTCCTCCCATTTGATCCGTAGGCCTTCTTTGGACCAAGTTCGTCTCGTTCGTCCATCTTCGTCCTCCCATTTGATCCGTTGGCCTTCTTTGGGCCAAGTTCGTCTCGGTCGTCCCTCTTCGTCCTCCCATTTGATCCGTTGGCCTTCTTTGTTCCAAGTTCGTCTCGTTCGTCCCTCTTCGTCCTCCCATTTGTTCCGTAGGCCTTCTTTGGACCAAGTTCCTCTCGTTCGTCCATCTTCGTCTTCCCATTTTATCCGTTGGCCTTCTTTGTTCCAAGTTCGTCTCGTTCGTTCCTCTTCGTCCTATCATTTGATCCGTAGGCCTTCTTTGGATCATGTTCGTCTCGTTCATCCATCTTCGTCCACCCATTCGATCCGTTGGCCTTCTTTGTTCCAAGTTCGTCTCGTTCGTCCTTCTTCGTCCTCCCATTTGATCCGTAGGCCTTCTTTGGATCATGTTCGTCTCGTTCGTCCATCTTCGTCCTCCCATTCGATCCGTTGGCCTTCTTTGTTCGAAGTTCGTCTCGTTCGTCCCTCTTCGTCCTCCCATTTGATCCGTAGGCCTTCTTTGGATCATGTTCGTCTCGTTCGTCCCTCTTCCTCCTGCTATTTGATCCGTAGGCCTTCTTTGGATCATATTCGTCTCGTTCGTCCTTCTTCGTCCTCCCATTTGATCCGTTGGCCTTCTTTGTTCCAAGTTCGTCTCGTTCGTCCCTCTTCGTCCTCCCATTTGTTTCGTAGGCCTTCTTTGGACCAAGTTCCTCTCGTTCGTCCATCTTCGTCCTCCCATTTTATCCGTTGGCCTTCTTTGTTCCAAGTTCGTCTCGTTCGTTCCTCTTCGTCCTACCGTTTGATCCGTAGGCCTTCTTTGGATCATGTTCGTCTCGTTCGTCCATCTTCGTCCGCCCATTCGATCCGTTGGCCTTCTTTGTTCCATGTTCGTCTCGTTCGTCCCTCTTCGTCCTCCCATTTGATCCGTAGGCCTTCTTTGGATCAAGTTTGTCTCGTTCGTCCAATTTGTCCTCCCATTTGATCCGTTGGCCTTCTTTGTTCCAAGTTTGTCTCGTTCAACCCTCTTCCTCCTCCTATTTGATCCGTAGGCCTTGTTTGGACCAAGTTCGTCTCGTTCGTCCCTCTTCGTCCTCCCATTTGTTCCATAGGCCTTCTTTGGACCAAGTTCCTCTCGTTCGTCCATCTTCGTCCTCCCATTTGATCCGTTGGCCTTCTTTTTTCCAAGTTCGTCTCGTTCGTCCCTCTTCGTCCTCCCATTTGATCCGTAGGCCTTCTTTGGATCAAGTTCGTCTCGTTCGTCCAACTTCGTCCTCCCATTTGATCCGTTGGCCTTCTTTGTTCCAAGTTCGTCTCGTTCGTCCCTCTTCCTCCTCCTATTTGATCCGTAGGCCTTCTTTGGATCATATTCGTCTCGTTCGTCCCTCTTCGTCTTCCCATTTGATCCGTTGGCCTTCTCTGTTCCAAGTTCGTCTCGTTCGTTCCTCTTCGTCCTACCATTTGATCCGTAGGCCTTCTTTGGATCATGTTCGTCTCGTTCGTCCATCTTCGTCCTCCCATTCGATCCGTTGGCCTTCTTTGTTCGAAGTTCGTCTCGTTCGTCCCTCTTCGTCCTACCATTTGATCCGTAGGCCTTCTTTGGATCATGTTCGTCTCGTTCGTCCGTCTTCCTCCTCCCATTTGATCCGTAGGCCTTCTTTGGGCCAAGTTCGTCTCGTTCGTCCCTCTTCGTCCTCCCATTTGATCCGTTGGCCTTCTTTGTTCCAAGTTCGTCTCGTTCGTCCCTCTTCGTCCTCCCATTTGTTCCGTAGGCCTTCTTTGGACCAAGTTCGTCTCGTTCGTCCATCTTCGTCCTCCCATTTGATCCGTAGGCCTTCTTTGGGCCAAGTTCGTCTCGTTCGTTCCTCTTCGTCCTACCATTTGATCCGTAGGCCTTCTTTGGATCATGTTCGTCTCGTTCGTCCATCTTCGTCCTCCCATTCGATCCGTTGGCCTTCTTTGTTCGAAGTTCGTCTCGTTCGTCCCTCTTCGTCCTACCATTTGATCCGTAGGCCTTCTTTGGATCATGTTCGTCTCGTTCGTCCGTCTTCCTCCTCCCATTTGATCCGTAGGCCTTCTTTGGGCCAAGTTCGTCTCGTTCGTCCCTCTTCGTCCTCCCATTTGATCCGTTGGCCTTCTTTGTTCCAAGTTCGTCTCGTTCGTCCCTCTTCGTCCTCCCATTTGTTCCGTAGGCCTTCTTTGGACCAAGTTCGTCTCGTTCGTCCATCTTCGTCCTCCCATTTGATCCGTAGGCCTTCTTTGGGCCAAGTTCGTCTCGTTCGTCCCTCTTCGTCCTCCCATTTGATCCGTTGGCCTTTTTGTTCCAAGTTCGTCTCGTTCATCCCTCGTCGTCCTCCAATTTGTTCCGTAGGTCTTCTTTGGACCAAGTTCCTCTCGGTCGTCCATCTTCGTCCTCCCATTTGATCCGTTGGCCTTCTCTGTTCCAAGTTCGTCTCGTTCGTTCCTCTTCGTCCTACCATTTGATCCGTAGGCCTTCTTTGGATCATGTTCGTCTCGTTCGTCCATCTTCGTCCTCCCATTCGATCCGTTGGCCTTCTTTGTTCGAAGTTCGTCTCGTTCGTCCCTCTTCGTCCTCCCATTTGATCCGTAGGCCTTCTTTGGATCATGTTCGTCTCGTTCGTCCATCTTCGTCCTCCCATTCGATCCGTTGGCCTTCTTTGTTCCAAGTTCGTCTCGTTCGTCCCTTTTCGTCCTCCCATTTGATCCGTAGGCCTTCTTTGGACCAAGTTCGTCTCGTTCGTCCATCTTCGTCCTCCCATTTGATCCGTAGGCCTTCTTTGGGCCAAGTTCGTCTCGTTCGTCCCTCTTCGTCCTCCCATTTGATCCGTTGGCCTTTTTGTTCCAAGTTCGTCTCGTTCGTCCCTTTTCGTCCTCCCATTTGATCCGTAGGCCTTCTTTGGACCAAGTTCGTCTCGTTCGTCCGTCTTCGTCCTCCCATTTGATCCGTAGGCCTTCTTTGGGCCAAGTTCGTCTCGTTCGTCCCTCTTCGTCCTCCCATTTGATCCGTTGGCCTTCTTTGTTCCAAGTTCGTCTCGTTCGTCCCTCTTCGTCCTCCCATTTGTTCCGTAGGCCTTCTTTGGATCATGTTCGTCTCGTTCGTCCGTCTTCCTCCTCCCATTTGATCCGTAGGCCTTCTTTGGGCCAAGTTCGTCTCGTTCGTCCCTCTTCGTCCTCCCATTTGATCCGTTGGCCTTCTTTGTTCCAAGTTCGTCTCGTTCGTCCCTCTTCGTCCTCCCATTTGTTCCGTAGGCCTTCTTTGGGCCAAGTTCGTCTCGTTCGTCCCTCTTCGTCCTCCCATTTGATCCGTTGGCCTTCTTTGTTCCAAGTTCGTCTCGTTCGTCCATCTTCGTCCTCCCATTTGATCCGTAGGCCTTCTTTGGGCCAAGTTCGTCTCGTTCGTCCCTCTTCGTCCTCCCATTTGATCCGTTGGCCTTTTTGTTCCAAGTTCGTCTCGTTCATCCCTCGTCGTCCTCCCATTTGTTCCGTAGGTCTTCTTTGGACCAAGTTCCTCTCGGTCGTCCATCTTCGTCCTCCCATTTGATCCGTTGGCCTTCTCTGTTCCATGTTCGTCTCGTTCGTTCCTCTTCGTCCTACCATTTGATCCGTAGGCCTTCTTTGGATCATGTTCGTCTCGTTCGTCCATCTTTGTCCTCCCATTCGATCCGTTGGCCTTCTTTGTTCCAAGTTCGTCTCGTTCGTCCCTCTTCGTCCTCCCATTTGATCTGTAGGCCTTCTTTGGATCATGTTCGTCTCGTTCGTCCATCTTCGTCCTCCCATTCGATCCGTTGGCCTTCTTTGTTCGAAGTTCGTCTCGTTCGTCCCTCTTCGTCCTCCCATTTGATCCGTAGGCCTTCTTTGGATCATGTTCGTCTCGTTCGTCCCTCTTCCTCCTGCTATTTGATCCGTAGGCCTTCTTTGGATCATATTCGTCTCGTTCGTCCTTCTTCGTCCTCCCATTTGATCCGTTGGCCTTCTTTGTTCCAAGTTCGTCTCGTTCGTCCCTTTTCGTCCACCCATTTGATCCGTAGGCCTTCTTTGGACCAAGTTCGTCTCGTTCGTCCATCTTCGTCCTCCCATTTGATCCGTAGGCCTTCTTTGGGCCAAGTTCGTCTCGTTCGTCCCTCTTCGTCCTCCCATTTGATCCGTTGGCCTTCTTTGTTCCAAGTTCGTCTCGTTCGTCCCTCTTCGTCCTCCCATTTGTTCCGTAGGCCTTCTTTGGACCAAGTTCCTCTCGGTCGTCCATCTTCGTCCTCCCATTTGATCCGTCGGCCTTCTCTGTTCCAAGTTCGTCTCGTTCGTTCCTCTTCGTCCTACCATTTGATCCGTAGGCCTTCTTTGGATCATGTTCGTCTCGTTCGTCCATCTTCGTCCTCCCATTCGATCCGTTGGCCTTCTTTGTTCGAAGTTCGTCTCGTTCGTCCCTCTTCGTCCTCCCATTTGATCCGTAGGCCTTCTTTGGATCATGTTCGTCTCGTTCGTCCATCTTCGTCCTCCCATTCGATCCGTTGGCCTTCTTTGTTCCAAGTTCGTCTCGTTCGTCCCTTTTCGTCCTCCCATTTGATCCGTAGGCCTTCTTTGGACCAAGTTCGTCTCGTTCGTCCATCTTCGTCCTCCCATTTGATCCGTAGGCCTTCTTTGGGCCAAGTTCGTCTCGTTCGTCCCTCTTCGTCCTCCCATTTGATCCGTTGGCCTTTTTGTTCCAAGTTCGTCTCGTTCATCCCTCGTCGTCCTCCCATTTGTTCCGTAGGTCTTCTTTGGACCAAGTTCCTCTCGGTCGTCCATCTTCGTCCTCCCATTTGATCCGTTGGCCTTCTCTGTTCCATGTTCGTCTCGTTCGTTCCTCTTCGTCCTACCATTTGATCCGTAGGCCTTCTTTGGATCATGTTCGTCTCGTTCGTCCATGTTTGTCCTCCCATTCGATCCGTTGGCCTTCTTTGTTCCAAGTTCGTCTCGTTCGTCCCTCTTCGTCCTCCCATTTGATCTGTAGGCCTTCTTTGGATCATGTTCGTCTCGTTCGTCCATCTTCTTCCTCCCATTCGATCCGTTGGCCTTCTTTGTTCGAAGTTCGTCTCGTTCGTCCCTCTTCGTCCTCCCATTTGATCCGTAGGCCTTCTTTGGATCATGTTCGTCTCGTTCGTCCCTCTTCCTTCTGCTATTTGATCCGTAGGCCTTCTTTGGATCATATTCGTCTCGTTCGTCCTTCTTCGTCCTCCCATTTGATCCGTTGGCCTTCTTTGTTCCAAGTTCGTCTCGTTCGTCCCTTTTCGTCCTCCCATTTGATCCGTAGGCCTTCTTTGGACCAAGTTCGTCTCGTTCGTCCATCTTCGTCCTCCCATTTGATCCGTAGGCCTTCTTTGGGCCAAGTTCGTCTCGTTCGTCCCTCTTCGTCCTCCCATTTGATCCGTTGGCCTTCTTTGTTCCAAGTTCGTCTCGTTCGTCCCTTTTCGTCCTCCCATTTGATCCGTAGGCCTTCTTTGGACCAAGTTCGTCTCGTTCGTCCATCTTCGTCCTCCCATTTGATCCGTAGGCCTTCTTTGGGCCAAGTTCGTCTCGTTCGTCCCTCTTCGTCCTCCCATTTGATCCGTTGGCCTTCTTTGTTCCAAGTTCGTCTCGTTCGTCCCTCTTCGTCCTCCCATTTGTTCCGTAGGCCTTCTTTGGACCAAGTTCCTCTCGGTCGTCCATCTTCGTCCTCCCATTTGATCCGTCGGCCTTCTCTGTTCCAAGTTCGTCTCGTTCGTCCCTCTTCGTCCTCCCATTTGTTCCGTAGGCCTTCTTTGGACCAAGTTCCTCTCGGTCGTCCATCTTCGTCCTCCCATTTGATCCGTCGGCCTTCTCTGTTCCAAGTTCGTCTCGTTCGTTCCTCTTCGTCCTACCATTTGATCCGTAGGCCTTCTTTGGATCATGTTCGTCTCGTTCGTCCATCTTCGTCCTCCCATTCGATCCGTTGGCCTTCTTTGTTCGAAGTTCGTCTCGTTCGTCCCTCTTCGTCCTCCCATTTGATCCGTAGGCCTTCTTTGGATCATGTTCGTCTCGTTCGTCCATCTTCGTCCTCCCATTCGATCCGTTGGCCTTCTTTGTTCCAAGTTCGTCTCGTTCGTCCTTCTTCGTCCTCCCATTTGATCCGTAGGCCATCTTTGGATCATGTTCGTCTCGTTCGTCCATCTTCGTCCTCCCATTCGATCCGTTGGCCTTCTTTGTTCGAAGTTCGTCTCGTTCGTCCCTCTTCGTCCTCCCATTTGATCCGTAGGCCTGCTTTGGATCATGTTCGTCTCGTTCGTCCCTCTTCCTCCTGCTATTTGATCCGTAGGCCTTCTTTGGATCATATTCGTCTCGTTCGTCCTTCTTCGTCCTCCCATTTGATCCGTTGGCCTTCTTTGTTCCAACATCGTCTCGTTCGTCCCTCTTCGTCCTCCCATTTGTTCCGTAGGCCTTCTTTGGACCAAGTTCCTCTCGGTCGTCCATCTTCGTCCTCCCATTTGATCCGTCGGCCTTCTCTGTTCCAAGTTCGTCTCGTTCGTTCCTCTTCGTCCTACCATTTGATCCGTAGGCCTTCTTTGGATCATGTTCGTCTCGTTCGTCCATCTTCGTCCTCCCATTCGATCCGTTGGCCTTCTTTGTTCGAAGTTCGTCTCGTTCGTCCCTCTTCGTCCTCCCATTTGATCCGTAGGCCTTCTTTGGATCATGTTCGTCTCGTTCGTCCATCTTCGTCCTCCCATTCGATCCGTTGGCCTTCTTTGTTCCAAGTTCGTCTCGTTCGTCCTTCTTCGTCCTCCCATTTGATCCGTAGGCCATCTTTGGATCATGTTCGTCTCGTTCGTCCATCTTCGTCCTCCCATTCGATCCGTTGGCCTTCTTTGTTCGAAGTTCGTCTCGTTCGTCCCTCTTCGTCCTCCCATTTGATCCGTAGGCCTGCTTTGGATCATGTTCGTCTCGTTCGTCCCTCTTCCTCCTGCTATTTGATCCGTAGGCCTTCTTTGGATCATATTCGTCTCGTTCGTCCTTCTTCGTCCTCCCATTTGATCCGTTGGCCTTCTTTGTTCCAACATCGTCTCGTTCGTCCCTCTTCGTCCTCCCATTTGTTCCGTAGGCCTTCTTTGGACCAAGTTCCTCTCGTTCGTCCATCTTCGTCCTCCCATTTTATCCGTTGGCCTTCTTTGTTCCAAGTTCGTCTCGTTCGTTCCTCTTCGTCCTACCGTTTGATCCGTAGGCCTTCTTTGGATCATGTTCGTCTCGTTCGTCCATCTTCGTCCGCCCATTCGATCCGTTGGCCTTCCTTGTTCCATGTTCGTCTCGTTCGTCCCTCTTCGTCCTCCCATTTGATCCGTAGGCCTTCTTTGGATCAAGTTTGTCTCGTTCGTCCAATTTGTCCTCCCATTTGATCCGTTGGCCTTCTTTGTTCCAAGTTTGTCTCGTTCAACCCTCTTCCTCCTCCTATTTGATCCGTAGGCCTTGTTTGGACCAAGTTCGTCTCGTTCGTCCCTCTTCGTCCTCCCATTTGTTCCATAGGCCTTCTTTGGACCAAGTTCCTCTCGTTCGTCCATCTTCGTCCTCCCATTTGATCCGTTGGCCTTCTTTTTTCCAAGTTCGTCTCGTTCGTCCCTCTTCCTCCTCCTATTTGATCCGTAGGCCTTCTTTGGATCATATTCGTCTCGTTCGTCCCTCTTCGTCCTCCCATTTGATCCGTTGGCCTTCTCTGTTCCAAGTTCGTCTCGTTCGTTCCTCTTCGTCCTACCATTTGATCCGTAGGCCTTCTTTGGATCATGTTCGTCTCGTTCGTCCGTCTTCCTCCTCCCATTTGATCCGTAGGCCTTCTTTGGGCCAAGTTCGTCTCGTTCGTCCCTCTTCGTCCTCCCATTTGAACCGTTGGCCTTCTTTGTTCCAAGTTCGTCTCGTTCGTCCCTCTTCGTCCTCCCATTTGTTCCGTAGGCCTTCTTTGGACCAAGTTCGTCTCGTTCGTCCATCTTCGTCCTCCCATTTGATCCGTAGGCCTTCTTTGGGCCAAGTTCGTCTCGTTCGTCCCTCTTCGTCCTCCCATTTGATCCGTTGGCCTTTTTGTTCCAAGTTCGTCTCGTTCGTCCCTCGTCGTCCTCCCATTTGTTCCGTAGGTCTTCTTTGGACCAAGTTCCTCTCGGTCGTCCATCTTCGTCCTCCCATTTGATCCGTTGGCCTTCTCTGTTCCAAGTTCGTCTCGTTCGTTCCTCTTCGTCCTACCATTTGATCCGTAGGCCTTCTTTGGATCATGTTCGTCTCGTTCGTCCATCTTTGTCCTCCCATTCGATCCGTTGGCCTTCTTTGTTCCAAGTTCGTCTCGTTCGTCCCTCTTCGTCCTCCCATTTGATCTGTAGGCCTTCTTTGGATCATGTTCGTCTCGTTCGTCCATCTTCGTCCTCCCATTCGATCCGTTGGCCTTCTTTGTTCGAAGTTTGTCTCGTTCGTCCCTCTTCGTCCTCCCATTTGATCCGTAGGCCTTCTTTGGATCATGTTCGTCTCGTTCGTCCCTCTTCCTCCAGCTATTTGATCCGTAGGCCTTCTTTGGATCATATTCGTCTCGTTCGTCCTTCTTCGTCCTCCCATTTGATCCGTTGGCCTTCTTTGTTCCAAGTTCGTCTCGTTCGTCCATTTTCGTCCTCCCATTTGATCCGTAGGCCTTCTTTGGACCAAGTTCGTCTCGTTCGTCCATCTTCGTCCTCCCATTTGATCCGTAGGCCTTCTTTGGGCCAAGTTCGTCTCGTTCGTCCCTCTTCGTCCTCCCATTTGATCCGTCGGCCTTCTCTGTTCCAAGTTCGTCTCGTTCGTTCCTCTTCGTCCTACCATTTGATCCGTAGGCCTTCTTTGGATCATGTTCGTCTCGTTCGTCCATCTTCGTCCTCCCATTCGATCCGTTGGCCTTCTTTGTTCGAAGTTCGTCTCGTTCGTCCCTCTTCGTCCTCCCATTTGATCCGTAGGCCTTCTTTGGATCATGTTCGTCTCGTTCGTCCATCTTCGTCCTCCCATTCGATCCGTTGGCCTTCTTTGTTCCAAGTTCGTCTCGTTCGTCCTTCTTCGTCCTCCCATTTGATCCGTAGGCCATCTTTGGATCATGTTCGTCTCGTTCGTCCATCTTCGTCCTCCCATTCGATCCGTTGGCCTTCTTTGTTCGAAGTTCGTCTCGTTCGTCCCTCTTCGTCCTCCCATTTGATCCGTAGGCCTGCTTTGGATCATGTTCGTCTCGTTCGTCCCTCTTCCTCCTGCTATTTGATCTGTAGGCCTTCTTTGGATCATATTCGTCTCGTTCGTCCTTCTTCGTCCTCCCATTTGATCCGTTGGCCTTCTTTGTTCCAAGTTCGTCTCGTTCGTCCGTCTTCCTCCTCCTATTTGATCCGTAGGCCTTCTTTGGATCATGTTCGTCTCGTTCGTCCATCTTCGTCCTCCCATTTGATCCGTTGGCCTTCTTTGTTCCAAGTTCGTCTCGTTCGTCCCTTTTCGTCCTCCCATTTGATCCGTAGGCCTTCTTTGGACCAAGTTCGTCTCGTTCGTCCATCTTCGTCCTCCCATTTGATCCGTTGGCCTTCTTTGGGCCAAGTTCGTCTCGGTCGTCCCTCTTCGTCCTCCCATTTGATCCGTTGGCCTTCTTTGTTCCAAGTTCGTCTCGTTCGTCCCTCTTCGTCCTCCCATTTGTTCCGTAGGCCTTCTTTGGACCAAGTTCCTCTCGTTCGTCTATCTTCGTCCTCCCATTTGATCCGTTGGCCTTCTTTGTTCCATGTTCGTCTCGTTCGTTCCTCTTCGTCCTACCATTTGATCCGTAGGCCTTCTTTGGATCATGTTCGTCTCGTTCGTCCATCTTCGTCCGCCCATTCGATCCGTTGGCCTACTTTGTTCCAAGTTCGTCTCGTTCGTCCCTCTTCGTCCTCCCATTTGATCCGTAGGCCTTCTTTGGATCAAGTTTGTCTCGTTCGTCCAATTTGTCCTCCCATTTGATCCGTTGGCCTTCTTTGTTCCAAGTTTGTCTCGTTCGTCCCTCTTCCTCCTCCTATTTGATCCGTAGGCCTTGTTTGGACCAAGTTCGTCTCGTTCGTCCCTCTTCGTCCTCCCATTTGTTCCATAGGCCTTCTTTGGACCAAGTTCCTCTCGGTCGTCCATCTTCGTCCTCCCATTTGATCCGTTGGCCTTCTCTGTTCCAAGTTCGTCTCGTTCGTTCCTCTTCGTCCTACCATTTGATCCGTAGGCCTTCTTTGGATCATGTTCGTCTCGTTCGTCCGTCTTCCTCCTCCTATTTGATCCGTAGGCCTTCTTTGGATCATGTTCGTCTCGTTCGTCCATCTTCGTCCCCCCATTTAATCCGTTGGCATTCTTTGTTCCAAGTTCGTCTCGTTCGTCCCTTTCGTCCTCCCATTTGATCCGTAGGCCTTCTTTGGACCAAGTTCGTCTCGTTCGTCCATCTTCGTCCTCCCATTTGATCCGTAGGCCTTCTTTGGATCATGTTCGTCTCGTTCGTCCATCTTTGTCCGCCCATTCGATCCGTTGGCCTTCTTTGTTCCAAGTTCGTCTCGTTCGTCCCTCTTCGTCCTCCCATTTGATCTGTAGGCCTTCTTTGGATCATGTTCGTCTCGTTCGTCCATCTTCGTCCTCCCATTCGATCCGTTGGCCTTCTTTGTTCGAAGTTCGTCTCGTTCGTCCCTCTTCGTCCTCCCATTTGATCCGTAGGCCTTCTTTGGATCATGTTCGTCTCGTTCGTCCCTCTTCCTCCTGCTATTTGATCCGTAGGCCTTCTTTGGATCATATTCGTCTCGTTCATCCTTCTTCGTCCTCCCATTTGATCCGTTGGCCTTCTTTGTTCCAAGTTCGTCTCGTTCGTCCCTTTTCGTCCTCCCATTTGATCCGTAGGCCTTCTTTGGACCAAGTTTGTCTCGTTCGTCCATCTTCGTCCTCCCATTTGATCCGTAGGCCTTCTATGGGCCAAGTTCGTCTCGTTCGTCCCTCTTCGTCCTCCCATTTGATCCGTTGGCCTTCTTTGTTCCAAGTTCGTCTCGTTCGTCCCTCTTCGTCCTCCCATTTGTTCCGTAGGCCTTCTTTGGACCAAGCTCCTCTCGTTCGTCTATCTTCGTCCTCCCATTTGATCCGTTGGCCTTCTTTGTTCCAAGTTCGTCTCGTTCGTTCCTCTTCGTCCTACCATTTGATCCGTAGGCCTTCTTTGGATCATGTTCGTCTCGTTCGTCCCTCTTCGTCCGCCCATTCGATCCGTTGGCCTACTTTGTTCCAAGTTCGTCTCGTTCGTCCCTCTTCGTCCTCCCATTTGATCCGTAGGCCTTCTTTGGATCAAGTTTGTCTCGTTCGTCCAATTTGTCCTCCCATTTGATCCGTTGGCCTTCTTTGTTCCAAGTTTGTCTCGTTCGTCCCTCTTCCTCCTCCTATTTGATCCGTAGGCCTTGTTTGGACCAAGTTCGTCTCGTTCGTCCCTCTTCGTCCTCCCATTTGTTCCATAGGCCTTCTTTGGACCAAGTTCCTCTCGGTCGTCCATCTTCGTCCTCCCATTTGATCCGTTGGCCTTCTCTGTTCCAAGTTCGTCTCGTTCGTTCCTCTTCGTCCTACCATTTGATCCGTAGGCCTTCTTTGGATCATGTTCGTCTCGTTCGTCCGTCTTCCTCCTCCTATTTGATCCGTAGGCCTTCTTTGGATCATGTTCGTCTCGTTCGTCCATCTTCGTCCCCCCATTTAATCCGTTGGCATTCTTTGTTCCAAGTTCGTCTCGTTCGTCCCTTTCGTCCTCCCATTTGATCCGTAGGCCTTCTTTGGACCAAGTTCGTCTCGTTCGTCCATCTTCGTCCTCCCATTTGATCCGTAGGCCTTCTTTGGATCATGTTCGTCTCGTTCGTCTATCTTTGTCCTCCCATTCGATCCGTTGGCCTTCTTTGTTCCAAGTTCGTCTCGTTCGTCCCTCTTCGTCCTCCCATTTGATCTGTAGGCCTTCTTTGGATCATGTTCGTCTCGTTCGTCCATCTTCGTCCTCCCATTCGATCCGTTGGCCTTCTTTGTTCGAAGTTCGTCTCGTTCGTCCCTCTTCGTCCTCCCATTTGATCCGTAGGCCTTCTTTGGATCATGTTCGTCTCGTTCGTCCCTCTTCCTCCTGCTATTTGATCCGTAGGCCTTCTTTGGATCATGTTCGTCTCGTTCGTCCATCTTCGTCCTCCCATTTGATCCGTTGGCCTTCTTTGTTCCAAGTTCGTCTCGTTCGTCCCTTTTCGTCCTCCCATTTGATCCGTAGGCCTTCTTTGGACCAAGTTCGTCTCGTTCGTCCATCTTCGTCCTCCCATTTGATCCGTTGGCCTTCTTTGGGCCAAGTTCGTCTCGGTCGTCCCTCTTCGTCCTCCCATTTGATCCGTTGGCCTTCTTTGTTCCAAGTTCGTCTCGTTCGTCCCTCTTCGTCCTCCCATTTGTTCCGTAGGCCTTCTTTGGACCAAGTTCCTCTCGTTCGTCTATCTTCGTCCTCCCATTTGATCCGTTGGCCTTCTTTGTTCCAAGTTCGTCTCGTTCGTTCCTCTTCGTCCTACCATTTGATCCGTAGGCCTTCTTTGGATCATGTTCGTCTCGTTCGTCCATCTTCGTCCGCCCATTCGATCCGTTGGCCTACTTTGTTCCAAGTTCGTCTCGTTCGTCCCTCTTCGTCCTCCCATTTGATCCGTAGGCCTTCTTTGGATCAAGTTTGTCTCGTTCGTCCAATTTGTCCTCCCATTTGATCCGTTGGCCTTCTTTGTTCCAAGTTTGTCTCGTTCGTCCCTCTTCCTCCTCCTATTTGATCCGTAGGCCTTGTTTGGACCAAGTTCGTCTCGTTCGTCCCTCTTCGTCCTCCCATTTGTTCCATAGGCCTTCTTTGGACCAAGTTCCTCTCGGTCGTCCATCTTCGTCCTCCCATTTGATCCGTTGGCCTTCTCTGTTCCAAGTTCGTCTCGTTCGTTCCTCTTCGTCCTACCATTTGATCCGTAGGCCTTCTTTGGATCATGTTCGTCTCGTTCGTCCGTCTTCCTCCTCCTATTTGATCCGTAGGCCTTCTTTGGATCATGTTCGTCTCGTTCGTCCATCTTCGTCCCCCCATTTAATCCGTTGGCATTCTTTGTTCCAAGTTCGTCTCGTTCGTCCCTTTCGTCCTCCCATTTGATCCGTAGGCCTTCTTTGGACCAAGTTCGTCTCGTTCGTCCATCTTCGTCCTCCCATTTGATCCGTAGGCCTTCTTTGGATCATGTTCGTCTCGTTCGTCCATCTTTGTCCGCCCATTCGATCCGTTGGCCTTCTTTGTTCCAAGTTCGTCTCGTTCGTCCCTCTTCGTCCTCCCATTTGATCTGTAGGCCTTCTTTGGATCATGTTCGTCTCGTTCGTCCATCTTCGTCCTCCCATTCGATCCGTTGGCCTTCTTTGTTCGAAGTTCGTCTCGTTCGTCCCTCTTCGTCCTCCCATTTGATCCGTAGGCCTTCTTTGGATCATGTTCGTCTCGTTCGTCCCTCTTCCTCCTGCTATTTGATCCGTAGGCCTTCTTTGGATCATATTCGTCTCGTTCATCCTTCTTCGTCCTCCCATTTGATCCGTTGGCCTTCTTTGTTCCAAGTTCGTCTCGTTCGTCCCTTTTCGTCCTCCCATTTGATCCGTAGGCCTTCTTTGGACCAAGTTCGTCTCGTTCGTCCATCTTCGTCCTCCCATTTGATCCGTAGGCCTTCTATGGGCCAAGTTCGTCTCGTTCGTCCCTCTTCGTCCTCCCATTTGATCCGTTGGCCTTCTTTGTTCCAAGTTCGTCTCGTTCGTCCCTCTTCGTCCTCCCATTTGTTCCGTAGGCCTTCTTTGGACCAAGCTCCTCTCGTTCGTCTATCTTCGTCCTCCCATTTGATCCGTTGGCCTTCTTTGTTCCAAGTTCGTCTCGTTCGTTCCTCTTCGTCCTACCATTTGATCCGTAGGCCTTCTTTGGATCATGTTCGTCTCGTTCGTCCCTCTTCGTCCGCCCATTCGATCCGTTGGCCTACTTTGTTCCAAGTTCGTCTCGTTCGTCCCTCTTCGTCCTCCCATTTGATCCGTAGGCCTTCTTTGGATCAAGTTTGTCTCGTTCGTCCAATTTGTCCTCCCATTTGATCCGTTGGCCTTCTTTGTTCCAAGTTTGTCTCGTTCGTCCCTCTTCCTCCTCCTATTTGATCCGTAGGCCTTGTTTGGACCAAGTTCGTCTCGTTCGTCCCTCTTCGTCCTCCCATTTGTTCCATAGGCCTTCTTTGGACCAAGTTCCTCTCGGTCGTCCATCTTCGTCCTCCCATTTGATCCGTTGGCCTTCTCTGTTCCAAGTTCGTCTCGTTCGTTCCTCTTCGTCCTACCATTTGATCCGTAGGCCTTCTTTGGATCATGTTCGTCTCGTTCGTCCGTCTTCCTCCTCCTATTTGATCCGTAGGCCTTCTTTGGATCATGTTCGTCTCGTTCGTCCATCTTCGTCCCCCCATTTAATCCGTTGGCATTCTTTGTTCCAAGTTCGTCTCGTTCGTCCCTTTCGTCCTCCCATTTGATCCGTAGGCCTTCTTTGGACCAAGTTCGTCTCGTTCGTCCATCTTCGTCCTCCCATTTGATCCGTAGGCCTTCTTTGGACCATGTTCGTCTCGTTCGTCCATCTTTGTCCTCCCATTCGATCCGTTGGCCTTCTTTGTTCCAAGTTCGTCTCGTTCGTCCCTCTTCGTCCTCCCATTTGATCCGTAGGCCTTCTTTGGATCATGTTCGTCTCGTTCGTCCCTCTTCCTCCTGCTATTTGATCCGTAGGCCTTCTTTGGATCATATTCGTCTCGTTCATCCTTCTTCGTCCTCCCATTTGATCCGTTGGCCTTCTTTGTTCCAAGTTCGTCTCGTTCGTCCCTTTTCGTCCTCCCATTTGATCCGTAGGCCTTCTTTGGACCAAGTTCGTCTCGTTCGTCCATCTTCGTCCTCCCATTTGATCCGTAGGCCTTCTATGGGCCAAGTTCGTCTCGTTCGTCCCTCTTCGTCCTCCCATTTGATCCGTTGGCCTTCTTTGTTCCAAGTTCGTCTCGTTCGTCCCTCTTCGTCCTCCCATTTGTTCCGTAGGCCTTCTTTGGACCAAGCTCCTCTCGTTCGTCTATCTTCGTCCTCCCATTTGATCCGTTGGCCTTCTTTGTTCCAAGTTCGTCTCGTTCGTTCCTCTTCGTCCTACCATTTGATCTGTAGGCCTTCTTTGGATCATGTTCGTCTCGTTCGTCCATCTTCGTCCTCCCATTCGATCCGTTGGCCTTCTTTGTTCGAAGTTCGTCTCGTTCGTCCCTCTTCGTCCTCCCATTTGATCCGTAGGCCTTCTTTGGATCATGTTCGTCTCGTTCGTCCCTCTTCCTCCAGCTATTTGATCCGTAGGCCTTCTTTGGATCATATTCGTCTCGTTCGTCCTTCTTCGTCCTCCCATTTGATCCGTTGGCCTTCTTTGTTCCAAGTTCGTCTCGTTCGTCCATTTTCGTCCTCCCATTTGATCCGTAGGCCTTCTTTGGACCAAGTTCGTCTCGTTCGTCCATCTTCGTCCTCCCATTTGATCCGTAGGCCTTCTTTGGGCCAAGTTCGTCTCGTTCGTCCCTCTTCGTCCTCCCATTTGATCCGTCGGCCTTCTCTGTTCCAAGTTCGTCTCGTTCGTTCCTCTTCGTCCTACCATTTGATCCGTAGGCCTTCTTTGGATCATGTTCGTCTCGTTCGTCCATCTTCGTCCTCCCATTCGATCCGTTGGCCTTCTTTGTTCGAAGTTCGTCTCGTTCGTCCATCTTCGTCCTCCCATTCGATCCGTTGGCCTTCTTTGTTCCAAGTTCGTCTCGTTCGTCCTTCTTCGTCCTCCCATTTGATCCGTAGGCCATCTTTGGATCATGTTCGTCTCGTTCGTCCATCTTCGTCCTCCCATTCGATCCGTTGGCCTTCTTTGTTCGAAGTTCG
Organism: Glycyrrhiza uralensis; assembly: GCA_030159175.1. Classification (NCBI taxonomy): domain Eukaryota; kingdom Viridiplantae; phylum Streptophyta; class Magnoliopsida; order Fabales; family Fabaceae; genus Glycyrrhiza; species Glycyrrhiza uralensis. Next base: position 14,062,967 of record BRZY01000008.1, on the reverse strand, counting down.
TCTCGTTCGTCCCTCTTCGTCCTCCCATTTGATCCGTAGGCCTGCTTTGGATCATGTTCGTCTCGTTCGTCCCTCTTCCTCCTGCTATTTGATCCGTAGGCCTTCTTTGGATCATATTCGTCTCGTTCGTCCTTCTTCGTCCTCCCATTTGATCCGTTGGCCTTCTTTGTTCCAAGTTCGTCTCGTTCGTCCGTCTTCCTCCTCCTATTTGATCCGTAGGCCTTCTTTGGATCATGTTCGTCTCGTTCGTCCATCTTCGTCCTCCCATTTGATCCGTTGGCCTTCTTTGTTCCAAGTTCGTCTCGTTCGTTCCTCTTCGTCCTACCATTTGATCCGTAGGCCTTCTTTGGATCATGTTCGTCTCGTTCGTCCCTCTTCGTCCTCCCATTTGATCCGTTGGCCTTTTTGTTCCAAGTTCGTCTCGTTCGTCCCTCGTCGTCCTCCCATTTGTTCCGTAGGTCTTCTTTGGACCAAGTTCCTCTCGGTTGTCCATCTTCGTCCTCCCATTTGATCCGTTGGCCTTCTCTGTTCCAAGTTCGTCTCGTTCGTTCCTCTTCGTCCTACCATTTGATCCGTAGGCCTTCTTTGGATCATGTTCGTCTCGTTCGTCCATCTTTGTCCTCCCATTCGATCCGTTGGCCTTCTTTGTTCCAAGTTCGTCTCGTTCGTCCCTCTTCGTCCTCCCATTTGATCCGTAGGCCTTCTTTGGATCATGTTCGTCTCGTTCGTCCATCTTTGTCCTCCCATTCGATCCGTTGGCCTTCTTTGTTCCAAGTTCGTCTCGTTCGTCCCTCTTCGTCCTCCCATTTGATCTGTAGGCCTTCTTTGGATCATGTTCGTCTCGTTCGTCCATCTTCGTCCTCCCATTCGATCCGTTGGCCTTCTTTGTTCGAAGTTCGTCTCGTTCGTCCCTCTTCGTCCTCCCATTTGATCCGTAGGCCTTCTTTGGATCATGTTCGTCTCGTTCGTCCCTCTTCCTCCTGCTATTTGATCCGTAGGCCTTCTTTGGATCATATTCGTCTCGTTCATCCTTCTTCGTCCTCCCATTTGATCCGTTGGCCTTCTTTGTTCCAAGTTCGTCTCGTTCGTCCCTTTTCGTCCTCCCATTTGATCCGTAGGCCTTCTTTGGACCAAGTTCGTCTCGTTCGTCCATCTTCGTCCTCCCATTTGATCCGTAGGCCTTCTATGGGCCAAGTTCGTCTCGTTCGTCCCTCTTCGTCCTCCCATTTGATCCGTTGGCCTTCTTTGTTCCAAGTTCGTCTCGTTCGTCCCTCTTCGTCCTCCCATTTGTTCCGTAGGCCTTCTTTGGACCAAGCTCCTCTCGTTCGTCTATCTTCGTCCTCCCATTTGATCCGTTGGCCTTCTTTGTTCCAAGTTCGTCTCGTTCGTTCCTCTTCGTCCTACCATTTGATCCGTAGGCCTTCTTTGGATCATGTTCGTCTCGTTCGTCCCTCTTCGTCCTCCCATTTGATCCGTTGGCCTTTTTGTTCCAAGTTCGTCTCGTTCGTCCCTCGTCGTCCTCCCATTTGTTCCGTAGGTCTTCTTTGGACCAAGTTCCTCTCGGTCGTCCATCTTCGTCCTCCCATTTGATCCGTTGGCCTTCTCTGTTCCAAGTTCGTCTCGTTCGTTCCTCTTCGTCCTACCATTTGATCCGTAGGCCTTCTTTGGATCATGTTCGTCTCGTTCGTCCATCTTTGTCCTCCCATTCGATCCGTTGGCCTTCTTTGTTCCAAGTTCGTCTCGTTCGTCCCTCTTCGTCCTACCATTTGATCCGTAGGCCTTCTTTGGATCATGTTCGTCTCGTTCGTCCATCTTTGTCCTCCCATTCGATCCGTTGGCCTTCTTTGTTCCAAGTTCGTCTCGTTCGTCCCTCTTCGTCCTCCCATTTGATCTGTAGGCCTTCTTTGGATCATGTTCGTCTCGTTCGTCCATCTTCGTCCTCCCATTCGATCCGTTGGCCTTCTTTGTTCGAAGTTCGTCTCGTTCGTCCCTCTTCGTCCTCCCATTTGATCCGTAGGCCTTCTTTGGATCATGTTCGTCTCGTTCGTCCCTCTTCCTCCTGCTATTTGATCCGTAGGCCTTCTTTGGATCATATTCGTCTCGTTCATCCTTCTTCGTCCTCCCATTTGATCCGTTGGCCTTCTTTGTTCCAAGTTCGTCTCGTTCGTCCCTTTTCGTCCTCCCATTTGATCCGTAGGCCTTCTTTGGACCAAGTTCGTCTCGTTCGTCCATCTTCGTCCTCCCATTTGATCCGTAGGCCTTCTATGGGCCAAGTTCGTCTCGTTCGTCCCTCTTCGTCCTCCCATTTGATCCGTTGGCCTTCTTTGTTCCAAGTTCGTCTCGTTCGTCCCTCTTCGTCCTCCCATTTGTTCCGTAGGCCTTCTTTGGACCAAGCTCCTCTCGTTCGTCTATCTTCGTCCTCCCATTTGATCCGTTGGCCTTCTTTGTTCCAAGTTCGTCTCGTTCGTTCCTCTTCGTCCTACCATTTGATCCGTAGGCCTTCTTTGGATCATGTTCGTCTCGTTCGTCCCTCTTCGTCCTCCCATTTGATCCGTTGGCCTTTTTGTTCCAAGTTCGTCTCGTTCGTCCCTCGTCGTCCTCCCATTTGTTCCGTAGGTCTTCTTTGGACCAAGTTCCTCTCGGTCGTCCATCTTCGTCCTCCCATTTGATCCGTTGGCCTTCTCTGTTCCAAGTTCGTCTCGTTCGTTCCTCTTCGTCCTACCATTTGATCCGTAGGCCTTCTTTGGATCATGTTCGTCTCGTTCGTCCATCTTTGTCCTCCCATTCGATCCGTTGGCCTTCTTTGTTCCAAGTTCGTCTCGTTCGTCCCTCTTCGTCCTCCCATTTGATCTGTAGGCCTTCTTTGGATCATGTTCGTCTCGTTCGTCCATCTTCGTCCTCCCATTCGATCCGTTGGCCTTCTTTGTTCGAAGTTCGTCTCGTTCGTCCTTCTTCGTCCTCCCATTTGATCCGTTGGCCTTCTTTGTTCCAAGTTCGTCTCGTTCGTCCATTTTCGTCCTCCCATTTGATCCGTAGGCCTTCTTTGGACCAAGTTCGTCTCGTTCGTCCATCTTCGTCCTCCCATTTGATCCGTAGGCCTTCTTTGGGCCAAGTTCGTCTCGTTCGTCCCTCTTCGTCCTCCCATTTGATCCGTCGGCCTTCTCTGTTCCAAGTTCGTCTCGTTCGTTCCTCTTCGTCCTACCATTTGATCCGTAGGCCTTCTTTGGATCATGTTCGTCTCGTTCGTCCATCTTCGTCCTCCCATTCCATCCGTTGGCCTTCTTTGTTCGAAGTTCGTCTCGTTCGTCCCTCTTCGTCCTCCCATTTGATCCGTAGGCCTTCTTTGGATCATGTTCGTCTCGTTCGTCCATCTTCGTCCTCCCATTCGATCCGTTGGCCTTCTTTGTTCCAAGTTCGTCTCGTTCGTCCTTCTTCGTCCTCCCATTTGATCCGTAGGCCATCTTTGGATCATGTTCGTCTCGTTCGTCCATCTTCGTCCTCCCATTCGATCCGTTGGCCTTCTTTGTTCGAAGTTCGTCTCGTTCGTCCCTCTTCGTCCTCCCATTTGATCCGTAGGCCTGCTTTGGATCATGTTCGTCTCGTTCGTCCCTCTTCCTCCTGCTATTTGATCCGTAGGCCTTCTTTGGATCATATTCGTCTCGTTCGTCCTTCTTCGTCCTCCCATTTGATCCGTTGGCCTTCTTTGTTCCAAGTTCGTCTCGTTCGTCCGTCTTCCTCCTCCTATTTGATCCGTAGGCCTTCTTTGGATCATGTTCGTCTCGTTCGTCCATCTTCGTCCTCCCATTTGATCCGTTGGCCTTCTTTGTTCCAAGTTCGTCTCGTTCGTTCCTCTTCGTCCTACCATTTGATCCGTAGGCCTTCTTTGGATCATGTTCGTCTCGTTCGTCCCTCTTCGTCCTCCCATTTGATCCGTTGGCCTTTTTGTTCCAAGTTCGTCTCGTTCGTCCCTCGTCGTCCTCCCATTTGTTCCGTAGGTCTTCTTTGGACCAAGTTCCTCTCGGTCGTCCATCTTCGTCCTCCCATTTGATCCGTTGGCCTTCTCTGTTCCAAGTTCGTCTCGTTCGTTCCTCTTCGTCCTACCATTTGATCCGTAGGTCTTCTTTGGATCATGTTCGTCTCGTTCGTCCATCTTTGTCCTCCCATTCGATCCGTTGGCCTTCTTTGTTCCAAGTTCGTCTCGTTCGTCCCTCTTCGTCCTCCCATTTGATCTGTAGGCCTTCTTTGGATCATGTTCGTCTCGTTCGTCCATCTTCGTCCTCCCATTCGATCCGTTGGCCTTCTTTGTTCGAAGTTCGTCTCGTTCGTCCCTCTTCGTCCTCCCATTTGATCCGTTGGCCTTCTTTGTTCCAAGTTCGTCTCGTTCGTCCGTCTTCCTCCTCCTATTTGATCCGTAGGCCTTCTTTGGATCATGTTCGTCTCGTTCGTCCTTCTTCGTCCTCCCATTTGATCCGTAGGCCTTCTTTGGGCCAAGTTCGTCTCGTTCGTCCCTCTTCGTCCTCCCATTTGATCCGTCGGCCTTCTCTGTTCCAAGTTCGTCTCGTTCGTTCCTCTTCGTCCTACCATTTGATCCGTAGGCCTTCTTTGGATCATGTTCGTCTCGTTCGTCCATCTTCGTCCTCCCATTCCATCCGTTGGCCTTCTTTGTTCGAAGTTCGTCTCGTTCGTTCCTCTTCGTCCTACCATTTGATCCGTAGGCCTTCTTTGGATCATGTTCGTCTCGTTCGTCCATCTTCGTCCTCCCATTCGATCCGTTGGCCTTCTTTGTTCGAAGTTCGTCTCGTTCTTCCTTCTTCGTCCTCCCATTTGATCCGTAGGCCATCTTTGGATCATGTTCGTCTCGTTCGTCCATCTTCGTACTCCCATTCGATCCGTTGGCCTTCTTTGTTCGAAGTTCGTCTCGTTCGTCCCTCTTCGTCCTCCCATTTGATCCGTAGGCCTGCTTTGGATCATGTTCGTCTCGTTCGTCCCTCTTCCTCCTGCTATTTGATCCGTAGGCCTTCTTTGGATCATATTCGTCTCGTTCGTCCTTCTTCGTCCTCCCATTTGATCCGTTGGCCTTCTTTGTTCCAAGTTCGTCTCGTTCGTCCGTCTTCCTCCTCCTATTTGATCCGTTGGCCTTCTTTGGGCCAAGTTCGTCTCGGTCGTCCCTCTTCGTCCTCCCATTTGATCCGTTGGCCTTCTTTGTTCCAAGTTCGTCTCGTTCGTCCCTCTTCGTCCTCCCATTTGTTCCGTAGGCCTTCTTTGGACCAAGTTCCTCTCGTTCGTCTATCTTCGTCCTCCCATTTGATCCGTTGGCCTTCTTTGTTCCAAGTTCGTCTCGTTCGTTCCTCTTCGTCCTACCATTTCATCCGTAGGCCTTCTTTGGATCATGTTCGTCTCGTTCGTCCATCTTCGTCCGCCCATTCGATCCGTTGGCCTACTTTGTTCCAAGTTCGTCTCGTTCGTCCCTCTTCGTCCTCCCATTTGATCCGTAGGCCTTCTTTGGATCAAGTTTGTCTCGTTCGTCCAATTTGTCCTCCCATTTGATCCGTTGGCCTTCTTTGTTCCAAGTTTGTCTCGTTCGTCCCTCTTCCTCCTCCTATTTGATCCGTAGGCCTTGTTTGGACCAAGTTCGTCTCGTTCGTCCCTCTTCGTCCTCCCATTTGTTCCATAGGCCTTCCTTGGACCAAGTTCCTCTCGGTCGTCCATCTTCGTCCTCCCATTTGATCCGTTGGCCTTCTCTGTTCCAAGTTCGTCTCGTTCGTTCCTCTTCGTCCTACCATTTGATCCGTAGGCCTTCTTTGGATCATGTTCGTCTCGTTCGTCCGTCTTCCTCCTCCTATTTGATCCGTAGGCCTTCTTTGGATCATGTTCGTCTCGTTCGTCCATCTTCGTCCCCCCATTTAATCCGTTGGCATTCTTTGTTCCAAGTTCGTCTCGTTCGTCCCTTTCGTCCTCCCATTTGATCCGTAGGCCTTCTTTGGACCAAGTTCGTCTCGTTCGTCCATCTTCGTCCTCCCATTTGATCCGTAGGCCTTCTTTGGATCATGTTCGTCTCGTTCGTCCATCTTTGTCCTCCCATTCGATCCGTTGGCCTTCTTTGTTCCAAGTTCGTCTCGTTCGTCCCTATTCGTCCTCCCATTTGATCTGTAGGCCTTCTTTGGATCATGTTCGTCTCGTTCGTCCATCTTCGTCCTCCCATTCGATCCGTTGGCCTTCTTTGTTCGAAGTTCGTCTCGTTCGTCCCTCTTCGTCCTCCCATTTGATCCGTAGGCCTTCTTTGGATCATGTTCGTCTCGTTCGTCCCTCTTCCTCCTGCTATTTGATCCGTAGGCCTTCTTTGGATCATATTCGTCTCGTTCATCCTTCTTCGTCCTCCCATTTGATCCGTTGGCCTTCTTTGTTCCAAGTTCGTCTCGTTCGTCCCTTTTCGTCCTCCCATTTGATCCGTAGGCCTTCTTTGGACCAAGTTCGTCTCGTTCGTCCATCTTCGTCCTCCCATTTGATCCGTAGGCCTTCTATGGGCCAAGTTCGTCTCGTTCGTCCCTCTTCGTCCTCCCATTTGATCCGTTGGCCTTCTTTGTTCCAAGTTCGTCTCGTTCGTCCCTCTTCGTCCTCCCATTTGTTCCGTAGGCCTTCTTTGGACCAAGTTCCTCTCGGTCGTCCATCTTCGTCCTCCCATTTGATCCGTCGGCCTTCTCTGTTCCAAGTTCGTCTCGTTCGTTCCTCTTCGTCCTACCATTTGATCCGTAGGCCTTCTTTGGATCATGTTCGTCTCGTTCGTCCATCTTCGTCCTCCCATTCGATCCGTTGGCCTTCTTTGTTCGACGTTCGTCTCGTTCGTCCCTCTTCGTCCTCCCATTTGATCCGTAGGCCTTCTTTGGATCATGTTCGTCTCGTTCGTCCTTCTTCGTCCTCCCATTTGATCCGTTGGCCTTCTTTGTTCCAAGTTCGTCTCGTTCGTCCCTTTTCGTCCTCCCATTTGATCCGTAGGCCTTCTTTGGACCAAGTTCGTCTCGTTCGTCCATCTTCGTCCTCCCATTTGATCCGTAGGCCTTCTTTGGGCCAAGTTCGTCTCGTTCGTCCCTCTTCGTCCTCCCATTTGATCCGTTGGCCTTCTTTGTTCCAAGTTCGTCTCGTTCGTCCCTCTTCGTCCTCCCATTTGTTCCGTAGGCCTTCTTTGGACCAAGTTCCTCTCGGTCGTCCATCTTCGTCCTCCCATTTGATCCGTTGGCCTTCTCTGTTCCAAGTTCGTCTCGTTCGTTCCTCTTCGTCCTACCATTTGATCCGTAGGCCTTCTTTGGATCATGTTCGTCTCGTTCGTCCATCTTCGTCCTCCCATTCGATCCGTTGGCCTTCTTTGTTCCAAGTTCGTCTCGTTCGTCCTTCTTCGTCCTCCCATTTGATCCGTAGGCCTTCTTTGGATCATGTTCGTCTCGTTCGTCCATCTTCGTCCTCCCATTCGATCCGTTGGCCTTCTTTGTTCGAAGTTCGTCTCGTTCGTCCCTCTTCGTCCTCCCATTTGATCCCGAGGCCTTCTTTGGATCATGTTCGTCTCGTTCGTCCCTCTTCCTCCTGCTATTTGATCCGTAGGCCTTCTTTGGATCATATTCGTCTCGTTCGTCCTTCTTCGTCCTCCCATTTGATCCGTTGGCCTTCTTTGTTCCAAGTTCGTCTCGTTCGTCCGTCTTCCCCCTCCTATTTGATCCGTAGGCCTTCTTTGGATCATGTTCGTCTCGTTCGTCCATCTTCGTCCTCCCATTTGATCCGTTGGCCTTCTTTGTTCCAAGTTCGTCTCGTTCGTCCCTTTTCGTCCTCCCATTTGATCCGTAGGCCTTCTTTGGACCAAGTTCGTCTCGTTCGTCCATCTTCGTCCTCCCATTTGATCCGTAGGCCTTCTTTGGGCCAAGTTCGTCTCGTTCGTCCCTCTTCGTCCTCCCATTTGATCCGTTGGCCTTCTTTGTTCCAAGTTCGTCTCGTTCGTCCCTCTTCGTCCTCCCATTTGTTCCGTAGGCCTTCTTTGGACCAAGTTCCTCTCGTTCGTCTATCTTCGTCCTCCCATTTGATCCGTTGGCCTTCTTTGTTCCAAGTTCGTCTCGTTCGTTCCTCTTCGTCCTACCATTTGATCCGTAGGCCTTCTTTGGATCATGTTCGTCTCGTTCGTCCATCTTCGTCCACCCATTCGATCCGTTGGCGTTCTTTGTTCCAAGTTCGTCTCGTTCGTCCCTCTTCGTCCTCCCATTTGATCCGTAGGCCTTCTTTGGATCAAGTTTGTCTCGTTCGTCCAATTTGTCCTCCCATTTGATCCGTTGGCCTTCTTTGTTCCAAGTTTGTCTCGTTCGTCCCTCTTCCTCCTCCTATTTGATCCGTAGGCCTTGTTTGGACCAAGTTCGTCTCGTTCGTCCTCCCATTTGATCCGTTGGCCTTCTTTGTTCCAAGTTCGTCTCGTTCGTCCCTCTTCCTCCTCCTATTTGATCCGTAGGCCTTCCTTGGACCAAGTTCGTCTCGTTCGTCCATCTTCGTCCTCCCATTTGATCCTTAGGCCTTCTTTGGGCCAGGTTCGTCTCGTTCGTCCCTCTTCCTCCTCCTATTTGATCCGTAGGCCTTCTTTGGATCATGTTCGTCTCGTTCGTCCATATTCGTCCTCCCATTTGATCCGTAGGCCTTCTTTGGACCAAGTTCGTCTCGTTCGTCCATCTTCGTCCTCCCATTTGATCCGTAGGCCTTCTTTGGGCCAAGTTCGTCTCGTTCGTCCCTCTTCCTCTTCCTATTTGATCCGTAGGCCTTCTTTGGATCATGTTCGTCTCGTTCGTCCATCTTCGTCCTCCCATTTGATCCGTTGGCCTTCTTTGTTCCAAGTTCGTCTCGTTCGTCCCTTTTCGTCCTCCCATTTGATCCGTAGGCCTTCTTTGGACCAAGTTCGTCTCGTTCGTCCATCTTCGTCCTCCCATTTGATCCGTTGGCCTTCTTTGTTCCAAGTTCGTCTCGTTCGTCCCTCTTCGTCCTCCCATTTGATCCGTAGGCCTTCTTTGGATCAAGTTCGTCTCGTTCGTCCAACTTCGTCCTCCCATTTGATCCGTTGGCCTTCTTTGTTCCAAGTTCGTCTCGTTCGTCCCTCTTCCTCCTCCTATTTGATCCGTAGGCCTTCCTTGGACCAAGTTCGTCTCGTTCGTCCATCTTCGTCCTCCCATTTGATCCTTAGGCCTTCTTTGGGCCAAGTTCGTCTCGTTCGTCCCTCTTCCTCCTCCTATTTGATCCGTAGGCCTTCTTTGGATCAAGTTCGTCTCGTTCGTCCATCTTCGTCCTCCCATTTGATCCATAGGCCTTCTTTGGACCAAGTTCGTCTCGTTCGTCCATCTTCGTCCTCCCATTTCATCCGTAGGCCTTCTTTGGACCAAGTTCGTCTCGTTCGTCCCTCTTCCTCCTCCTATTTGATCCGTAGGCCTTCTTTGGATCATGTTCGTCTCGTTCGTCCATCTTCGTCCTCCCATTTGATCCGTTGGCCTTCTTTGTTCCAAGTTCGTCTCGTTCGTCCCTTTTCGTCCTCCCATTTGATCCGTTGGCCTTCTTTGTTCCAAGTTTGTCTCGTTCGTTCCTCTTCGTCCTACCATTTGATCCGTAGGCCTTCTTTGGATCATGTTCGTCTCGTTCGTTCCTCTTCGTCCTACCATTTGATCCGTAGGCCTTCTTTGGATCATGTTCGTCTCGTTCGTCCATCTTTGTCCGCCCATTTGATCCGTTGGCCTTCTTTGTTCCAAGTTCGTCTCGTTCGTCCTTCTTCGTCCTCCCATTTGATCCGTAGGCCTTCTTTGGATCATGTTCGTCTCGTTCGTCCATCTTCGTCCTCCCATTCGATCCGTTGGCCTTCTTTGTTCGAAGATCGTCTCGTTCGTCCCTCTTCGTCCTCCCATTTGATCCCGAGGCCTTCTTTGGATCATGTTCGTCTCGTTCGTCCCTCTTCCTCCTGCTATTTGATCCGTAGGCCTTCTTTGGATCATATTCGTCTCGTTCGTCCTTCTTTGTCCTCCCATTTGATCCGTTGGCCTTCTTTGTTCCAAGTTCGTCTCGTTCGTCCCTCTTCGTCCTCCCATTTGATCTGTAGGCCTTCTTTGGATCAAGTTCGTCTCGTTCGTCCATCTTCGTCCGCCCATTCGATCCGTTGGCGTTCTTTGTTCCAAGTTCGTCTCGTTCGTCCCTCTTCGTCCTCCCATTTGATCCGTAGGCCTTCTTTGGATCAAGTTTGTCTCGTTCGTCCAATTTGTCCTCCCATTTGATCCGTTGGCCTTCTTTGTTCCAAGTTTGTCTCGTTTGTCCCTCTTCCTCCTCCTATTTGATCCGTAGGCCTTGTTTGGACCAAGTTCGTCTCGTTCGTCCTCCCATTTGATCCGTTGGCCTTCTTTGTTCCAAGTTCGTCTCGTTCGTCCCTCTTCCTCCTCCTATTTGATCCGTAGGCCTTCCTTGGACCAAGTTCGTCTCGTTCGTCCATCTTCGTCCTCCCATTTGATCCTTAGGCCTTCTTTGGGCCAAGTTCGTCTCGTTCGTCCCTCTTCCTCCTCCTATTTGATCCGTAGGCCTTCTTTGGATCATGTTCGTCTCGTTCGTCCATATTCGTCCTCCCATTTGATCCGTAGGCCTTCTTTGGACCAAGTTCGTCTCGTTCGTCCATCTTCGTCCTCCCATTTGATCCGTAGGCCTTCTTTGGGCCAAGTTCGTCTCGTTCGTCCCTCTTCCTCTTCCTATTTGATCCGTAGGCCTTCTTTGGATCATGTTCGTCTCGTTCGTCCATCTTCGTCCTCCCATTTGATCCGTTGGCCTTCTTTGTTCCAAGTTCGTCTCGTTCGTCCCTTTTCGTCCTCCCATTTGATCCGTAGGCCTTCTTTGGACCAAGTTCGTCTCGTTCGTCCATCTTCGTCCTCCCATTTGATCCGTTGGCCTTCTTTGTTCCAAGTTCGTCTCGTTCGTCCCTTTTCGTCCTCCCATTTGATCCGTAGGCCTTCTTTGGGCCAAGTTCGTCTCGTTCGTCCCTCTTCCTCTTCCTATTTGATCCGTAGGCCTTCTTTGGATCATGTTCGTCTCGTTCGTCCATCTTCGTCCTCCCATTTGATCCGTTGGCCTTCTTTGTTCCAAGTTCGTCTCGTTCGTCCCTTTTCGTCCTCCCATTTGATCCGTAGGCCTTCTTTGGACCAAGTTCGTCTCGTTCGTCCATCTTCGTCCTCCCATTTGATCCGTTGGCCTTCTTTGTTCCAAGTTCGTCTCGTTCGTCCCTTTTCGTCCTCCCATTTGATCCGTAGGCCTTCTTTGGACCAAGTTCATCTCGTTCGTCCATCTTCGTCCTCCCATTTGATCCGTTGGCCTTCTTTGTTCCAAGTTCGTCTCGTTCGTCCCTATTCGTCCTCCCATTTGATCCGTAGGCCTTCTTTGGGCCAAGTTCGTCTCGTTCGTCCCTCTTCGTCCTCCCATTTGATCCGTTGGCCTTCTTTGTTCCAAGTTCGTCTCGTTCGTCCCTCTTCGTCCTCCCATTTGTTCCGTAGGCCTTCTTTGGACCAAGTTCCTCTCGTTCGTCTATCTTTGTCCTCCCATTTGATCCGTTGGCCTTCTTTGTTCCAAGTTCGTCTCGTTCGTCCCTCTTCGTCCTCCCATTTGATCCGTAGGCCTTCTTTGGATCAAGTTCGTCTCGTTCGTCCAACTTCGTCCTCCCATTTGATCCGTTGGCCTTCTTTGTTCCAAGTTCGTCTCGTTCGTCCCTCTTCCTCCTCCTATTTGATCCGTAGGCCTTCCTTGGACCAAGTTCGTCTCGTTCGTCCATCTTCGTCCTCCCATTTGATCCTTAGGCCTTCTTTGGGCCAAGTTCGTCTCGTTCGTCCCTCTTCCTCCTCCTATTTGATCCGTAGGCCTTCTTTGGATCAAGTTCGTCTCGTTCGTCCATCTTCGTCCTCCCATTTGATCCATAGGCCTTCTTTGGACCAAGTTCGTCTCGTTCGTCCATCTTCGTCCTCCCATTTCATCCGTAGGCCTTCTTTGGACCAAGTTCGTCTCGTTCGTCCCTCTTCCTCCTCCTATTTGATCCGTAGGCCTTCTTTGGATCATGTTCGTCTCGTTCGTCCATCTTCGTCCTCCCATTTGATCCGTTGGCCTTCTTTGTTCCAAGTTCGTCTCGTTCGTCCCTTTTCGTCCTCCCATTTGATCCGTTGGCCTTCTTTGTTCCAAGTTTGTCTCGTTCGTTCCTCTTCGTCCTACCATTTGATCCGTAGGCCTTCTTTGGATCATGTTCGTCTCGTTCGTTCCTCTTCGTCCTACCATTTGATCCGTAGGCCTTCTTTGGATCATGTTCGTCTCGTTCGTCCATCTTTGTCCGCCCATTCGATCCGTTGGCCTTCTTTGTTCCAAGTTCGTCTCGTTCGTCCTTCTTCGTCCTCCCATTTGATCCGTAGGCCTTCTTTGGATCATGTTCGTCTCGTTCGTCCATCTTCGTCCTCCCATTCGATCCGTTGGCCTTCTTTGTTCGAAGTTCGTCTCGTTCGTCCCTCTTCGTCCTCCCATTTGATCCCGAGGCCTTCTTTGGATCATGTTCGTCTCGTTCGTCCCTCTTCCTCCTGCTATTTGATCCGTAGGCCTTCTTTGGATCATATTCGTCTCGTTCGTCCTTCTTCGTCCTCCCATTTGATCCGTTGGCCTTCTTTGTTCCAAGTTCGTCTCGTTCGTCCGTCTTCCCCCTCCTATTTGATCCGTAGGCCTTCTTTGGATCATGTTCGTCTCGTTCGTCCATCTTCGTCCTCCCATTTGATCCGTTGGCCTTCTTTGTTCCAAGTTCGTCTCGTTCGTCCCTTTTCGTCCTCCCATTTGATCCGTAGGCCTTCTTTGGACCAAGTTCGTCTCGTTCGTCCATCTTCGTCCTCCCATTTGATCCGTAGGCATTCTTTGGGCCAAGTTCGTCTCGTTCGTCCCTCTTCGTCCTCCCATTTGATCCGTTGGCCTTCTTTGTTCCAAGTTCGTCTCGTTCGTCCCTCTTCGTCCTCCCATTTGTTCCGTAGGCCTTCTTTGGACCAAGTTCCTCTCGTTCGTCTATCTTTGTCCTCCCATTTGATCCGTTGGCCTTCTTTGTTCCAAGTTCGTCTCGTTCGTCCCTCTTCGTCCTCCCATTTGATCCGTAGGCCTTCTTTGGATCAAGTTCGTCTCGTTCGTCCAACTTCGTCCTCCCATTTGATCCGTTGGCCTTCTTTGTTCCAAGTTCGTCTCGTTCGTCCCTCTTCCTCCTCCTATTTGATCCGTAGGCCTTCCTTCGACCAAGTTCGTCTCGTTCGTCCATCTTCGTCCTCCCATTTGATCCTTAGGCCTTCTTTGGGCCAAGTTCGTCTCGTTCGTCCCTCTTCCTCCTCCTATTTGATCCGTAGGCCTTCTTTGGATCAAGTTCGTCTCGTTCGTCCATCTTCGTCCTCTCATTTGATCCATAGGCCTTCTTTGGACCAAGTTCGTCTCGTTCGTCCATCTTCGTCCTCCCATTTCATCCGTAGGCCTTCTTTGGACCAAGTTCGTCTCGTTCGTCCCTCTTCCTCCTCCTATTTGATCCGTAGGCCTTCTTTGGATCATGTTCGTCTCGTTCGTCCATCTTCGTCCTCCCATTTGATCCGTTGGCCTTCTTTGTTCCAAGTTCGTCTCGTTCGTCCCTTTTCGTCCTCCCATTTGATCCGTTGGCCTTCTTTGTTCCAAGTTTGTCTCGTTCGTTCCTCTTCGTCCTACCATTTGATCCGTAGGCCTTCTTTGGATCATGTTCGTCTCGTTCGTTCCTCTTCGTCCTACCATTTGATCCGTAGGCCTTCTTTGGATCATGTTCGTCTCGTTCGTCCATCTTTGTCCGCCCATTCGATCCGTTGGCCTTCTTTGTTCCAAGTTCGTCTCGTTCGTCCTTCTTCGTCCTCCCATTTGATCCGTAGGCCTTCTTTGGATCATGTTCGTCTCGTTCGTCCATCTTCGTCCTCCCATTCGATCCGTTGGCCTTCTTTGTTCGAAGTTCGTCTCGTTCGTCCCTCTTCGTCCTCCCATTTGATCCCGAGGCCTTCTTTGGATCATGTTCGTCTCGTTCGTCCCTCTTCCTCCTGCTATTTGATCCGTAGGCCTTGTTTGGATCATATTCGTCTCGTTCGTCCTTCTTCGTCCTCCCATTTGATCCGTTGGCCTTCTTTGTTCCAAGTTCGTCTCGTTCGTCCGTCTTCCCCCTCCTATTTGATCCGTAGGCCTTCTTTGGATCATGTTCGTCTCGTTCGTCCATCTTCGTCCTCCCATTTGATCCGTTGGCCTTCTTTGTTCCAAGTTCGTCTCGTTCGTCCCTTTTCGTCCTCCCATTTGATCCGTAGGCCTTCTTTGGACCAAGTTCGTCTCGTTCGTCCATCTTCGTCCTCCCATTTGATCCGTAGGCATTCTTTGGGCCAAGTTCGTCTCGTTCGTCCCTCTTCGTCCTCCCATTTGATCCGTTGGCCTTCTTTGTTCCAAGTTCGTCTCGTTCGTCCCTCTTCGTCCTCCCATTTGTTCCGTAGGCCTTCTTTGGACCAAGTTCCTCTCGTTCGTCTATCTTCGTCCTCCCATTTGATCCGTTGGCCTTCTTTGTTCCAAGTTCGTCTCGTTCGTTCCTCTTCGTCCTACCATTTGATCCGTAGGCCTTCTTTGGATCATGTTCGTCTCGTTCGTCCATCTTCGTCCTACCATTTGATCCGTAGGCCTTCTTTGGATCATGTTCGTCTCGTTCGTCCATCTTCGTCCGCCCATTCGATCCGTTGGCGTTCTTTGTTCCAAGTTCGTCTCGTTCGTCCCTCTTCGTCCTCCCATTTGATCCGTAGGCCTTCTTTGGATCAAGTTTGTCTCGTTCGTCCAATTTGTCCTCCCATTTGATCCGTTGGCCTTCTTTGTTCCAAGTTCGTCTCGTTCGTCCCTCTTCCTCCTCCTATTTGATCCGTAGGCCTTCCTTGGACCAAGTTCGTCTCGTTCGTCCATCTTCGTCCTCCCATTTGATCCTTAGGCCTTCTTTGGGCCAAGTTCGTCTCGTTCGTCCCTCTTCCTCCTCCTATTTGATCCGTAGGCCTTCTTTGGATCATGTTCGTCTCGTTCGTCCATATTCGTCCTCCCATTTGATCCGTAGGCCTTCTTTGGACCAAGTTCGTCTCGTTCGTCCATCTTCGTCCTCCCATTTGATCCGTAGGCCTTCTTTGGGCCAAGTTCGTCTCGTTCGTCCCTCTTCCTCTTCCTATTTGATCCGTAGGCCTTCTTTGGATCATGTTCGTCTCGTTCGTCCATCTTCGTCCTCCCATTTGATCCGTTGGCCTTCTTTGTTCCAAGTTCGTCTCGTTCGTCCCTTTTCGTCCTCCCATTTGATCCGTAGGCCTTCTTTGGACCAAGTTCGTCTCGTTCGTCCATCTTCGTCCTCCCATTTGATCCGTTGGCCTTCTTTGTTCCAGGTTCGTCTCGTTCGTCCCTTTTCGTCCTCCCATTTGATCCATAGGCCTTCTTTGGACCAAGTTCGTCTCGTTCGTCCATCTTCGTCCTCCCATTTGATCCGTTGGCCTTCTTTGTTCCAAGTTTGTCTCGTTCGTCCCTATTCGTCCTCCCATTTGATCCGTAGGCCTTCTTTGGGCCAAGTTCGTCTCGTTCGTCCCTCTTCGTCCTCCCATTTGATCCGTTGGCCTTCTTTGTTCCAAGTTCGTCTCGTTCGTCCCTCTTCGTCCTCCCATTTGTTCCGTAGGCCTTCTTTGGACCAAGTTCCTCTCGTTCGTCTATCTTTGTCCTCCCATTTGATCCGTTGGCCTTCTTTGTTCCAAGTTCGTCTCGTTCGTTCCTCTTCGTCCGCCCATTCGATCCGTTGGCCTTCTTTGTTCCAAGTTCGTCTCGTTCGTCCCTCTTCGTCCTCCCATTTGATCCGTAGGCCTTCTTTGGATCAAGTTCGTCTCGTTCGTCCAACTTCGTCCTCCCATTTGATCCGTTGGCCTTCTTTGTTCCAAGTTCGTCTCGTTCGTCCCTCTTCCTCCTCCTATTTGATCCGTAGGCCTTCCTTGGACCAAGTTCGTCTCGTTCGTCCATCTTCGTCCTCCCATTTGATCCTTAGGCCTTCTTTGGGCCAAGTTCGTCTCGTTCGTCCCTCTTCCTCCTCCTATTTGATCCGTAGGCCTTCTTTGGATCAAGTTCGTCTCGTTCGTCCATCTTCGTCCTCCCATTTGATCCATAGGCCTTCTTTGGACCAAGTTCGTCTCGTTCGTCCATCTTCGTCCTCCCATTTCATCCGTAGGCCTTCTTTGGACCAAGTTCGTCTCGTTCGTCCCTCTTCTTCCTCCTATTTGATCCGTAGGCCTGCTTTGGATCATGTTCGTCTCGTTCGTCCATCTTCGTCCTCCCATTTGATCCGTTGGCCTTCTTTGTTCCATGTTCGTCTCGTTCGTCCCTTTTCGTCCTCCCATTTGATCCGTTGGCCTTCTTTGTTCCAAGTTTGTCTCGTTCGTTCCTCTTCGTCCTACCATTTGATCCGTAGGCCTTCTTTGGATCATGTTCGTCTCGTTCGTTCCTCTTCGTCCTACCATTTGATCCGTAGGCCTTCTTTGGATCATGTTCGTCTCGTTCGTCCATCTTCGTCCGCCCATTCGATCCGTTGGCCTTCTTTGTTCCAAGTTCATCTCGTTCGTCCTTCTTCGTCCTCCCATTTGATCCGTAGGCCTTCTTTGGATCATGTTCGTCTCGTTCGTTCCTCTTCGTCCTACCATTTGATCCGTAGGCCTTCTTTGGATCATGTTCGTCTCGTTCGTCCATCTTCGTCCTCCCATTCGATCCGTTGGCCTTCTTTGTTCCAAGTTCGTCTCGTTCGTCCTTCTTCGTCCTCCCATTTGATCCGTAGGCCTTCTTTGGATCATGTTCGTCTCGTTCGTCCATCTTCGTCCTCCCATTCGATCCGTTGGCCTTCTTTGTTCGAAGTTCGTCTCGTTCGTCCCTCTTCGTCCTCCCATTTGATCCCGAGGCCTTCTTTGGATCATGTTCGTCTCGTTCGTCCCTCTTCCTCCTGCTATTTGATCCGTAGGCCTTCTTTTGATCATATTCGTCTCATTCGTCCTTCTTCGTCCTCCCATTTGATCCGTTGGCCTTCTTTGTTCCAAGTTCGTCTCGTTCGTCCGTCTTCCCCCTCCTATTTGATCCGTAGGCCTTCTTTGGATCATGTTCGTCTCGTTCGTCCATCTTCGTCCTCCCATTTGATCCGTTGGCCTTCTTTGTTCCAAGTTCGTCTCGTTCGTCCCTTTTCGTCCTCCCATTTGATCCGTAGGCCTTCTTTGGACCAAGTTCGTCTCGTTCGTCCATCTTCGTCCTCCCATTTGATCCGTAGGCCTTCTTTGGGCCAAGTTCGTCTCGTTCGTCCCTCTTCGTCCTCCCATTTGATCCGTTGGCCTTCTTTGTTCCAAGTTCGTCTCGTTCGTTCCTCTTCGTCCTACCATTTGATCCGTAGGCCTTCTTTGGATCATGTTCGTCTCGTTCGTCCATCTTCGTCCGCCCATTCGATCCGTTGGCGTTCTTTGTTCCAAGTTCGTCTCGTTCGTCCCTCTTCGTCCTCCCATTTGATCCGTAGGCCTTCTTTGGATCAAGTTTGTCTCGTTCGTCCAATTTGTCCTCCCATTTGATCCGTTGGCCTTCTTTGTTCCAAGTTTGTCTCGTTCGTCCCTCTTCCTCCTCCTATTTGATCCGTAGGCCTTGTTTGGACCAAGTTCGTCTCGTTCGTCCTCCCATTTGATCCGTTGGCCTTCTTTGTTCCAAGTTCGTCTCGTTCGTCCCTCTTCCTCCTCCTCTTTGATCCGTAGGCCTTCCTTGGACCAAGTTCGTCTCGTTCGTCCATCTTCGTCCTCCCATTTGATCTTAGGCCTTCTTTGGGCCAAGTTCGTCTCGTTCGTCCCTCTTCCTCCTCCTATTTGATCCGTAGGCCTTCTTTGGATCATGTTCATCTCGTTCGTCCATATTCGTCCTCCCATTTGATCCGTAGGCCTTCTTTGGACCAAGTTCGTCTCGTTCGTCCATCTTCGTCCTCCCATTTGATCCGTAGGCCTTCTTTGGGCCAAGTTCGTCTCGTTCGTCCCTCTTCCTCTTCCTATTTGATCCGTAGGCCTTCTTTGGATCATGTTCGTCTCGTTCGTCCATCTTCGTCCTCCCATTTGATCCGTTGGCCTTCTCTGTTCCAAGTTCGTCTCGTTCGTTCCTCTTCGTCCTACCATTTGATCCGTAGGCCTTCTTTGGATCATGTTCGTCTCGTTCGTCCATCTTCGTCCTCCCATTTGATCCGTTGGCCTTCTTTGTTCCAAGTTCGTCTCGTTCGTCCCTTTTCGTCCTCCCATTTGATCCGTAGGCCTTCTTTGGACCAAGTTCGTCTCGTTCGTCCATCTTCGTCCTCCCATTTGATCCGTTGGCCTTCTTTGTTCCAAATTCGTCTCGTTCGTCCCTATTCGTCCTCCCATTTGATCCGTAGGCCTTCTTTGGGCCAAGTTCGTCTCGTTCGTCCCTCTTCGTCCTCCCATTTGATCCGTTGGCCTTCTTTGTTCCAAGTTCGTCTCGTTCGTCCCTCTTCCTCCTCCTATTTGATCCGTAGGCCTTCTTTGGATCATGTTCGTCTCGTTCGTCCATCTTCGTCCTCCCATTTGATCCATAGGCCTTCTTTGGACCAAGTTCGTCTCGTTCGTCCATCTTCGTCCTCCCATTTCATCCGTAGGCCTTATTTGGACCAAGTTCGTCTCGTTCGTCCCTCTTCCTCCTCCTATTTGATCCGTTGGCCTTCTTTGTTCCAAATTCGTCTCGTTCGTCCCTATTCGTCCTCCCATTTGATCCGTAGGCCTTCTTTGGGCCAAGTTCGTCTCGTTCGTCCCTCTTCGTCCTCCCATTTGATCCGTTGGCCTTCTTTTCTCCAAGTTCGTCTCGTTCGTTCCTCTTCGTCCGCCCATTTGATCCGTAGGCCTTCTTTGGACCAAGTTCGTCTCGTTCGTCCATCTTCGTCCTCCCATTTGATCCGTTGGCCTTCTTTGTTCCAAGTTCGTCTCGTTCGTCCCTATTCGTCCTCCCATTTGATCCGTAGGCCTTCTTTGGGCCAAGTTCGTCTCGTTCGTTCCTCTTCGTCCTCCCATTCGATCCGTTGGCCTTCTTTGTTCCAAGTTCGTCTCGTTCGTCCCTCTTCGTCCTCCCATTTGATCCGTAGGCCTTCTTTGGATCAAGTTCGTCTCGTTCGTCCAACTTCGTCCTCCCATTTGATCCGTTGGCCTTCTTTGTTCCAAGTTCGTCTCGTTCGTCCCTCTTCCTCCTCCTATTTGATCCGTAGGCCTTCCTTGGACCAAGTTCGTCTCGTTCGTCCATCTTCGTCCTCCCATTTGATCCTTAGGCCTTCTTTGGGCCAAGTTCGTCTCGTTCGTCCCTCTTCCTCCTCCTATTTGATCCGTAGGCCTTCTTTGGATCATGTTCGTCTCGTTCGTCCATCTTCGTCCTCCCATTTGATCCATAGGCCTTCTTTGGACCAAGTTCGTCTCGTTCGTCCATCTTCGTCCTCCCATTTCATCCGTAGGCCTTATTTGGACCAAGTTCGTCTCGTTCGTCCCTCTTCCTCCTCCTATTTGATCCGTAGGCCTTCTTTGGATCATGTTCGTCTCGTTCGTCCATCTTCGTCCTCCCATTTGATCCGTTGGCCTTCTTTGTTCCAAGTTCGTCTCGTTCGTCCCTTTTCGTCCTCCCATTTGATCCGTTGGCCTTCTTTGTTCCAAGTTTGTCTCGTTCGTTCCTCTTCGTCCTACCATTTGATCCGTAGGCCTTCTTTGGATCATATTCGTCTCGTTCGTTCCTCTTCGTCCTACCATTTGATCCGTAGGCCTTCTTTGGATCATGTTCGTCTCGTTCGTCCATCTTCGTCCGCCCATTCGATCCGTTGGCGTTCTTTGTTCCAAGTTCGTCTCGTTCGTCCCTCTTCGTCCTCCCATTTGATCCGTAGGCCTTCTTTGGATCAAGTTTGTCTCGTTCGTCCAATTTGTCCTCCCATTTGATCCGTTGGCCTTCTTTGTTCCAAGTTTGTCTCGTTCGTCCCTCTTCCTCCTCCTATTTGATCCGTAGGCCTTGATTGGACCAAGTTCGTCTCGTTCGTCCTCCCATTTGATCCGTTGGCCTTCTTTGTTCCAAGTTCGTCTCGTTCGTCCCTCTTCCTCCTCCTATTTGATCCGTAGGCCTTCCTTGGACCAAGTTCGTCTCGTTCGTCCATCTTCGTCCTCCCATTTGATCCTTAGGCCTTCTTTGGGCCAAGTTCGTCTCGTTCGACCCTCTTCCTCCTCCTATTTGATCCGTAGGCCTTCTTTGGATCATGTTCGTCTCGTTCGTCCATATTCGTCCTCCCATTTGATCCGTAGGCCTTCTTTGGACCAAGTTCGTCTCGTTCGTCCATCTTCGTCCTCCCATTTGATCCGTAGGCTTTCTTTGGGCCAAGTTCGTCTCGTTCGTCCCTCTTCCTCTTCCTATTTGATCCGTAGGCCTTCTTTGGATCATGTTCGTCTCGTTCGTCCATCTTCGTCCTCCCATTTGATCCGTTGGCCTTCTTTGTTCCAAGTTCGTCTCGTTCTTTCCTTTTCGTCCTCCCATTTGATCCGTAGGCCTTCTTTGGACCAAGTTCGTCTCGTTCGTCCATCTTCGTCCTCCCATTTGATCCGTTGGCCTTCTTTGTTCCAAGTTCGTCTCGCTCGTCCCTTTTCGTCCTCCCATTTGATCCGTAGCCCTTCTTTGGACCAAGTTCGTCTCGTTCGTCCATCTTCGTCCTCCCATTTGATCCGTTGGCCTTCTTTGTTCCAAGTTCGTCTCGTTCGTCCGTCTTCCCCCTCCTATTTGATCCGTAGGCCTTCTTTGGATCATGTTCGTCTCGTTCGTCCATCTTCGTCCTCCCATTTGATCCGTTGGCCTTCTTTGTTCCAAGTTCGTCTCGTTCGTCCCTTTTCGTCCTCCCATTTGATCCGTAGGCCTTCTTTGGACCAAGTTCGTCTCGTTCGTCCATCTTCGTCCTCCCATTTGATCCGTAGGCATTCTTTGGGCCAAGTTCGTCTCGTTCGTCCCTCTTCGTCCTCCCATTTGATCCGTTGGCCTTCTTTGTTCCAAGTTCGTCTCGTTCGTCCCTCTTCGTCCTCCCATTTGTTCCGTAGGCCTTCTTTGGACCAAGTTCCTCTCGTTCGTCTATCTTCGTCCTCCCATTTGATCCGTTGGCCTTCTTTGTTCCAAGTTCGTCTCGTTCGTTCCTCTTCGTCCTACCATTTGATCCGTAGGCCTTCTTTGGATCATGTTCGTCTCGTTCGTCCATCTTCGTCCGCCCATTCGATCCGTTGGCGTTCTTTGTTCCAAGTTCGTCTCGTTCGTCCCTTTTCGTCCTCCCATTTGATCCGTAGGCCTTCTTTGGACCAAGTTCGTCTCGTTCGTCCATCTTCGTCCTCCCATTTGATCCGTTGGCCTTCTTTGTTCCAAGTTCGTCTCGTTCGTCCCTATTCGTCCTCCCATTTGATCCGTAGGCCTTCTTTGGGCCAAGTTCGTCTCGTTCGTCCCTCTTCGTCCTCCCATTTGATCCGTTGGCCTTCTTTGTTCCAAGTTCGTCTCGTTCGTCCCTCTTCGTCCTCCCATTTGTTTCGTAGGCCTTCTTTGGACCAAGTTCCTCTCGTTCGTCTATCTTTGTCCTCCCATTTGATCCGTTGGCCTTCTTTGTTCCAAGTTCGTCTCGTTCGTTCCTCTTCGTCCGCCCATTCGATCCGTTGGCCTTCTTTGTTCCATGTTCGTCTCGTTCGTCTCTCTTCGTCCTACCATTTGATCCGTAGGCCTTCTTTGGATCATGTTCGTCTCGTTCGTCCATCTTCGTCCTCCCATTTGATCCGTTGGCCTTCTTTGTTCCAAGTTCGTCTCGTTCGTCCCTTTTCGTCCTCCCATTTGATCCGTTGGCCTTCTTTGTTCCAAGTTTGTCTCGTTCGTTCCTCTTCGTCCTACCATTTGATCCGTAGGCATTCTTTGGATCATGTTCGTCTCGTTCGTTCCTCTTCGTCCTACCATTTGATCCGTAGGCCTTCTTTGGATCATGTTCGTCTCGTTCGTCCATCTTTGTCCGCCCATTCGATCCGTTGGCCTTCTTTGTTCCAAGTTCGTCTCGTTCGTCCTTCTTCGTCCTCCCATTTGATCCGTAGGCCTTCTTTGGATCATGTTCGTCTCGTTCGTCCATCTTCGTCCTCCCATTCGATCCGTTGGCCTTCTTTGTTCGAAGTTCGTCTCGTTCGTCCCTCTTCGTCCTCCCATTTGATCCCGAGGCCTTCTTTGGATCATGTTCGTCTCGTTCGTCCCTCTTCCTCCTGCTATTTGATCCGTAGGCCTTCTTTGGATCATATTCGTCTCGTTCGTCCTTCTTCGTCCTCCCATTTGATCCGTTGGCCTTCTTTGTTCCAAGTTCGTCTCGTTCGTCCGTCTTCCCCCTCCTATTTGATCCGTAGGCCTTCTTTGGATCATGTTCGTCTCGTTCGTCCATCTTCGTCCTCCCATTTGATCCGTTGGCCTTCTTTGTTCCAAGTTCGTCTCGTTCGTCCCTTTTCGTCCTCCCATTTGATCCGTAGGCCTTCTTTGGACCAAGTTCGTCTCGTTCGTCCATCTTCGTCCTCCCATTTGATCCGTAGGCATTCTTTGGGCCAAGTTCGTCTCGTTCGTCCCTCTTCGTCCTCCCATTTGATCCGTTGGCCTTCTTTGTTCCAAGTTCGTCTCGTTCGTCCCTCTTCGTCCTCCCATTTGTTCCGTAGGCCTTCTTTGGACCAAGTTCCTCTCGTTCGTCCATCTTCGTCCTCCCATTTGATCCGTTGGCCTTCTTTGTTCCAAGTTCGTCTCGTTCGTTCCTCTTCGTCCTACCATTTGATCCGTAGGCCTTCTTTGGATCATGTTCGTCTCGTTCGTCCATCTTCGTCCGCCCATTCGATCCGTTGGCGTTCTTTGTTCCAAGTTCGTCTCGTTCGTCCCTCTTCGTCCTCCCATTTGATCCGTAGGCCTTCTTTGGATCAAGTTTGTCTCGTTCGTCCAATTTGTCCTCCCATTTGATCCGTTGGCCTTCTTTGTTCCAAGTTTGTCTCGTTTGTCCCTCTTCCTCCTCCTATTTGATCCGTAGGCCTTGTTTGGACCAAGTTCGTCTCGTTCGTCCTCCCATTTGATCCGTTGGCCTTCTTTGTTCCAAGTTCGTCTCGTTCGTCCCTCTTCGTCCTCCCATTTGTTCCGTAGGCCTTCTTTGGACCAAGTTCCTCTCGTTCGTCTATCTTCGTCCTCCCATTTGATCCGTTGGCCTTCTTTGTTCCAAGTTCGTCTCGTTCGTTCCTCTTCGTCCTACCATTTGATCCGTAGGCCTTCTTTGGATCATGTTCGTCTCGTTCGTCCATCTTCGTCCGCCCATTCGATCCGTTGGCGTTCTTTGTTCCAAGTTCGTCTCGTTCGTCCCTTTTCGTCCTCCCATTTGATCCGTAGGCCTTCTTTGGACCAAGTTCGTCTCGTTCGTCCATCTTCGTCCTCCCATTTGATCCGTTGGCCTTCTTTGTTCCAAGTTCGTCTCGTTCGTCCCTATTCGTCCTCCCATTTGATCCGTAGGCCTTCTTTGGGCCAAGTTCGTCTCGTTCGTCCCTCTTCGTCCTCCCATTTGATCCGTTGGCCTTCTTTGTTCCAAGTTCGTCTCGTTCGTCCCTCTTCGTCCTCCCATTTGTTTCGTAGGCCTTCTTTGGACCAAGTTCCTCTCGTTCGTCTATCTTTGTCCTCCCATTTGATCCGTTGGCCTTCTTTGTTCCAAGTTCGTCTCGTTCGTTCCTCTTCGTCCGCCCATTCGATCCGTTGGCCTTCTTTGTTCCATGTTCGTCTCGTTCGTCTCTCTTCGTCCTACCATTTGATCCGTAGGCCTTCTTTGGATCATGTTCGTCTCGTTCGTCCATCTTCGTCCTCCCATTTGATCCGTTGGCCTTCTTTGTTCCAAGTTCGTCTCGTTCGTCCCTTTTCGTCCTCCCATTTGATCCGTTGGCCTTCTTTGTTCCAAGTTTGTCTCGTTCGTTCCTCTTCGTCCTACCATTTGATCCGTAGGCATTCTTTGGATCATGTTCGTCTCGTTCGTTCCTCTTCGTCCTACCATTTGATCCGTAGGCCTTCTTTGGATCATGTTCGTCTCGTTCGTCCATCTTTGTCCGCCCATTCGATCCGTTGGCCTTCTTTGTTCCAAGTTCGTCTCGTTCGTCCTTCTTCGTCCTCCCATTTGATCCGTAGGCCTTCTTTGGATCATGTTCGTCTCGTTCGTCCATCTTCGTCCTCCCATTCGATCCGTTGGCCTTCTTTGTTCGAAGTTCGTCTCGTTCGTCCCTCTTCGTCCTCCCATTTGATCCCGAGGCCTTCTTTGGATCATGTTCGTCTCGTTCGTCCCTCTTCCTCCTGCTATTTGATCCGTAGGCCTTCTTTGGATCATATTCGTCTCGTTCGTCCTTCTTCGTCCTCCCATTTGATCCGTTGGCCTTCTTTGTTCCAAGTTCGTCTCGTTCGTCCGTCTTCCCCCTCCTATTTGATCCGTAGGCCTTCTTTGGATCATGTTCGTCTCGTTCGTCCATCTTCGTCCTCCCATTTGATCCGTTGGCCTTCTTTGTTCCAAGTTCGTCTCGTTCGTCCCTTTTCGTCCTCCCATTTGATCCGTAGGCCTTCTTTGGACCAAGTTCGTCTCGTTCGTCCATCTTCGTCCTCCCATTTGATCCGTAGGCATTCTTTGGGCCAAGTTCGTCTCGTTCGTCCCTCTTCGTCCTCCCATTTGATCCGTTGGCCTTCTTTGTTCCAAGTTCGTCTCGTTCGTCCCTCTTCGTCCTCCCATTTGTTCCGTAGGCCTTCTTTGGACCAAGTTCCTCTCGTTCGTCCATCTTCGTCCTCCCATTTGATCCGTTGGCCTTCTTTGTTCCAAGTTCGTCTCGTTCGTTCCTCTTCGTCCTACCATTTGATCCGTAGGCCTTCTTTGGATCATGTTCGTCTCGTTCGTCCATCTTCGTCCGCCCATTCGATCCGTTGGCGTTCTTTGTTCCAAGTTCGTCTCGTTCGTCCCTCTTCGTCCTCCCATTTGATCCGTAGGCCTTCTTTGGATCAAGTTTGTCTCGTTCGTCCAATTTGTCCTCCCATTTGATCCGTTGGCCTTCTTTGTTCCAAGTTTGTCTCGTTTGTCCCTCTTCCTCCTCCTATTTGATCCGTAGGCCTTGTTTGGACCAAGTTCGTCTCGTTCGTCCTCCCATTTGATCCGTTGGCCTTCTTTGTTCCAAGTTCGTCTCGTTCGTCCCTCTTCCTCCTCCTATTTGATCCGTAGGCCTTCCTTGGACCAAGTTCGTCTCGTTCGTCCATCTTCGTCCTCCCATTTGATCCTTAGGCCTTCTTTGGGCCAAGTTCGTCTCGTTCGTCCCTCTTCCTCCTCCTATTTGATCCGTAGGCCTTCTTTGGGTCATGTTCGTCTCGTTCGTCCATATTCGTCCTCCCATTTGATCCGTAGGCCTTCTTTGGACCAAGTTCGTCTCGTTCGTCCATCTTCGTCCTCCCATTTGATCCGTAGGCCTTCTTTGGGCCAAGTTCGTCTCGTTCGTCCCTCTTCCTCTTCCTATTTGATCCGTAGGCCTTCTTTGGATCATGTTCGTCTCGTTCGTCCATCTTCGTCCTCCCATTTGATCCGTTGGCCTTCTTTGTTCCAAGTTCGTCTCGTTCGTCCCTCTTCGTCCTCCCATTTGATCCGTAGGCCTTCTTTGGATCAAGTTCGTCTCGTTCGTCCAACTTCGTCCTCCCATTTGATCCGTTGGCCTTCTTTGTTCCAAGTTCGTCTCGTTCGTCCCTCTTCCTCCTCCTATTT
The DNA here is from genome assembly GCA_030159175.1 of Glycyrrhiza uralensis. NCBI lineage: Eukaryota > Viridiplantae > Streptophyta > Magnoliopsida > Fabales > Fabaceae > Glycyrrhiza > Glycyrrhiza uralensis. The sequence goes on along the minus strand of BRZY01000008.1, from coordinate 14,037,091 downwards.
GATCCGTAGGCCTTCTTTGGACCAAGTTCGTCTCGTTCGTCCTTCTTCGTCCTCCCATTTGATCCGTAGGCCTTCTTTGGGCCAAGTTCGTCTCGTTCGTCCCTCTTCCTCTTCCTATTTGATCCGTAGGCCTTCTTTGGATCATGTTCGTCTCGTTCGTCCATCTTCGTCCTCCCATTTGATCCGTTGGCCTTCTTTGTTCCAAGTTCGTCTCGTTCGTCCCTTTTCGTCCTCCCATTTGATCCGAAGGCCTTCTTTGGACCAAGTTCGTCTCGTTCGTCCATCTTCGTCCTCCCATTTGATCCGTTGGCCTTCTTTGTTCCAAGTTCGTCTCGTTCGTCCCTTTTCGTCCTCCCATTTGATCCGTAGGCCTTCTTTGGACCAAGTTCGTCTCGTTCGTCCATCTTCGTCCTCCCATTTGATCCGTTGGCCTTCTTTGTTCCAAGTTCGTCTCGTTCGTCCCTATTCGTCCTCCCATTTGATCCGTAGGCCTTCTTTGGGCCAAGTTCGTCTCGTTCGTCCCTCTTCGTCCTCCCATTTGATCCGTTGGCCTTCTTTGTTCCAAGTTCGTCTCGTTCGTCCCTCTTCGTCCTCCCATTTGTTCCGTAGGCCTTCTTTGGACCAAGTTCCTCTCGTTCGTCTATCTTTGTCCTCCCATTTGATCCGTTGGCCTTCTTTGTTCCAAGTTCGTCTCGTTCGTTCCTCTTCGTCCGCCCATTCGATCCGTTGGCCTTCTTTGTTCCAAGTTCGTCTCGTTCGTCCCTCTTCGTCCTCCCATTTGATCCGTAGGCCTTCTTTGGATCAAGTTCGTCTCGTTCGTCCAACTTCGTCCTCCCATTTGATCCGTTGGCCTTCTTTGTTCCAAGTTCGTCTCGTTCGTCCCTCTTCCTCCTCCTATTTGATCCGTAGGCCTTCCTTGGACCAAGTTCGTCTCGTTCGTCCATCTTCGTCCTCCCATTTGATCCTTAGGCCTTCTTTGGGCCAAGTTCGTCTCGTTCGTCCCTCTTCCTCCTCCTATTTGATCCGTAGGCCTTCTTTGGATCAAGTTCGTCTCGTTCGTCCATCTTCGTCCTCCCATTTGATCCATAGGCCTTCTTTGGACCAAGTTCGTCTCGTTCGTCCATCTTCGTCCTCCCATTTCATCCGTAGGCCTTCTTTGGACCAAGTTCGTCTCGTTCGTCCCTCTTCCTCCTCCTATTTGATCCGTAGGCCTTCTTTGGATCATGTTCGTCTCGTTCGTCCATCTTCGTCCTCCCATTTGATCCGTTGGCCTTCTTTGTTCCATGTTCGTCTCGTTCGTCCCTTTTCGTCCTCCCATTTGATCCGTTGGCCTTCTTTGTTCCAAGTTTGTCTCGTTCGTTCCTCTTCGTCCTACCATTTGATCCGTAGGCCTTCTTTGGATCATGTTCGTCTCGTTCGTTCCTCTTCGTCCTACCATTTGATCCGTAGGCCTTCTTTGGATCATGTTCGTCTCGTTCGTCCATCTTCGTCCGCCCATTCGATCCGTTGGCCTTCTTTGTTCCAAGTTCATCTCGTTCGTCCTTCTTCGTCCTCCCATTTGATCCGTAGGCCTTCTTTGGATCATGTTCGTCTCGTTCGTTCCTCTTCGTCCTACCATTTGATCCGTAGGCCTTCTTTGGATCATGTTCGTCTCGTTCGTCCATCTTCGTCCTCCCATTCGATCCGTTGGCCTTCTTTGTTCCAAGTTCGTCTCGTTCGTCCTTCTTCGTCCTCCCATTTGATCCGTAGGCCTTCTTTGGATCATGTTCGTCTCGTTCGTCCATCTTCGTCCTCCCATTCGATCCGTTGGCCTTCTTTGTTCGAAGTTCGTCTCGTTCGTCCCTCTTCGTCCTCCCATTTGATCCCGAGGCCTTCTTTGGATCATGTTCGTCTCGTTCGTCCCTCTTCCTCCTGCTATTTGATCCGTAGGCCTTCTTTGGATCATATTCGTCTCGTTCGTCCTTCTTCGTCCTCCCATTTGATCCGTTGGCCTTCTTTGTTCCAAGTTCGTCTCGTTCGTCCGTCTTCCCCCTCCTATTTGATCCGTAGGCCTTCTTTGGATCATGTTCGTCTCGTTCGTCCATCTTCGTCCTCCCATTTGATCCGTTGGCCTTCTTTGTTCCAAGTTCGTCTCGTTCGTCCCTTTTCGTCCTCCCATTTGATCCGTAGGCCTTCTTTGGACCAAGTTCGTCTCGTTCGTCCATCTTCGTCCTCCCATTTGATCCGTAGGCCTTCTTTGGGCCAAGTTCGTCTCGTTCGTCCCTCTTCGTCCTCCCATTTGATCCGTTGGCCTTCTTTGTTCCAAGTTCGTCTCGTTCGTCCCTCTTCGTCCTCCCATTTGTTCCGTAGGCCTTCTTTGGACCAAGTTCCTCTCGTTCGTCTATCTTCGTCCTCCCATTTGATCCGTTGGCCTTCTTTGTTCCAAGTTCGTCTCGTTCGTTCCTCTTCGTCCTACCATTTGATCCGTAGGCCTTCTTTGGATCATGTTCGTCTCGTTCGTCCATCTTCGTCCGCCCATTCGATCCGTTGGCGTTCTTTGTTCGAAGTTCGTCTCGTTCGTCCCTCTTCGTCCTCCCATTTGATCCGTAGGCCTTCTTTGGATCAAGTTTGTCTCGTTCGTCCAATTTGTCCTCCCATTTGATCCGTTGGCCTTCTTTGTTCCAAGTTTGTCTCGTTCGTCCCTCTTCCTCCTCCTATTTGATCCGTAGGCCTTGTTTGGACCAAGTTCGTCTCGTTCGTCCTCCCATTTGATCCGTTGGCCTTCTTTGTTCCAAGTTCGTCTCGTTCGTCCCTCTTCCTCCTCCTATTTGATCCGTAGGCCTTCCTTGGACCAAGTTCGTCTCGTTCGTCCATCTTCGTCCTCCCATTTGATCTTAGGCCTTCTTTGGGCCAAGTTCGTCTCGTTCGTCCCTCTTCCTCCTCCTATTTGATCCGTAGGCCTTCTTTGGATCATGTTCGTCTCGTTCGTCCATATTCGTCCTCCCATTTGATCCGTAGGCCTTCTTTGGACCAAGTTCGTCTCGTTCGTCCATCTTCGTCCTCCCATTTGATCCGTAGGCCTTCTTTGGGCCAAGTTCGTCTCGTTCGTCCCTCTTCCTCTTCCTATTTGATCCGTAGGCCTTCTTTGGATCATGTTCGTCTCGTTCGTCCATCTTCGTCCTCCCATTTGATCTGTTGGCCTTCTTTGTTCCAAGTTCGTCTCGTTCGTCCCTTTTCGTCCTCCCAATTGATCCGTAGGCCTTCTTTGGACCAAGTTCGTCTCGTTCGTCCATCTTCGTCCTCCCATTTGATCCGTTGGCCTTCTTTGTTCCAAGTTCGTCTCGTTCGTCCCTTTTCGTCCTCCCATTTGATCCGTAGGCCTTCTTTGGACCAAGTTCGTCTCGTTCGTCCATCTTCGTCCTCCCATTTGATCCGTTGGCCTTCTTTGTTCCAAATTCGTCTCGTTCGTCCCTATTCGTCCTCCCATTTGATCCGTAGGCCTTCTTTGGGCCAAGTTCGTCTCGTTCGTCCCTCTTCGTCCTCCCATTTGATCCGTTGGCCTTCTTTGTTCCAAGTTCGTCTCGTTCGTCCCTCTTCGTCCTCCCATTTGTTCCGTAGGCCTTCTTTGGACCAAGATCCTCTCGTTCGTCTATCTTTGTCCTCCCATTTGATCCGTTGGCCTTCTTTTCTCCAAGTTCGTCTCGTTCGTTCCTCTTCGTCCGCCCATTTGATCCGTAGGCCTTCTTTGGACCAAGTTCGTCTCGTTCGTCCATCTTCGTCCTCCCATTTGATCCGTTGGCCTTCTTTGTTCCAAGTTCGTCTCGTTCGTCCCTATTCGTCCTCCCATTTGATCCGTAGGCCTTCTTTGGGCCAAGTTCGTCTCGTTCGTTCCTCTTCGTCCTCCCATTCGATCCGTTGGCCTTCTTTGTTCCAAGTTCGTCTCGTTCGTCCCTCTTCGTCCTCCCATTTGATCCGTAGGCCTTCTTTGGATCAAGTTCGTCTCGTTCGTCCAACTTCGTCCTCCCATTTGATCCGTTGGCCTTCTTTGTTCCAAGTTCGTCTCGTTCGTCCCTCTTCCTCCTCCTATTTGATCCGTAGGCATTCCTTGGACCAAGTTCGTCTCGTTCGTCCATCTTCGTCCTCCCATTTGATCCTTAGGCCTTCTTTGGGCCAAGTTCGTCTCGTTCGTCCCTCTTCCTCCTCCTATTTGATCCGTAGGCCTTCTTTGGATCATGTTCGTCTCGTTCGTCCATCTTCGTCCTCCCATTTGATCCATAGGCCTTCTTTGGACCAAGTTCGTCTCGTTCGTCCATCTTCGTCCTCCCATTTCATCCGTAGGCCTTATTTGGACCAAGTTCGTCTCGTTCGTCCCTCTTCCTCCTCCTATTTGATCCGTAGGCCTTCTTTGGATCATGTTCGTCTCGTTCGTCCATCTTCGTCCTCCCATTTGATCCGTTGGCCTTCTTTGTTCCAAGTTCGTCTCGTTCGTCCCTTTTCGTCCTCCCATTTGATCCGTTGGCCTTCTTTGTTCCATGTTTGTCTCGTTCGTTCCTCTTCGTCCTACCATTTGATCCGTAGGCCTTCTTTGGATCATATTCGTCTCGTTCGTTCCTCTTCGTCCTACCATTTGATCCGTAGGCCTTCTTTGGATCATGTTCGTCTCGTTCGTCCATCTTCGTCCGCCCATTCGATCCGTTGGCGTTCTTTGTTCCAAGTTCGTCTCGTTCGTCCCTCTTCGTCCTCCCATTTGATCCGTAGGCCTTCTTTGGATCAAGTTTGTCTCGTTCGTCCAATTTGTCCTCCCATTTGATCCGTTGGCCTTCTTTGTTCCAAGTTTGTCTCGTTCGTCCCTCTTCCTCCTCCTATTTGATCCGTAGGCCTTGTTTGGACCAAGTTCGTCTCGTTCGTCCTCCCATTTGATCCGTTGGCCTTCTTTGTTCCAAGTTCGTCTCGTTCGTCCCTCTTCCTCCTCCTATTTGATCCGTAGGCCTTCCTTGGACCAAGTTCGTCTCGTTCGTCCATCTTCGTCCTCCCATTTGATCCTTAGGCCTTCTTTGGGCCAAGTTCGTCTCGTTCGACCCTCTTCCTCCTCCTATTTGATCCGTAGGCCTTCTTTGGATCATGTTCGTCTCGTTCGTCCATATTCGTCCTCCCATTTGATCCGTAGGCCTTCTTTGGACCAAGTTCGTCTCGTTCGTCCATCTTCGTCCTCCCATTTGATCCGTAGGCTTTCTTTGGGCCAAGTTCGTCTCGTTCGTCCCTCTTCCTCTTCCTATTTGATCCGTAGGCCTTCTTTGGATCATGTTCGTCTCGTTCGTCCATCTTCGTCCTCCCATTTGATCCGTTGGCCTTCTTTGTTCCAAGTTCGTCTCGTTCGTCCCTTTTCGTCCTCCCCATTTGATCCGTAGGCCTTCTTTGGACCAAGTTCGTCTCGTTCGTCCATCTTCGTCCTCCCATTTGATCCGTTGGCCTTCTTTGTTCCAAGTTCGTCTCGTTCGTCCCTTTTCGTCCTCCCATTTGATCCGTAGCCCTTCTTTGGACCAAGTTCGTCTCGTTCGTCCATCTTCGTCCTCCCATTTGATCCGTTGGCCTTCTTTGTTCCAAGTTCGTCTCGTTCGTCCCTATTCGTCCTCCCATTTGATCCGTAGGCCTTCTTTGGGCCAAGTTCGTCTCGTTCGTCCCTCTTCGTCCTCCCATTTGATCCGTTGGCCTTCTTTGTTCCAAGTTCGTCTCGTTCGTCCCTCTTCGTCCTCCCATTTGTTCCGTAGGCCTTCTTTGGACCAAGTTCCTCTCGTTCGTCTATCTTTGTCCTCCCATTTGATCCGTTGGCCTTCTTTGTTCCAAGTTCGTCTCGTTCGTTCCTCTTCGTCCGCCCATTCGATCCGTTGGCCTTCTTTGTTCCAAGTTCGTCTCGTTCGTCCCTCTTCGTCCTCCCATTTGATCCGTAGGCCTTCTTTGGATCAAGTTCGTCTCGTTCGTCCAACTTCGTCCTCCCATTTGATCCGTTGGCCTTCTTTGTTCCAAGTTCATCTCGTTCGTCCCTCTTCCTCCTCCTATTTGATCCGTAGGCCTTCCTTGGACCAAGTTCGTCTCGTTCGTCCATCTTCGTCCTCCCATTTGATCCGTTGGCCTTCTTTGTTCCAAGTTCGTCTCGTTCGTCCCTCTTCGTCCTCCCATTTGTTCCGTAGGCCTTCTTTGGACCAAGTTCCTCTCGTTCGTCTATCTTTGTCCTCCCATTTGATCCGTTGGCCTTCTTTGTTCCAAGTTCGTCTCGTTCGTTCCTCTTCGTCCGCCCATTCGATCCGTTGGCCTTCTTTGTTCCAAGTTCGTCTCGTTCGTCCCTCTTCGTCCTCCCATTTGTTCCGTAGGCCTTCTTTGGACCAAGTTCCTCTCGTTCGTCTATCTTTGTCCTCCCATTTGATCCGTTGGCCTTCTTTGTTCCAAGTTCGTCTCGTTCGTTCCTCTTCGTCCGCCCATTCGATCCGTTGGCCTTCTTTGTTCCAAGTTCGTCTCGTTCGTCCCTCTTCGTCCTCCCATTTGATCCGTAGGCCTTCTTTGGATAAAGTTCGTCTCGTTCGTCCATCTTCGTCCTCCCATTTGATCCATAGGCCTTCTTTGGACCAAGTTCGTCTCGTTCGTCCATCTTCGTCCTCCCATTTCATCCGTAGGCCTTCTTTGGACCAAGTTCGTCTCGTTCGTCCCTCTTCCTCCTCCTATTTGATCCGTAGGCCTTCTTTGGATCATGTTCGTCTCGTTCGTCCATCTTCGTCCTCCCATTTGATCCGTTGGCCTTCTTTGTTCCATGTTCGTCTCGTTCGTCCCTTTTCGTCCTCCCATTTGATCCGTTTGCCTTCTTTGTTCCAAGTTTGTCTCGTTCGTTCCTCTTCGTCCTACCATTTGATCCGTAGGCCTTCTTTGGATCATGTTCGTCTCGTTCGTTCCTCTTCGTCCTACCATTTGATCCGTAGGCCTTCTTTGGATCATGTTCGTCTCGTTCGTCCATCTTCGTCCGCCCATTCGATCCGTTGGCCTTCTTTGTTCCAAGTTCATCTCGTTCGTCCTTCTTCGTCCTCCCATTTGATCCGTAGGCCTTCTTTGGATCATGTTCGTCTCGTTCGTTCCTCTTCGTCCTACCATTTGATCCGTAGGCCTTCTTTGGATCATGTTCGTCTCGTTCGTCCATCTTCGTCCTCCCATTCGATCCGTTGGCCTTCTTTGTTCCAAGTTCGTCTCGTTCGTCCTTCTTCGTCCTCCCATTTGATCCGTAGGCCTTCTTTGGATCATGTTCGTCTCGTTCGTCCATCTTCGTCCTCCCATTCGATCCGTTGGCCTTCTTTGTTCGAAGTTCGTCTCGTTCGTCCCTCTTCGTCCTCCCATTTGATCCTGAGGCCTTCTTTGGATCATGTTCGTCTCGTTCGTCCCTCTTCCTCCTGCTATTTGATCCGTAGGCCTTCTTTGGATCATATTCGTCTCGTTCGTCCTTCTTCGTCCTCCCATTTGATCCGTTGGCCTTCTTTGTTCCAAGTTCGTCTCGTTCGTCCGTCTTCCCCCCTCCTATTTGATCCGTAGGCCTTCTGTGGATCATGTTCGTCTCGTTCGTCCATCTTCGTCCTCCCATTTGATCCGTTGGCCTTCTTTGTTCCAAGTTCGTCTCGTTCGTCCCTTTTCGTCCTCCCATTTGATCCGTAGGCCTTCTTTGGACCAAGTTCGTCTCGTTCGTCCATCTTCGTCCTCCCATTTGATCCGTAGGCCTTCTTTGGGCCAAGTTCGTTTCGTTCGTCCCTCTTCGTCCTCCCATTTGATCCGTTGGCCTTCTTTGTTCCAAGTTCGTCTCGTTCGTCCCTCTTCGTCCTCCCATTTGTTCCGTAGGCCTTCTTTGGACCAAGTTCCTCTCGTTCGTCTATCTTCGTCCTCCCATTTGATCCGTTGGCCTTCTTTGTTCCAAGTTCGTCTCGTTCGTTCCTCTTCGTCCTACCATTTGATCCGTAGGCCTTCTTTGGATCATGTTCGTCTCGTTCGTCCATCTTCGTCCGCCCATTCGATCCGTTGGCGTTCTTTGTTCCAAGTTCGTCTCGTTCGTCCCTCTTCGTCCTCCCATTTGATCCGTAGGCCTTCTTTGGATCAAGTTTGTCTCGTTCGTCCAATTTGTCCTCCCATTTGATCCGTTGGCCTTCTTTGTTCCAAGTTTGTCTCGTTCGTCCCTCTTCCTCCTCCTATTTGATCCGTAGGCCTTGTTTGGACCAAGTTCGTCTCGTTCGTCCTCCCATTTGATCCGTTGGCCTTCTTTGTTCCAAGTTCGTCTCGTTCGTCCCTCTTCCTCCTCCTATTTGATCCGTAGGCCTTCCTTGGACCAAGTTCGTCTCGTTCGTCCATCTTCGTCCTCCCATTTGATCTTAGGCCTTCTTTGGGCCAAGTTCGTCTCGTTCGTCCCTCTTCCTCCTCCTATTTGATCCGTAGGCCTTCTTTGGATCATGTTCGTCTCGTTCATCCATATTCGTCCTCCCATTTGATCCGTAGGCCTTCTTTGGACCAAGTTCGTCTCGTTCGTCCATCTTCGTCCTCCCATTTGATCCGTAGGCCTTCTTTGGGCCAAGTTCGTCTCGTTCGTCCTTCTTCCTCTTCCTATTTGATCCGTAGGCCTTCTTTGGATCATGTTCGTCTCGTTCGTCCATCTTCGTCCTCCCATTTGATCTGTTGGCCTTCTTTGTTCCAAGTTCGTCTCGTTCGTCCCTTTTCGTCCTCCCAATTGATCCGTAGGCCTTCTTTGGACCAAGTTCGTCTCGTTCGTCCATCTTCGTCCTCCCATTTGATCCGTTGGCCTTCTTTGTTCCAAGTTCGTCTCGTTCGTCCCTTTTCGTCCTCCCATTTGATCCGTAGGCCTTCTTTGGACCAAGTTCGTCTCGTTCGTCCATCTTCGTCCTCCCATTTGATCCGTTGGCCTTCTTTGTTCCAAGTTCGTCTCGTTCGTCCCTATTCGTCCTCCCATTTGATCCGTAGGCCTTCTTTGGGCCAAGTTCGTCTCGTTCGTCCCTCTTCGTCCTCCCATTTGATCCGTTGGCCTTCTTTGTTCCAAGTTCGTCTCGTTCGTCCATCTTCGTCCTCCCATTTGTTCCGTAGGCCTTCTTTGGACCAAGATCCTCTCGTTCGTCTATCTTTGTCCTCCCATTTGATCCGTTGGCCTTCTTTTCTCCAAGTTCGTCTCGTTCGTTCCTCTTCGTCCGCCCATTTGATCCGTAGGCCTTCTTTGGACCAAGTTCGTCTCGTTCGTCCATCTTCGTCCTCCCATTTGATCCGTTGGCCTTCTTTGTTGCAAGTTCGTCTCGTTCGTCCCTATTCGTCCTCCCATTTGATCCGTAGGCCTTCTTTGGGCCAAGTTCGTCTCGTTCGTTCCTCTTCGTCCTCCCATTCGATCCGTTGGCCTTCTTTGTTCCAAGTTCGTCTCGTTCGTCCCTCTTCGTCCTCCCATTTGATCCGTAGGCCTTCTTTGGATCAAGTTCGTCTCGTTCGTCCAACTTCGTCCTCCCATTTGATCCGTTGGCCTTCTTTGTTCCAAGTTCGTCTCGTTCGTCCCTCTTCCTCCTCCTATTTGATCCGTAGGCCTTCCTTGGACCAAGTTCGTCTCGTTCGTCCATCTTCGTCCTCCCATTTGATCCTTAGGCCTTCTTTGGGCCAAGTTCGTCTCGTTCGTCCCTCTTCCTCCTCCTATTTGATCTGTAGGCCTTCTTTGGATCATGTTCGTCTCGTTCGTCCATCTTCGTCCTCCCATTTGATCCATAGGCCTTCTTTGGACCAAGTTCGTCTCGTTCGTCCATCTTCGTCCTCCCATTTCATCCGTAGGCCTTATTTGGACCAAGTTCGTCTCGTTCGTCCCTCTTCCTCCTCCTATTTGATCCGTAGGCCTTCTTTGGATCATGTTCGTCTCGTTCGTCCATCTTCGTCCTCCCATTTGATCCGTTGGCCTTCTTTGTTCCAAGTTCGTCTCGTTCGTCCCTTTTCGTCCTCCCATTTGATCCGTTGGCCTTCTTTGTTCCAAGTTTGTCTCGTTCGTTCCTCTTCGTCCTACCATTTGATCCGTAGGCCTTCTTTGGATCATGTTCGTCTCGTTCGTTCCTCTTCGTCCTACCATTTGATCCGTAGGCCTTCTTTGGATCATGTTCGTCTCGTTCGTCCATCTTCGTCCGCCCATTCGATCCGTTGGCGTTCTTTGTTCCAAGTTCGTCTCGTTCGTCCCTCTTCGTCCTCCCATTTGATCCGTAGGCCTTCTTTGGATCAAGTTTGTCTCGTTCGTCCAATTTGTCCTCCCATTTGATCCGTTGGCCTTCTTTGTTCCATGTTTGTCTCGTTCGTCCCTCTTCCTCCTCCTATTTGATCCGTAGGCCTTGTTTGGACCAAGTTCGTCTCGTTCGTCCTCCCATTTGATCCGTTGGCCTTCTTTGTTCCAAGTTCGTCTCGTTCGTCCCTCTTCCTCCTCCTATTTGATCCGTAGGCCTTCCTTGGACCAAGTTCGTCTCGTTCGTCCATCTTCGTCCTCCCATTTGATCCTTAGGCCTTCTTTGGGCCAAGTTCGTCTCGTTCGACCCTCTTCCTCCTCCTATTTGATCCGTAGGCCTTCTTTGGATCATGTTCGTCTCGTTCGTCCATATTCGTCCTCCCATTTGATCCGTAGGCCTTCTTTGGACCAAGTTCGTCTCGTTCGTCCATCTTCGTCCTCCCATTTGATCCGTAGGCTTTCTTTGGGCCAAGTTCGTCTCGTTCGTCCCTCTTCCTCTTCCTATTTGATCCGTAGGCCTTCTTTGGATCATGTTCGTCTCGTTCGTCCATCTTCGTCCTCCCATTTGATCCGTTGGCCTTCTTTGTTCCAAGTTCGTCTCGTTCGTCCCTTTTCGTCCTCCCATTTGATCCGTAGGCCTTCTTTGGACCAAGTTCGTCTCGTTCGTCCATCTTCGTCCTCCCATTTGATCCGTTGGCCTTCTTTGTTCCAAGTTCGTCTCGTTCGTCCCTTTTCGTCCTCCCATTTGATCCGTAGGCCTTCTTTGGACCAAGTTCGTCTCGTTCGTCCATCTTCGTCCTCCCATTTGATCCGTTGGCCTTCTTTGTTCCAAGTTCGTCTCGTTCGTCCCTATTCGTCCTCCCATTTGATCCGTAGGCCTTCTTTGGGCCAAGTTCGTCTCGTTCGTCCCTCTTCGTTCTCCCATTTGATCCGTTGGCCTTCTTTGTTCCAAGTTCGTCTCGTTCGTCCCTCTTCGTCCTCCCATTTGTTCCGTAGGCCTTCTTTGGACCAAGTTCCTCTCGTTCGTCTATCTTTGTCCTCCCATTTGATCCGTTGGCCTTCTTTGTTCCAAGTTCGTCTCGTTCGTTCCTCTTCGTCCGCCCATTCGATCCGTTGGCCTTCTTTGTTCCAAGTTCGTCTCGTTCGTCCCTCTTCGTCCTCCCATTTGATCCGTAGGCCTTCTTTGGATCAAGTTCGTCTCGTTCGTCCAACTTCGTCCTCCCATTTGATCCGTTGGCCTTCTTTGTTCCAAGTTCATCTCGTTCGTCCCTCTTCCTCCTCCTATTTGATCCGTAGGCCTTCCTTGGACCAAGTTCGTCTCGTTCGTCCATCTTCGTCCTCCCATTTGATCCGTTGGCCTTCTTTGTTCCAAGTTCGTCTCGTTCGTCCCTCTTCGTCCTCCCATTTGTTCTGTAGGCCTTCTTTGGACCAAGTTCCTCTCGTTCGTCTATCTTTGTCCTCCCATTTGATCCGTTGGCCTTCTTTGTTCCAAGTTCGTCTCGTTCGTTCCTCTTCGTCCGCCCATTCGATCCGTTGGCCTTCTTTGTTCCAAGTTCGTCTCGTTCGTCCCTCTTCGTCCTCCCATTTGTTCCGTAGGCCTTCTTTGGACCAAGTTCCTCTCGTTCGTCTATCTTTGTCCTCCCATTCGATCCGTTGGCCTTCTTTGTTCCAAGTTCGTCTCGTTCGTTCCTCTTCGTCCGCCCATTCGATCCGTTGGCCTTCTTTGTTCCAAGTTCGTCTCGTTCGTCCCTCTTCGTCCTCCCATTTGATCCGTAGGCCTTCTTTGGATCAAGTTCGTCTCGTTCGTCCAACTTCGTCCTCCCATTTGATCCGTTGGCCTTCTTTGTTCCAAGTTCATCTCGTTCGTCCCTCTTCCTCCTCCTATTTGATCCGTAGGCCTTCCTTGGACCAAGTTCGTCTCGTTCGTCCATCTTCGTCCTCCCATTTGATCCTTAGGCCTTCTTTGGGCCAAGTTCGTCTCGTTCGTCCCTCTTCCTCCTCCTATTTGATCCGTAGGCCTTCTTTGGATCAAGTTCGTCTCGTTCGTCCATCTTCGTCCTCCCATTTGATCCTTAGGCCTTCTTTGGACCAAGTTCGTCTCGTTCGTCCATCTTCGACCTCCCATTTCATCCGTAGGCCTTCTCTGGACCAAGTTCGTCTCGTTCGTCCCTCTTCCTCCTCCTATTTGATCCGTAGGCCTTCTTTGGATCATGTTTGTCTCGTTCGTCCATCTTCGTCCTCCCATTTGATCCGTTGGCCTTCTTTGTTCCAAGTTCGTCTCGTTCGTCCATCTTCGTCCTCCCATTTGTTCCGTAGGCCTTCTTTGGGCCATGTTCGTCTCGTTCGTCCCTCTTCGTCCTCCCATTTGATCCGTTGGCCTTCTTTGTTCCAAGTTCGTCTTGTTCGTCCCTCTTCGTCCTCCCATTTGATCCGTTGGCCTTCTTTGTTCCAAGTTCGTCTCGTTCGTTCCTCTTCGTCCTACCATTTGATCCGTAGGCCTTCTTTGGATCATGTTCGTCTCGTTCGTCCATCTTCGTCCTCCCATTCGATCCGTTGGCTTTCTTTGTTCCAAGTTCGTCTCGTTCGTCCCCCTTCGTCCTCCCATTTGATCCGTAGGCCTTCTTTGGATCAAGTTCGTCTCGTTCGTCCAACTTCGTCCTCCCATTTGATCCGTTGGCCCTCTTTGTTCCAAGTTCGTCTCGTTCGTCCCTCTTCGTCCTCCCATTTGATCCGTAGGCCTTCTTTGGGCCAAGTTCGTCTCGTTCGTACCCTCTTCCTCCTCCTATTTGATTTGTAGGCCTTCTTTGGATCATGTTCGTCTCGTTCGTCCATCTTCGTCCTCCCATTTGATCCGTTGGCCTTCTTTGTTCCAAGTTCGTCTCGTTCGTCCCTTTTCGTCCTCCCATTTGATCCGTAGGCCTTCTTTGGACCAAGTTCGTCTCGTTCGTCCATCTTCGTCCTCCCATTCGATCCGTTGGCCTTCTTTGTTCCAAGTTCCTCTCGTTCGTCCATCTTCGTCCTCCCATTTGATCCGTTGGCCTTCTTTGTTCCAAGTTCGTCTCGTTCGTTCCTCTTCGTCCTACCATTTGATCCGTAGGCCTTCTTTGGATCATGTTCGTCTCGTTCGTCCGTCTTCCTCCTCCTATTTGATCCGTAGGCCTTCTTAGGATCATGTTCGTCTCGTTCGTCCATCTTCGTCCTCCCATTCGATCCGTTGGCCTTCTTTGTTCCAAGTTCGTCTCGTTCGTCCCTCTTCCTCCTCCTATTTGATCCGTAGGCCTTCTTTGGGCCAAGTTCGTCTCGTTCGTCCCTCTTCCTCCTCCTATTTGATCCGTAGGCCTTCTTTGGATCATGTTCGTCTCGTTCGTCCCTCTTCGTCCTCCCATTTGTTCCATAGGCCTTCTTTGGACCAAGTTCCTCTCGTTCGTCCTTCTTCGTCCTCCCATTTGATCCGTTGGCCTTCTTTTTTCCAAGTTCGTCTCGTTCGTCCCTCTTCGTCCTCCCATTTGATCCGTAGGCCTTCTTTGGATCAAGTTCGTCTCGTTCGTCCAACTTCGTCCTCCCATTTGATCCGTTGGCCTTCTTTGTTCCAAGTTCGTCTCGTTCGTCCCTCTTCCTCCTCCTATTCGATCTGTAGGCCTTCTTTGGACCAGGTTCGTCTCGTTCGTCCATCTTCGTCCTCCCATTTGATCCGTAGGCCTTCTTTGGGCCAAGTTCGTCTCGTTCGTCCCTCTTCCTCCTCCTATTTGATCCGTAGGCCTTCTTTGGATCATGTTCGTCTCGTTCGTCCATCTTCGTCCTCCCATTTGATCCGTTGGCCTTCTTTGTTCCAAGTTCGTCTCATTCGTCCCTTTTCGTCCTCCCATTTGATCCGCAGGCCTTCTTTGGACCAAGTTCGTCTCGTTCGTCCATCTTCGTCCTCCCATTTGATCCGTAGGCCTTCTTTGGGCCATGTTTGTCTCGTTCGTCCCTCTTCGTCCTCCCATTTGATCCGTTGGCCTTCTTTGTTCCAAGTTCGTCTCGTTCGTCCCTCTTCGTCCTCCCATTTGTTCCGTAGGCCTTCTTTGGACCAAGTTCCTCTCGTTCGTCCATCTTCGTCCTCCCATTTGATCCGTTGGCCTTCTTTGTTCCAAGTTCGTCTCGTTCGTTCCTCTTCGTCGTACCATTTGATCCGTAGGCCTTCTTTGGATCATGTTCGTCTCGTTCGTCCATCTTCGTCCTCCCATTCGATCCGTTGGCTTTCTTTGTTCCAAGTTCGTCTCGTTCGTCCCCCTTCGTCCTCCCATTTGATCCGTAGGCCTTCTTTGGATCAAGTTCGTCTCGTTCGTCCAACTTCGTCCTCCCATTTGATCCGTTGGCCCTCTTTGTTCCAAGTTCGTCTCGTTCGTCCCTCTTCGTCCTCCCATTTGATCCGTAGGCCTTCTTTGGATCAAGTTCGTCTCGTTCGTCCATCTTCGTCCTCCCATTTGATCCGTAGGCCTTCTTTGGGCCAAGTTCGTCTCGTTCGTCCCTCTTCCTCCTCCTATTTGATTTGTAGGCCTTCTTTGGATTATGTTCGTCTCGTTCGTCCATCTTCGTCCTCCCATTTGATCCGTTGGCCTTCTTTGTTCCAAGTTCGTCTCGTTCGTCCCTTTTCGTCCTCCCATTTGATCCGTAGGCCTTCTTTGGACCAAGTTCGTCTCGTTCGTCCATCTTCGTCCTCCCATTTGATCCGTAGGCCTTCTTTGTTCCAAGTTCGTCTCGTTCGTTCATCTTCGTCCTCCCATTTGATCCGTAGGCCTTCTTTGGATCAAGTTCGTCTCGTTCGTCCAATTTGTCCTCCCATTTGATCCGTTGGCCTTCTTTGTTCCAAGTTTGTCTCGTTCGTCCCTCTTCCTCCTCCTATTTGATCCGTAGGCCTTCTTTGGACCAAGTTCGTCTCGTTCGTCCATCTTCGTCCTCCCATTTGATCCGTAGGCCTTCTTTGGGCCAAGTTCGTCTCGTTCGTCCCTCTTCGTCCTCCCATTTGATCCGTTGGCCTTCTTTGTTCCATGTTCGTCTCGTTCGTCCCTCTTCGTCCTCCCATTTGTTCCATAGGCCTTCTTTGGACCAAGTTCCTGTCGTTCGTCCATCTTCGTCCTCCCATTTGATCCGTTGGCCTTCTTTGTTCCAAGTTCGTCTCGTTCGTTCCTCTTCGTCCTCCCATTTGATCCGTTGGCCTTCTCTGTTCCAAGTTCGTCTCGTTCGTTCCTCTTCGTCCTACCATTTGATCCGTAGGCCTTCTTTGGATCATGTTCGTCTCGTTCGTCCGTCTTCCTCCTCCTATTTGATCCGTAGGCCTTCTTTGGATCATGTTCGTCTCGTTCGTCCATCTTCGTCCTCCCATTCGATCCGTTGGCCTTCTTTGTTCCAAGTTCATCTCGTTCGTCCCTCTTCCTCCTCCTATTTGATCCGTAGGCCTTCTTTGGGCCAAGTTCGTCTCGTTCGTCCCTCTTCCTCCTCCTATTTGATCCGTAGGCCTTCTTTGGATCATGTTCGTCTCGTTCGTCCCTCTTCGTCCTCCCATTTCTTCCATAGGCCTTCTTTGGACCAAGTTCCTCTCGTTCGTCCTTCTTCGTCCTCCCATTTGATCCGTTGGCCTTCTTTTTTCCAAGTTCGTCTCGTTCGTCCCCCTTCGTCCTCCCATTTGATCCGTAGGCCTTCTTTGGATCAAGTTCGTCTCGTTCGTCCAACTTCGTCCTCCCATTTGATCCGTTGGCCCTCTTTGTTCCAAGTTCGTCTCGTTCGTCCCTCTTCGTCCTCCCATTTGATCCGTAGGCCTTCTTTGGATCAAGTTCGTCTCGTTCGTCCATCTTCGTCCTCCCATTTGATCCGTAGGCCTTCTTTGGGCCAAGTTCGTCTCGTTCGTCCCTCTTCCTCCTCCTATTTGATTTGTAGGCCTTCTTTGGATTATGTTCGTCTCGTTCGTCCATCTTCGTCCTCCCATTTGATCCGTTGGCCTTCTTTGTTCCAAGTTCGTCTCGTTCGTCCCTTTTCGTCCTCCCATTTGATCCGTAGGCCTTCTTTGGACCAAGTTCGTCTCGTTCGTCCATCTTCGTCCTCCCATTTGATCCGTAGGCCTTCTTTGGGCCAAGTTCGTCTCGTTCGTCCCTCTTCGTCCTCCCATTTGATCCGTTGGCCATCTTTGGATCATGTTCGTCTCATTCGTCCATCTTCGTCCTCCCATTCGATCCGTTGGCCTTCTTTGTTCCAAGTTCGTCTCATTCGTCCATCTTCGTCCTCCCATTTGATCCGTAGGCCTTCTTTGGATCAAGTTCGTCTCGTTCGTCCAATTTGTCCTCCCATTTGATCCGTTGGCCTTCTTTGTTCCAAGCTTGTCTCGTTCGTCCCTCTTCCTCCTCCTATTTGATCCGTAGGCCTTCTTTGGACCAAGTTTGTCTCGTTCGTCCATCTTCGTCCTCCCATTTGATCCGTAGGCCTTCTTTGGGCCAAGTTCGTCTCGTTCGTCCCTCTTCGTCCTCCCATTTGATCCGTTGGCCTTCTTTGTTCCATGTTCGTCTCGTTCGTCCCTCTTCGTCCTCCCATTTGTTCCATAGGCCTTCTTTGGACCAAGTTCCTCTCGTTCGTCCATCTTCGTCCTCCCATTTGATCCGTTGGCCTTCTTTGTTCCAAGTTCGTCTCGTTCGTTCCTCTTCGTCCTCCCATTTGATCCGTTGGCCTTCTCTGTTCCAAGTTCGTCTCGTTCGTTCCTCTTCGTCCTACCATTTGATCCGTAGGCCTTCTTTGGATCATGTTCGTCTCGTTCGTCCGTCTTCCTCCTCCTATTTGATCCGTAGGCCTTCTTTGGATCATGTTCGTCTCGTTCGTCCATCTTCGTCCTCCCATTCGATCCGTTGGCCTTCTTTGTTCCAAGTTCATCTCGTTCGTCCCTCTTCCTCCTCCTATTTGATCCGTAGGCCTTCTTTGGGCCAAGTTCGTCTCGTTCGTCCCTCTTCCTCCTCCTATTTGATCCGTAGGCCTTCTTTGGATCATGTTCGTCTCGTTCGTCCCTCTTCGTCCTCCCATTTGTTCCATAGGCCTTCTTTGGACCAAGTTCCTCTCGTTCGTCCTTCTTCGTCCTCCCATTTGATCCGTTGGCCTTCTTTTTTCCAAGTTCGTCTCGTTCGTCCCTCTTCGTCCTCCCATTTGATCCGTAGGCCTTCTTTGGATCATGTTCGTCTCGTTCGTCCATCTTCGTCCTTCCATTTGATCCGTTGGCCTTCTTTGTTCCAAGTTCGTCTCGTTCGTCCCTTTTCGTCCTCCCATTTGATCCGTAGGCCTTCTTTGGACCAAGTTCGTCTCGTTCGTCCATCTTCGTCCTCCCATTTGATCCGTTGGCCTTCTTTGTTCCAAGTTCGTCTCGTTCGTCCCTCTTCGTCCTCCCATTTGTTCCGTAGGCCTTCTTTGTTCCAAGTTCGTCTCGTTCGTCCCTTTTCGTCCTCCCATTTGATCCGTAGGCCTTCTTTGGACCAAGTTCGTCTCGTTCGTCCATCTTCGTCCTCCCATTTGATCCGTTGGCCTTCTTTGTTCCAAGTTCGTCTCGTTCGTCCCTCTTCGTCCTCCCATTTGATCCGTAGGCCTTCTTTGGATCAAGTTCGTCTCGTTCGTCCAACTTCGTCCTCCCATTTGATCCGTTGGCCTTCTTTGTTCCAAGTTCGTCTCGTTCGTCCCTCTTCCTCCTCCTATTTCATCTGTAGGCCTTCTTTGGATCATGTTCGTCTCGTTTGTCCATCTTCGTCCTCCCATTCGATCCGTTGGCCTTCTTTGTTCCAAGTTCGTCTCGTTCGTCCCTCTTCGTCCTCCCATTTGATCCGTAGGCCTTCTTTGGATCAAGTTCGTCTCGTTCGTCCAACTTCGTCCTCCCATTTGATCCGTTGGCCTTCTTTGTTCCAAGTTCGTCTCGTTCGTCCCTCTTCCTCCTCCTATTTGATCCGTAGGCCTTCTTTGGACCAAGTTCGTCTCGTTCGTCCATCTTCGTCCTCCCATTTGATCCGTAGGGCCTTCTTTGGGCCAAGTTCGTCTCGTTCGTCCCTCTTCCTCCTCTTATTTTATCCATAGGCCTTCTTTGGATCATGTTCGTCTCGTTCGTCCATCTTCGTCCTCCGATTTGATCCCGTGGCCTTCTTTGTTCCAAGTTCGTCTCGTTCGTCCCTTTTCGTCCTCCCATTTGATCCGTAGGCCTTCTTTGGACCAAGTTCGTCTCGTTCGTCCATCTTCGTCCTCCCATTTGATCCGTAGGCCTTCTTTGTTCCAAGTTCGTCTCGTTCGTCCCTCTTCCTCCTCCTATTTGATCCGTAGGCCTTCTTTGGACCAAGTTCGTGTCGTTCGTCCATCTTCGTCCTCCCATTTGATCCGTAGGCCTTCTTTGGGCCAAGTTCGTCTCGTTCGTCCCTCTTCCTCCTCCTATTTGATCCGTAGGCCTTCTTCGGATCATGTTCGTCTCGTTCGTCCATCTTCGTCCTCCCATTTGGTCCGTTGGCCTTCTTTGTTCCAAGTTCGTCTCGTTCGTCCCTTTTCAAAGCCTAGGAGGCCCAATTACTAGGGCAATGTCAAGAAGGGTCCAAGAAGGCTTAGTCCAATTCTTGAGTAAGACAATTTCCAACATGGACAAAGAAGTAATTGCACCAAAGACCATGCTTGTCATCCAAGCCATGGAGGAGGCGCAAGACTCATGAAGCCAGCCATGTTATTTTGTTTTGAATAAAGTGCATGTGACCAATTGATTTATTTGGGACCAAAGCACTAAAGTGTTTAATTCCTTGTTTAATTTTTGTGTGTTTAATCCACTTTAAGTGGTTACATGAATAAAGACAAGAGGAAGGCTTGGTGGGCGCATAAAGGCAAGGGAGACAAAGAATTCATAGCAATCAAGACCAAGGCATGAATGCTCCAACATCACAATAAAAGTGTAACACCCACATGTTTAATTTCAATCAAAATGGTGGCTGCATTATGAAGAGTGGGGCGCTGCACTTGATGACTGAACAACAGCCAAATCAATTGGCCTTCTTAGGATTCCTTGCACCATTAGGAGGGGACTTGAAGAACAATCAAAGAGAAGCAACCAAGGCAGACTTGTGGGGCGCACATGTGAAGGCTGGACAGCAGCCATTTTCATTGTTCTTCTTAGGATTCCTTCTATCATTAGTGAGCTAGGGAGCAGCCATATAACTGGTTGTAAATGCTTGTTAAAACTAGCCTAGGATCCTAGTATTTATGCGCCTAAGAAGAGGGCTGGTAGACAACCATGTAATTGCTTGTTAATGCTCCTTTAAGAGTGCCTAGGATTCCTTGTAAGCCTTGAAAGGCATAGTCCAAGTCTGCACTTGTAAATCAGACCAGCCCCCTCCCTATATAAAGGGGTGCATGGCACATGCAAAAACAACTTTGATTTTGAGCAAAAATATTACCTTGTGTAATTGAGTCCTTACTCTTTGGTTCTGGATTGAACCAGACTTTGATCTTACCAAGAATCCTTTCTTGTGGTGATCCTCATTTCCATAGGCTTATCCTTGTCTTGGATTAGACCAAGGTGGCGCCCCTTGCCTCCCATCCATTCTTCTTGTTCCTTGCTTTACAATCTGCTCTCTTGTTTGCATGTTATAACAAGAACTCTTTACTTTCATTTCCTTTTGTTCCCTTGATTCTTATTCTACTCACTTGATTTTCTTGTTAAAATAAGAATCATCTGTCCTTGCTATTCTTTCTTAAAGATTGAAAACCACAAGTTCTAAGTCACAACCAGATTCTAAGTGGTGAATTCAAGTCATTGGCCAAGTTATTACAACAAGGAGGATTTGGCATCAAAGCTTTAGTTCGAATTGTTACAAAAAGAAACCCAGGTTTATCTAATCTTATATTTGTGTTCTGATTTCTTGTTTTAAAAAAAAAAAAGGCTGCGAAAATTCAAAAGAAAAAAAATATTTGTGTTTTGAATTCTGGTTGTGTTTTGTTCTTGCTGCACTTTGATTCCTATTTTGTCTCAATTTTGTTCTTTGAGTGAGTTCTAATTTGTTCCAGTTCTCACAATTTTTGTTCAGTTTCTTTTGTTTCTAGTTTTTTTTACCTTTGCTACAAAGAAGGCCAACGGATCAAATGGGAGGACGAAGATGGACGAACGAGAGGAACTTGGTCCAAAGAAGGCCTACGGAACAAATGGGAGGCCGAAGAGGGACGAACGAGACGAACTTGGAACAAAGAAGGCCAACGGATCAAATGGGTGGACGAAGAGGGACGAACGAGACGAACATGATCCAAAGAAGGCCTACGGATCAAATGGGAGGACGAAGAGGGACGAACGAGACGAACTTGGAATAAAGAAGGCCAACGGATCGAATGGGAGGACGAAGATGGACGAACATGATCCAAAGAAGGCCTACGGATCAAATGGGAGGACGAAGAGGGACGAACGAGACGAACTTGCAACAAAGAAGGCCAACGGATCGAATGGGAGGACGAAGATGGACGAACGAGACGAACATGATCCAAAGAAGGCCTACGGATCAAATGGTAGGACGAAGAGAAACGAACGAGACGAACATGGAACAAAGAAGGCCAACGGATCAAATGGGAGGACGAAGATGGACGAACGAGAGGAACTTGGTCCAAAGAAGGCCTACGGAACAAATGGGTGGACGAAGAGGGACGAACGAGACGAACTTGGAACAAAGAAGGCCAACGGATCAAATGGGAGGACGAAGAGGGACGAACGAGACGAACTTGGCCCAAAGAAGGCCTACGGATCAAATGGGAGGACGAAGATGGACGAACGAGACGAACTTGGTCCAAAGAAGGCCTACGGATCAAATGGGAGGACGAAAAGGGATGAACGAGACGAACTTGGAACAAAGAAGGCCAACGGATCAAATGGGAGGACGCAGATGGACGAACGAGACGAACATGATCCAAAGAAGGCCTACGGATCAAATAGGAGGAGGAAGAGGGACGAACGAGACGAACTTGGAACAAAGAAGGCCAACAGATCAAATGGGAGGACGAAGTTGGACGAACGAGACGAACATGATCCAAAGAAGGCCTACGGATCAAATGGGAGGACGAAGAGGGACGAACGAGACGAACAAGGAACAAAGAAGGCCAACGGATTGAATGGGAGGACGAAGAGGAACTTGGAACAAGGAAGGCCAACGGATCAAATGGGAGGACGAAGATGGACGAACGAGAGGAACTTGGTCCAAAGTAGGCCTACGGAACAAATGGGAGGACGAAGAGGGACGAACGAGACGAACTTGGAACAAAGAAGGCCAACGGATCAAATGGGTGGACGAAGAGGGACGAACGAGACGAACTTGGCCCAAAGAAGGCCTACGGATCAAATGGGAGGACGAAGAAGGACGAACGAGATGAACTTGGTCCAAAGAAGGCCTACGGATCAAATGGGAGGACGAAAAGGGACGAACGAGACGAACTTGGAACAAAGAAGGCCAACGGATCAAATGGGAGGACGAAGATGGACGAACGAGATCCAAAGAAGGCCAACGGATCAAATGGGAGGACGAAGATGGACGAACGAGACGAACATGATCCAAAGAAGGCCTACGGATCAAATAGGAGGAGGAAGAGGGACGAACGAGACGAACTTGGCCCAAAGAAGGCCTACGGATCAAATGGGAGGACGAAGATGGACGAACGAGACGAACTTGGAACAAAGAAGGCCAACGGATCGAATAGGAGGACGAAGAGGGACGAACGAGACGAACATGATCCAAAGAAGGCCTACGGATCAAATGGGAGGACGAAGAGGGACGAACGAGACGAACTTGGAACAAAGAAGGCCAACGGATCAAATGGAAGGACGAAGAGGGACGAACGAGACGAATATGATCCAAAGAAGGCCTACGGATCAAATAGGAGGAGGAAGAGGGACGAACGAGACGAACTTGGCCCAAAGAAGGCCTACGGATCAAATGGGAGGACGAAGATCGACGAACGAGACGAACTTGGAACAAAGAAGGCCAACGGATCAAATGGGAGGACGAAGTTGGACGAACGAGACGAACTTGATCCAAAGAAGGCCTACGGATCAAATGGGAGGACGAAGAGGGACGAACGAGACGAACTTGGAACAAAGAAGGCCAACGGATCGAATGGGAGGACAAAGATGGACGAACGAGACGAACTTGCAACAAAGAAGGCCAACGGATCAAATGGGAGGACGAAGTTGGACGAACGAGACGAACATGATCCAAAGAAGACCTACGGATCAAATGGGAGGACGAAGAGCGACGAACGAGACCAACTTGGAACATAGAAGGCCTACGGATCAAATAGGAGGAGGAAGAGGGACGAACGAGACGAACTTGGAACAAAGAAGGCCAACGGATCAAATGGGAGGACGAAGTTGGACGAACGAGACGAACATGATCCAAAGAAGGCCTACGGATCAAATGGGAGGACGAAGAGGGACGAACGAGACGAACTTGGAACAAAGAAGGCCAACGGATCAAATGGGAGGACGAAGAGGGACGAACGAGACGAATATGATCCAAAGAAGGCCTACGGATCAAATCGGAGGAGGAAGAGGGACGAACGAGACGAACTTGGAACAGAGAAGGCCAACGGATCAAATGGGAGGACGAAGTTGGACGAACGAGACGAACATGATCCAAAGAAGGCCTACGGAACAAATGGGAGGACGAAGAGGGACGAACGAGACGAACTTGGAACAAAGAAGGCCAACGAATCAAATGGGAGGACGAAGAGGGACGAACGAGAGGAACATGGCCCAAAGAAGGCCTACGGATCAAATGGGAGGACGAAGATGGACGAACGAGACGAACATGATCCAAAGAAGGCCTACGGATCAAATATGAGGACGAAGAGGAACGAACGAGACGAACTTGGAACAAAGAAGGCCAACGGATCAAATGGGAGGACGAAGATGGACGAACGAGAGGAACTTGGTCCAAAGAAGGCCTACGGAACAAATGGGAGGACGAAGAGGGACGAACGAGACGAACTTGGAACAAAGAAGGCCAACGGATCAAATGGGAGGACGAAGAGGGACGAACGAGACGAACATGGCCCAAAGAAGGCCTACGGATCAAATGGGAGGACGAAGATGGACGAACGAGACGAACATGATCCAAAGAAGACCTACGGATCAAATGGGAGGACGAAGAGCGACGAACGAGACCAACTTGGAACATAGAAGGCCTACGGATCAAATAGGAGGAGGAAGAGGGACGAACGAGACGAACTTGGAACAAAGAAGGCCAACGGATCAAATGGGAGGACGAAGTTGGACGAACGAGACGAACATGGCCCAAAGAAGGCCTACGGATCAAATGGGAGGACGAAGATGGACGAACGAGACGAACATGATCCAAAGAAGACCTACGGATCAAATGGGAGGACGAAGAGCGACGAACGAGAGGAACATGGCCCAAAGAAGGCCTACGGATCAAATGGGAGGACGAAGATGGACGAACGAGACGAACATGATCCAAAGAAGGCCTACGGATCAAATATGAGGACGAAGAGGAACGAACGAGACGAACTTGGAACAAAGAAGGCCAACGGATCAAATGGGAGGACGAAGATGGACGAACGAGAGGAACTTGGTCCAAAGAAGGCCTACGGAACAAATGGGAGGACGAAGAGGGACGAACGAGACGAACTTGGAACAAAGAAGGCCAACGGATCAAATGGGAGGACGAAGAGGGACGAACGAGACGAACATGGCCCAAAGAAGGCCTACGGATCAAATGGGAGGACGAAGATGGACGAACGAGACGAACTTGGTCCAAAGAAGGCCTACGAATCAAATGGGAGGACGAAAAGAGACGAACGAGACGAACTTGGAACAAAGAAGGCCAACAGATCAAAAGGGAGGACGAAGAGGGACGAACGAGACGAATATGATCCAAAGATGGCCTACGGATCAAATAGGAGGAGGAAGAGGGACGAACGAGACGAACTTGGAACAAAGAAGGCCAACGGATCAAATGGGAGGACGAAGTTGGACGAACGAGACGAACATGATCCAAAGAAGGCCTACGGATCAAATGGGAGGACGAAGAGGGACGAACGAGACGAACTTGGAACAAAGAAGGCCAACGGATCAAATGGGAGGACGAAGAGGGACGAACGAGACGAATATGATCCAAAGAAGGCCTACGGATCAAATCGGAGGAGGAAGAGGGACGAACGAGACGAACTTGGAACAGAGAAGGCCAACGGATCAAATGGGAGGACGAAGTTGGACGAACGAGACGAACATGATCCAAAGAAGGCCTACGGAACAAATGGGAGGACGAAGAGGGACGAACGAGACGAACTTGGAACAAAGAAGGCCAACGAATCAAATGGGAGGACGAAGAGGGACGAACGAGAGGAACATGGCCCAAAGAAGGCCTACGGATCAAATGGGAGGACGAAGATGGACGAACGAGACGAACATGATCCAAAGAAGGCCTACGGATCAAATATGAGGACGAAGAGGAACGAACGAGACGAACTTGGAACAAAGAAGGCCAACGGATCAAATAGGAGGACGAAGATGGACGAACGAGAGGAACTTGGTCCAAAGAAGGCCTACGGAACAAATGGGAGGACGAAGAGGGACGAACGAGACGAACTTGGAACAAAGAAGGCCAACGGATCAAATGGGAGGACGAAGAGGGACGAACGAGACGAACATGGCCCAAAGAAGGCCTACGGATCAAATGGGAGGACGAAGATGGACGAACGAGACGAACATGATCCAAAGAAGACCTACGGATCAAATGGGAGGACGAAGAGCGACGAACGAGACCAACTTGGAACATAGAAGGCCTACGGATCAAATAGGAGGAGGAAGAGGGACGAACGAGACGAACTTGGAACAAAGAAGGCCAACGGATCAAATGGGAGGACGAAGTTGGACGAACGAGACGAACATGATCCAAAGAAGGCCTACGGATCAAATGGGAGGACGAAGAGGGACGAACGAGACGAACTTGGAACAAAGAAGGCCAACGGATCAAATGGGAGGACGAAGAGGGACGAACGAGACGAATATGATCCAAAGAAGGCCTACGGATCAAATCGGAGGAGGAAGAGGGACGAACGAGACGAACTTGGAACAGAGAAGGCCAACGGATCAAATGGGAGGACGAAGTTGGACGAACGAGACGAACATGATCCAAAGAAGGCCTACGGAACAAATGGGAGGACGAAGAGGGACGAACGAGACGAACTTGGAACAAAGAAGGCCAACGAATCAAATGGGAGGACGAAGAGGGACGAACGAGAGGAACATGGCCCAAAGAAGGCCTACGGATCAAATGGGAGGACGAAGATGGACGAACGAGACGAACATGATCCAAAGAAGGCCTACGGATCAAATATGAGGACGAAGAGGAACGAACGAGACGAACTTGGAACAAAGAAGGCCAACGGATCAAATGGGAGGACGAAGATGGACGAACGAGAGGAACTTGGTCCAAAGAAGGCCTACGGAACAAATGGGAGGACGAAGAGGGACGAACGAGACGAACTTGGAACAAAGAAGGCCAACGGATCAAATGGGAGGACGAAGAGGGACGAACGAGACGAACATGGCCCAAAGAAGGCCTACGGATCAAATGGGAGGACGAAGATGGACGAACGAGACGAACTTGGTCCAAAGAAGGCCTACGAATCAAATGGGAGGACGAAAAGAGACGAACGAGACGAACTTGGAACAAAGAAGGCCAACAGATGGAAAGGGAGGACGAAGAGGGACGAACGAGACGAATATGATCCAAAGAAGGCCTACGGATCAAATTGGAGGAGGAAGAGGGACGAACGAGACGAACATGGAACAAAGAAGGCCAACGGATCAAATGGGAGGACGAAGTTGGACATACGAGACGAACATGATCCAAAGAAGGCCTACGGATCAAATGGGAGGACGAAGAGGGACGAACGATACGAACTTGGAACAAAGAAGGCCAACAGATTGAATGGGAGGACGAAGATGGACGAACGAGACGAACATGATCCAAAGAAGGCCTACGGATCAAATGGTAGGACGAAGAGGAAGGAACGTGAGGAACTTGGAACAAGGAAGGCCAACGGATCAAATGGGAGGACGAAGATGGACGAACGAGAGGAACATGGTCCAAAGTAGGCCTACGGAACAAATGGGAGGACGAAGAGGGACGAACGAGACGAACTTGGAACAAAGAAGGCCTACGGATCAAATGGGAGGACGAAGATGGACGAACGAGACGAACATGATCCAAAGAAGGCCTACGGATCAAATAGGAGGTGGAAGAGGGACGAACGAGACGAACATGGCCCAAAGAAGGCCTACGGATCAAATGGGAGGACGAAGATGGACGAACGAGACGAACTTGGAACAAAGAAGGCCAACGGATCAAATGGGTGGACGAAGTTGGACGAACGAGACGAACATGATCCAAAGAAGGCCTACGGATCAAATGGGAGGACGAAGAGCGACGAACGAGACCAACTTGGAACAAAGAAGGCCTACGAATCAAATAGGAGGAGGAAGAGGGACGAACGAGACGAACTTGGAACAAAGAAGGCCAACGGATCAAATGGGAGGACGAAGTTGGACGAACGAGACGAACATGATCCAAAGAAGGCCTACGGATCAAATGGGAGGACGAAGAGGGACGAACGAAACGAACTTGGAACAAAGAAGGCCAACGGATCAAATGGGAGGACGAAGAGGGACGAACGAGATGAATATGATCCAAAGAAGGCCTACGGATCAAATAGGAGGAGGAAGAGGGACGAACGAGACGAACTTGGAACAGAGAAGGCCAACGGATCAAATGGGAGGACGAAGTTGGACGAACGAGACGAACATGATCCAAAGAAGGCCTACGGATCAAATGGGAGGACGAAGAGGGACGAACGAGACGAACTTGGAACAAAGAAGGCCAACGGATCGAATGGGAGGACGAAGATGGACGAACGAGACGAACATGATCCAAAGAAGGCCTACGGATCAAATATGAGGACGAAGAGGAACGATCGAGACGAACTTGGAACAAAGAAGGCCAACGGATCAAATGGGAGGACGAAGATGGACGAACGAGAGGAACTTGGTCCAAAGAAGGCCTACGGAACAAATGGGAGGACGAAGAGGGACGAACGAGACAAACATGGCCCAAAGAAGGCCTACGGATCAAATGGGAGGACGAAGATGGACGAACGAGACGAACTTGGAACAAAGAAGGCCAACAGATCAAATGGGAGGACGAAGAGGAACTAACGAGACGAATATGATCCAAAGAAGGCCTACGGATCAAATAGGAGGAGGAAGAGGGACGAACGAGACGAACTTGGCCCAAAGAAGGCCTACGGATCAAATGGGAGGACGAAGATGGACGAACGAGACGAACTTGGAACAAAGAAGGCCAACGGATCGAATGGGAGGACGAAGATGGACGAAGGAGACGAACATGATCCAAAGAAGGCCTACGGATCAAATGGTAGGACGAAGAGGGACGAACGAGACAAACTTGGAACAAAGAAGGCCAACGGATCAAATGGGTGGACGAAGAGGGACGAACGAGACGAACATGATCCAAAGAAGGCCTACGGATCAAATGGGAGGACGAAGAGGGACGAACGAGACGAACTTGGAACAAAGAAGGCCAACGGATCAAATGGAAGGACGAAGAGGGACGAACGAGAAAAATATGATCCAAAGAAGGCCTACGGATCAAATAGGAGGAGGAAGAGGGACGAACGAGACGAACTTGGCCCAAAGAAGGCCTACGGATCAAATGGGAGGACGAAGATGGACGAACAAGACGAACTTGGAACAAAGAAGGCCAACGGATCAAATGGGAGGACGAAGTTGGACGAACGAGACGAACTTGATCCAAAGAAGGCCTACGGATCAAATGGGAGGACGAAGAGGGACGAACGAGACGAACATGGAACAAAGAAGGCCAACGGATCGAATGGGAGGACGAAGATGGACGAACGAGACGAACTTGGAACAAAGAAGGCCAACGGATCCAATGGGAGGACGAAGTTGGACGAACGAGACGAACATGATCCAAAGAAGGCCTACGGATCAAATGGGAGGACGAAGAGCGACGAACGAGACCAACTTGGAACAAAGAAGGCCTACGGATCAAATAGGAGGAGGAAGAGGGACGAACGAGACGAACTTGGAACAAAGAAGGCCAACGGATCAAATGGGAGGACGAAGTTGGACGAACGAGACGAACATGATCCAAAGAAGGCCTACGGATCAAATAGGAGGAGGAAGAGGGACGAACGAGACGAACATGGAACAAAGAAGGCCAACGGATCAAATGGGAGGACGAAGTTGGACGAACGAGACGAACATGATCCAAAGAAGGCCTACGGATCAAATGGGAGGACGAAGAGGGACGAACGATACGAACTTGGAACAAAGAAGGCCAACGGATTAAATGGGAGGACGAAGATGGACGAACGAGACGAACATGATCCAAAGAAGGCCTACGGATCAAATGGTAGGACGAAGAGGAACGAACGTGAGGAACTTGGAACAAGGAAGGCCAACGGATCAAATGGGAGGACGAAGATGGACGAACCAGAGGAACTTGGTCCAAAGTAGGGCTACGGAACAAATGGGAGGACGAAGAGGGACGAACGAGACGAACATGGAACAAAGAAGGCCAACGGATTGAATGGGTGGACGAAGAGGGACGAACGAGACGAACTTGGAACAAAGAAGGCCAACGGATCAAATGGAAGGACGAAGAGGGACGAACGAGACGAATATGATCCAAAGAAGGCCTACGGATCAAATAGGAGGAGGAAGAGGGACGAACAAAATGAACTTGGCCCAAAGAAGGCCTACGGATCAAATGGGAGGACGAAGATGGACGAACGAGACGAACTTGATCCAAAGAAGGCCTACGGATCAAATGGGAGGACGAAGAGGGACGAACGAGACGAACTTGGAACAAAGAAGGCCAACGGATCAAATGGGTGGACGAAGAGGGACGAACGAGACGAACATGTCCCAAAGAAGGCCTACGGATCAAATGGGAGGACGAAGATGGACGAACGAGACGAACTTGGTCCAAAGAAGGCCTACGAATCAAATGGGAGGACGAAAAGTGACGAACGAGACGAACTTGGAACAAAGAAGGCCAACAGATCAAATGGGAGGACGAAGAGGAACGAACGAGACAAATATGATCCAAAGAAGGCCTACGGATCAAATAGGAGGAGGAAGAGGGACGAACGAGACGAACTTGGCCCAAAGAAGGCCTACGGATCAAATGGGAGGACGAAGATGGACGAACGAGACGAACTTGGAACAAAGAAGGCCAACGGATCGAATGGGAGGACGAAGATGGACGAAGGAGAAGAACATGATCCAAAGAAGGCCTACGGATCAAATGGTAGGATGAAGAGGGACGAACGAGACGAACTTGGAACAAAGAAGGCCAACGGATCAAATGGGTGGACGAAGAGGGACGAACGAGACGAACATGATCCAAAGAAGGCCTACGGATCAAATGGGAGGACGAAGAGGGACGAACGAGACGAACTTGGAACAAAGAAGGCCAACGGATCAAATGGAAGGACGAAGAGGGACGAACGAGAAAAATATGATCCAAAGAAGGCCTACGGATCAAATAGGAGGAGGAAGAGGGACGAACGAGACGAACTTGGCCCAAAGAAGGCCTACGGATCAAATGGGAGGACGAAGATGGACGAATAAGACGAACTTGGAACAAAGAAGGCCAACGGATCAAATGGGAGGACGAAGTTGGACGAACGAGACGAACTTGATCCAAAGAAGGCCTACGGATCAAATGGGAGGACGAAGAGGGACGAACGAGACGAACATGGAACAAAGAAGGCCAACGGATCGAATGGGAGGACGAAGATGGACGAACGAGACGAACTTGGAACAAAGAAGGCCAACGGATCCAATGGGAGGACGAAGTTGGACGAACGAGACGAACATGATCCAAAGAAGGCCTACGGATCAAATGGGAGGACGAAGAGCGACGAACGAGACCAACTTGGAACAAAGAAGGCCTACGGATCAAATAGGAGGAAAAAGAGGGACGAACGAGACGAACTTGGAACAAAGAAGGCCAACGGATCAAATGGGAGGACGAAGTTGGACGAACGAGACGAACATGATCCAAAGAAGGCCTACGGATCAAATGGGAGGACGAAGAGGGACGAACGAGACGAACTTGGAACAAAGAAGGCCAACGGATCGAATGGGAGGACGAAGATGGACGAACGAGACGACCATGATCCAAAGAAGGCCTACGGATCAAATGGGAGGACGAAGAGGAACGAACGAGCCGAACTTGGAACAAAGAAGGCCAACGGATCAAATGGGAGGACGAAGATGGACGAACGAGAGGAACTTGGTCCAAAGAAGGCCTACGGAACAAATGGGAGGACGAAGAGGGACGAACGAGACGAACTTGGAACAAAGAAGGCCAACGGATCAAATGGGAGGACGAAGAGGGACGAACGAGACGAACATGTCCCAAAGAAGGCCTACGGATCAAATGGGAGGACGAAGATGGACGAACGAGACGAACATGGAACAAAGAAGGCCAACGGATCAAATGGGAGGACGAAGTTGGACGAACGAGACGAACATGATCCAAAGAAGGCCTACGGATCAAATGGGAGGACGAAGAGGGACGAACGATACGAACTTGGAACAAAGAAGGCCAACGGATTAAATGGGAGGACGAAGATGGACGAACGAGACGAACATGATCCAAAGAAGGCCTACGGATCAAATGGTAGGACGAAGAGGAACGAACGTGAGGAACTTGGAACAAGGAAGGCCAACGGATCAAATGGGAGGACGAAGATGGACGAACCAGAGGAACTTGGTCCAAAGTAGGGCTACGGAACAAATGGGAGGACGAAGAGGGACGAACGAGACGAACATGGAACAAAGAAGGCCAACGGATTGAATGGGTGGACGAAGAGGGACGAACGAGACGAACTTGGAACAAAGAAGGCCAACGGATCAAATGGAAGGACGAAGAGGGACGAACGAGACGAATATGATCCAAAGAAGGCCTACGGATCAAATAGGAGGAGGAAGAGGGACGAACAAAATGAACTTGGCCCAAAGAAGGCCTACGGATCAAATGGGAGGACGAAGATGGACGAACGAGACGAACTTGATCCAAAGAAGGCCTACGGATCAAATGGGAGGACGAAGAGGGACGAACGAGACGAACTTGGAACAAAGAAGGCCAACGGATCAAATGGGTGGACGAAGAGGGACGAACGAGACGAACATGTCCCAAAGAAGGCCTACGGATCAAATGGGAGGACGAAGATGGACGAACGAGACGAACTTGGTCCAAAGAAGGCCTACGAATCAAATGGGAGGACGAAAAGTGACGAACGAGACGAACTTGGAACAAAGAAGGCCAACAGATCAAATGGGAGGACGAAGAGGAACGAACGAGACAAATATGATCCAAAGAAGGCCTACGGATCAAATAGGAGGAGGAAGAGGGACGAACGAGACGAACTTGGCCCAAAGAAGGCCTACGGATCAAATGGGAGGACGAAGATGGACGAACGAGACGAACTTGGAACAAAGAAGGCCAACGGATCGAATGGGAGGACGAAGATGGACGAAGGAGAAGAACATGATCCAAAGAAGGCCTACGGATCAAATGGTAGGATGAAGAGGGACGAACGAGACGAACTTGGAACAAAGAAGGCCAACGGATCAAATGGGTGGACGAAGAGGGACGAACGAGACGAACATGATCCAAAGAAGGCCTACGGATCAAATGGGAGGACGAAGAGGGACGAACGAGACGAACTTGGAACAAAGAAGGCCAACGGATCAAATGGAAGGACGAAGAGGGACGAACGAGAAAAATATGATCCAAAGAAGGCCTACGGATCAAATAGGAGGAGGAAGAGGGACGAACGAGACGAACTTGGCCCAAAGAAGGCCTACGGATCAAATGGGAGGACGAAGATGGACGAACAAGACGAACTTGGAACAAAGAAGGCCAACGGATCAAATGGGAGGACGAAGTTGGACGAACGAGACGAACTTGATCCAAAGAAGGCCTACGGATCAAATGGGAGGACGAAGAGGGACGAACGAGACGAACATGGAACAAAGAAGGCCAACGGATCGAATGGGAGGACGAAGATGGACGAACGAGACGAACTTGGAACAAAGAAGGCCAACGGATCCAATGGGAGGACGAAGTTGGACGAACGAGACGAACATGATCCAAAGAAGGCCTACGGATCAAATGGGAGGACGAAGAGCGACGAACGAGACCAACTTGGAACAAAGAAGGCCTACGGATCAAATAGGAGGAAAAAGAGGGACGAACGAGACGAACTTGGAACAAAGAAGGCCAACGGATCAAATGGGAGGACGAAGTTGGACGAACGAGACGAACATGATCCAAAGAAGGCCTACGGATCAAATGGGAGGACGAAGAGGGACGAACGAGACGAACTTGGAACAAAGAAGGCCAACGGATCGAATGGGAGGACGAAGATGGACGAACGAGACGACCATGATCCAAAGAAGGCCTACGGATCAAATGGGAGGACGAAGAGGAACGAACGAGCCGAACTTGGAACAAAGAAGGCCAACGGATCAAATGGGAGGACGAAGATGGACGAACGAGAGGAACTTGGTCCAAAGAAGGCCTACGGAACAAATGGGAGGACGAAGAGGGACGAACGAGACGAACTTGGAACAAAGAAGGCCAACGGATCAAATGGGAGGACGAAGAGGGACGAACGAGACGAACATGTCCCAAAGAAGGCCTACGGATCAAATGGGAGGACGAAGATGGACGAACGAGACGAACTTGGTCCAAAGAAGGCCTACGAATCAAATGGGAGGACGAAAAGGGACGAACGAGACGAACTTGGAACAAAGAAGGCCAACGGATCAAATGGGAGGACGAAGAGGGACGAACGAGACGAATATGATCCAAAGAAGGCCTACGGATCAAATAGGAGGAGGAAGAGGGACGAACGAGACGAACATGGAACAAAGAAGGCCAACGGATCAAATGGGAGGACGAAGTTGGACGAACGAGACGAACATGATCCAAAGAAGGCCTACGGATCAAATGGGAGGACGAAGAGGGACGAACGATACGAACTTGGAACAAAGAAGGCCAACGGATTAAATGGGAGGACGAAGATGGACGAACGAGACGAACATGATCCAAAGAAGGCCTACGGATCAAATGGTAGGACGAAGAGGAACGAACGTGAGGAACTTGGAACAAGGAAGGCCAACGGATCAAATGGGAGGACGAAGATGGACGAACCAGAGGAACTTGGTCCAAAGTAGGGCTACGGAACAAATGGGAGGACGAAGAGGGACGAACGAGACGAACATGGAACAAAGAAGGCCAACGGATTGAATGGGTGGACGAAGAGGGACGAACGAGACGAACTTGGAACAAAGAAGGCCAACGGATCAAATGGAAGGACGAAGAGGGACGAACGAGACGAATATGATCCAAAGAAGGCCTACGGATCAAATAGGAGGAGGAAGAGGGACGAACAAAATGAACTTGGCCCAAAGAAGGCCTACGGATCAAATGGGAGGACGAAGATGGACGAACGAGACGAACTTGATCCAAAGAAGGCCTACGGATCAAATGGGAGGACGAAGAGGGACGAACGAGACGAACTTGGAACAAAGAAGGCCAACGGATCAAATGGGTGGACGAAGAGGGACGAACGAGACGAACTTGGCCCAAAGAAGGCCTATGGATCAAATGGGAGGACGAAGATGGACGAACGAGACGAACTTGGTCCAAAGAAGGCCTACGGATCAAATGGGAGGACGAAAAGGGACGAACGAGACGAACTTGGAACAAAGAAGGCCAACGGATCAAATGGGAGGACGAAGATGGACGAACGAGACGAACATGATCCAAAGAAGGCCTACGGATCAAATGGTAGGACGAAGAGGAACGAACGAGACGAACATGGAACAAAGAAGGCCAACGGATCAAATGGAAGGACGAAGATGGTCGAACGAGAGGAACTTGGTCCAAAGAAGGCCTACGGAACAAATGGGAGGACGAAGAGGGACGAACGAGACGAACATGATCCAAAGAAGGCCTACGGATCAAATAGGAGGACGAAGAGGGACGAACGAGACGAACTTGGCCCAAAGAAGGCCTACGGATCCAATGGGAGGACGAAGATGGACGAACGAGACGAACTTGGAACAAAGAAGGCCAACGGATCGAATGGGAGGACGAAGATGGACGAACGAGACGAACATGATCCAAAGAAGGCCTACGGATCAAATGGTAGGACGAAGAGGAACGAACGAGACGAACATGGAACAAAGAAGGCCAACGGATCAAATGGGAGGACGAAGATGGTCGAACGAGAGGAACTTGGTCCAAAGAAGGCCTACGGAACAAATGGGAGGACGAAGAGGGACGAACGAGACGAACATGATCCAAAGAAGGCCTACGGATCAAATGGGAGGACGAAGATGGACGAACGAGACGAACTTGGAACAAAGAAGGCCAACGGATCCAATGGGAGGACGAAGTTGGACGAACGAGACGAACATGATCCAAAGAAGGCCTACGGATCAAATGGGAGGACGAAGAGCGACGAACGAGACCAACTTGGAACAAAGAAGGCCTACGGATCAAATAGGAGGAAAAAGAGGGACGAACGAGACGAACTTGGAACAAAGAAGGCCAACGGATCAAATGGGAGGACGAAGTTGGACGAACGAGACGAACATGATCCAAAGAAGGCCTACGGATCAAATGGGAGGACGAAGAGGGACGAACGAGACGAACTTGGAACAAAGAAGGCCAACGGATCGAATGGGAGGACGAAGATGGACGAACGAGACGACCATGATCCAAAGAAGGCCTACGGATCAAATGGGAGGACGAAGAGGAACGAACGAGCCGAACTTGGAACAAAGAAGGCCAACGGATCAAATGGGAGGACGAAGATGGACGAACGAGAGGAACTTGGTCCAAAGAAGGCCTACGGAACAAATGGGAGGACGAAGAGGGACGAACGAGACGAACTTGGAACAAAGAAGGCCAACGGATCAAATGGGAGGACGAAGAGGGACGAACGAGACGAACATGTCCCAAAGAAGGCCTACGGATCAAATGGGAGGACGAAGATGGACGAACGAGACGAACTTGGTCCAAAGAAGGCCTACGAATCAAATGGGAGGACGAAAAGGGACGAACGAGACGAACTTGGAACAAAGAAGGCCAACGGATCAAATGGGAGGACGAAGAGGGACGAACGAGACGAATATGATCCAAAGAAGGCCTACGGATCAAATAGGAGGAGGAAGAGGGACGAACGAGACGAACATGGAACAAAGAAGGCCAACGGATCAAATGGGAGGACGAAGTTGGACGAACGAGACGAACATGATCCAAAGAAGGCCTACGGATCAAATGGGAGGACGAAGAGGGACGAACGATACGAACTTGGAACAAAGAAGGCCAACGGATTAAATGGGAGGACGAAGATGGACGAACGAGACGAACATGATCCAAAGAAGGCCTACGGATCAAATGGTAGGACGAAGAGGAACGAACGTGAGGAACTTGGAACAAGGAAGGCCAACGGATCAAATGGGAGGACGAAGATGGTCGAACGAGAGGAACTTGGTCCAAAGAAGGCCTACGGAACAAATGGGAGGACGAAGAGGGACGAACGAGACGAACATGATCCAAAGAAGGCCTACGGATCAAATAGGAGGACGAAGAGGGACGAACGAGACGAACTTGGCCCAAAGAAGGCCTACGGATCCAATGGGAGGACGAAGATGGACGAACGAGACGAACTTGGAACAAAGAAGGCCAACGGATCGAATGGGAGGACGAAGATGGACGAACGAGACGAACATGATCCAAAGAAGGCCTACGGATCAAATGGTAGGACGAAGAGGAACGAACGAGACGAACATGGAACAAAGAAGGCCAACGGATCAAATGGGAGGACGAAGATGGTCGAACGAGAGGAACTTGGTCCAAAGAAGGCCTACGGAACAAATGGGAGGACGAAGAGGGACGAACGAGACGAACATGATCCAAAGAAGGCCTACGGATCAAATGGGAGGACGAAGAGGGACGAACGAGACGAACTTGGAACAAAGAAGGCCAACAGATCAAATGGAAGGACGAAGAGGGACGAACGAGACGAATATGATCCAAAGAAGGCCTACGGATCAAATAGGAGGAGGAAGAGGGACGAACGAGACGAACTTGGCCCAAAGAAGGCCTACGGATCAAATGGGAGGACGAAGATGGACGAACGAGACGAACTAGGAACAAAGAAGGCCAACGGATCAAATGGGAGGACAAAGTTGGACGAACGAGACGAACTTGATCCAAAGAAGGCCTACGGATCAAATGGGAGGACGAAGAGGGACGAACGAGACGAACTTGGAACAAAGAAGGCCAACGGATCGAATGGGAGGACGAAGATGGACGAACGAGACGAACTTGGAACAAAGAAGGCCAACAGATCGAATGGGAAGACGAAGAGGGACGAACTAGACGAATATGATCCAAAGAAGGCCTACGGATCAAATAGGAGGATGAAGAGGGACGAACGAGACGAACTTGGAACAAAGAAGGCCAACGGATCGAATGGGAGGACGAAGAGGGACGAACGAGACGAACTTGGAACAAAGAAGGCCAACGGATCGAATGGGAGGACGAAGATGGACGAACGAGACGAACATGATCCAAAGAAGGCCTACGGATCAAATGGGAGGACGAAGATGGACGAACGAGACGAACTTGGTCCAAAGAAGGCCTACGAATCAAATGGGAGGACGAAAAGGGACGAACGAGACGAACTTGGAACAAAGAAGGCCAACGGATCAAATGGGAGGACGAAGAGGGACGAACGAGACGAATATGATCCAAAGAAGGCCTACGGATCAAATAGGAGGAGGAAGAGGGACGAACGAGACGAACATGGAACATAGAAGGCCAACGGATCAAATGGGAGGACGAAGTTGGACGAACGAGACGAACATGATCCAAAGAAGGCCTACGGATCAAATGGGAGGACGAAGAGGAACGAACGAGACGAACATGGAACAAAGAAGGCCAACGGATCAAATGGGAGGACGAAGATGGTCGAACGAGAGGAACTTGGTCCAAAGAAGGCCTACGGAACAAATGGGAGGACGAAGAGGGACGAACGAGACGAACATGATCCAAAGAAGGCCTACGGATCAAATAGGAGGACGAAGAGGGACGAACGAGACGAACTTGGCCCAAAGAAGGCCTACGGATCCAATGGGAGGACGAAGATGGACGAACGAGACGAACTTGGAACAAAGAAGGCCAACGGATCGAATGGGAGGACGAAGATGGACGAACGAGACGAACATGATCCAAAGAAGGCCTACGGATCAAATGGTAGGACGAAGAGGAACGAACGAGACGAACATGGAACAAAGAAGGCCAACGGATCAAATGGGAGGACGAAGATGGTCGAACGAGAGGAACTTGGTCCAAAGAAGGCCTACGGAACAAATGGGAGGACGAAGAGGGACGAACGAGACGAACATGATCCAAAGAAGGCCTACGGATCAAATGGGAGGACGAAGAGGGACGAACGAGACGAACTTGGAACAAAGAAGGCCAACAGATCAAATGGAAGGACGAAGAGGGACGAACGAGACGAATATGATCCAAAGAAGGCCTACGGATCAAATAGGAGGAGGAAGAGGGACGAACGAGACGAACTTGGCCCAAAGAAGGCCTACGGATCAAATGGGAGGACGAAGATGGATGAACGAGACGAACTAGGAACAAAGAAGGCCAACGGATCAAATGGGAGGACAAAGTTGGACGAACGAGACGAACTTGATCCAAAGAAGGCCTACGGATCAAATGGGAGGACGAAGAGGGACGAACGAGACGAACTTGGAACAAAGAAGGCCAACGGATCGAATGGGAGGACGAAGATGGACGAACGAGACGAACTTGGAACAAAGAAGGCCAACAGATCGAATGGGAAGACGAAGAGGGACGAACTAGACGAATATGATCCAAAGAAGGCCTACGGATCAAATAGGAGGATGAAGAGGGACGAACGAGACGAACTTGGAACAAAGAAGGCCAACGGATCGAATGGGAGGACGAAGAGGGACGAACGAGACGAACTTGGAACAAAGAAGGCCAACGGATCGAATGGGAGGACGAAGATGGACGAACGAGACGAACATGATCCAAAGAAGGCCTACGGATCAAATGGGAGGACGAAGATGGACGAACGAGACGAACTTGGTCCAAAGAAGGCCTACGAATCAAATGGGAGGACGAAAAGGGACGAACGAGACGAACTTGGAACAAAGAAGGCCAACGGATCGAATGGGAGGACGAAGATGGACGAACGAGACGAACATGGCCCAAAGAAGGCCTACGGATCAAATGGGAGGACGAAGATGGACGAACGAGACGAACTTGGTCCAAAGAAGGCCTACGAATCAAATGGGAGGACGAAAAGGGACGAACGAGACGAACTTGGAACAAAGAAGGCCAACGGATCAAATGGGAGGACAAAGAGGGACGAACGAGACGAATATGATCCAAAGAAGGCCTACGGATCAAATAGGAGGAGGAAGAGGGACGAACGAGACGAACTTGGCCCAAAGAAGGCCTACGGATCAAATGGGAGGACGAAGATGGACGAACAAGACGAACTTGGAACAAAGAAGGCCAACGGATCAAATGGGAGGACGAAGTTGGACGAACGAGACGAACTTGATCCAAAGAAGGCCTACGGATCAAATGGGAGGATGAAGAGGGACGAACGAGACGAACATGGAACAAAGAAGGCCAACGGATCGAATGGGAGGACGAAGATGGACGAACGAGACGAACTTGGAACAAAGAAGGCCAACGGATCAAATGGGAGGACGAAGTTGGACGAACGAGACGAACATGATCCAAAGAAGGCCTACGGATCAAATGGGAGGACGAAGTTGGACGAACGAGACGAAAATGATCCAAAGAAGGCCTACGGATCAAATGGGAGGACGAAGAGCGACGAACGAGACCAACTTGGAACAAAGAAGGCCTACGGATCAAATAGGAGGAGGAAGAGGGACGAACGAGACGAACTTGGAACAAAGAAGGCCAACGGATCAAATGGGAGGACGAAGTTGGACGAACGAGACGAACATGATCCAAAGAAGGCCTACGGATCAAATGGGAGGACGAAGAGGGACGAACGAGACGAACTTGGAACAAAGAAGGCCAACGGATCGAATGGGAGGACGAAGATGGACGAACGAGACGAACATGATCCAAAGAAGGCCTACGGATCAAATATGAGGACGAAGAGGAACGAACGAGACGAACTTGGAACAAAGAAGGCCAACCGATCAAATGGGAGGACGAAGATGGACGAACGAGAGGAACTTGGTCCAAAGAAGGCCTACGGAACAAATGGGAGGACGAAGAGGGACGAACGAGACGAACTTGGAACAAAGAAGGCCAACGGATCAAATGGGAGGACGAAGAGGGACGAACGAGACGAATATGATCCAAAGAAGGCCTACGGATCAAATACGAGGAGGAAGAGGGACGAACGAGACAAACTTGGAACAGAGAAGGCCAACGGATCAAATGGGAGGACGAAGTTGGACGAACGAGACGAACATGATCCAAAGAAGGCCTACGGATCAAATGGGAGGACGAAGAGGGACGAACGAGACGAACTTGGAACAAAGAAGGCCAACGGATCAAATGGGAGGACGAAGAGGGACGAACGAGACGAATATGATCCAAAGAAGGCCTACGGATCAAATAGGAGGAGGAAGAGGGACGAACGAGACGAACTTGGAACAGAGAAGGCCAACGGATCAAATGGGAGGACGAAGTTGGACGAACGAGACGAACATGATCCAAAGAAGGCCTACGGATCAAATGGGAGGACGAAGAGGGACGAACGAGACGAACTTGGAACAAAGAAGGCCAACGGATCGAATGGGAGGACGAAGATGGACGAACGAGACGAACATGATCCAAAGAAGGCCTACGGATCAAATATGAGGACGAAGAGGAACGAACGAGACGAACTTGGAACAAAGAAGGCCAACGGATCAAATGGGAGGACGAAGATGGACGAACAAGAGGAACTTGGTCCAAAGAAGGCCTACGGAACAAATGGGAGGACGAAGAGGGACGAACGAGACGAACTTGGAACAAAGAAGGCCAACGGATCAAATGGGAGGACGAAGAGGGACGAACGAGACGAACTTGGTCCAAAGAAGGCCTACGGATCAAATGGGAAGACGAAAAGGGACGAACGAGACGAACTTGGAACAAAGAAGGCCAACGGATCAAATGGGAGGACGAAGATGGACGAACGAGACGAACATGATCCAAAGAAGGCCTACGGATCAAATAGGAGGAGGAAGAGGGACGAACGAGACGAACTTGGCCCAAAGAAGGCCTACGGATCAAATGGGAGGACGAAGATGGACGAACGAGACGAACTTGGAACAAAGAAGGCCAACGGATCGAATGGGAGGACGAAGATGGACGAACGAGACGAACATGATCCAAAGAAGGCCTACGGATCAAATGGTAGGACGAAGAGGAACGAACGAGACGAACATGGAACAAAGAAGGCCAACGGATCAAATGGGAGGACGAAGATGGTCGAACGAGAGGAACTTGGTCCAAAGAAGGCCTACGGAACAAATGGGAGGACGAAGAGGGACGAACGAGACGAACTTGGAACAAAGAAGGCCAACGGATCAAATGGGTGGACGAAGAGGGACGAACGAGACGAACATGATCCAAAGAAGGCCTACGGATCAAATGGAAGGACGAAGAGGGACGAACGAGACGAACTTGGAACAAAGAAGGCCAACGGATGAAATAGGAGGAGGAAGAGGGACGAACGAGACGAACTTGGCCCAAAGAAGGCCTACGGATCAAATGGGAGGACGAAGATGGACGAACGAGACGAACTTGGTCCAAAGAAGGCCAACGGATCAAATAGGAGGGGGAAGAGGGACGAACGAGACGATCTTGGCCCTAAGAAGGCCTACGGATCAAATGGGAGGACGAAGATGGACGAACGAGACGAACTTGGTCCAAAGAAGGCCTACGCATCAAATGGGAGGACGAAAAGGGACGAACGAGACGAACTTGGAACAAAGAAGGCCAACGGATCAAATGGGAGGACGAAGAGGGACGAACGAGACGAATATGATCCAAAGAAGGCCTACGGATCAAATAGGAGGAGGAAGAGGGACGAACGAGACGAACATGGAATAAAGAAGGCCAACGGATCAAATGGGAGGACGAAGAGGGACGAACGAGACGAATATGATCCAAAGAAGGCCTACGGATCAAATAGGAGGAGGAAGAGGGACGAACGAGACGAATTTGGAACAAAGAAGGCCAACGGATCGAATGGGAGGATGAAGATGGACGAACGAGACGAACATGATCCAAAGAAGGCCTACGGATCAAATGGTAGGACGAAGAGGAACGAACGAGACGAACATGGAACAAAGAAGGCCAACGGATCAAATGGGAGGACGAAGATGGTCGAACGAGAGGAACTTGGTCCAAAGAAGGCCTACGGAACAAATGGGAGGACGAAGAGGGACGAACGAGACGAACTTGGAATAAAGAAGGCCAACGGATCAAATGGGTGGACGAAGAGGGACGAACGAGACGAACATGATCCAAAGAAGGCCTACGGATCAAATAGGAGGAGGAAGAGGGACGAACGA
Source organism: Glycyrrhiza uralensis (assembly GCA_030159175.1). Classification (NCBI taxonomy): domain Eukaryota; kingdom Viridiplantae; phylum Streptophyta; class Magnoliopsida; order Fabales; family Fabaceae; genus Glycyrrhiza; species Glycyrrhiza uralensis. The sequence continues at coordinate 13,995,074 of BRZY01000008.1, read as the reverse complement.
GACGAACATGGAACAAAGAAGGCCAACGGATCAAATGGGAGGACGAAGAGGGACGAACCAGACGAATATGATCCAAAGAAGGCCTACGGATCAAATAGGAGGAGGAAGAGGGACGAACGAGACGAACATGGAACAAAGAAGGCCAACGGATCAAATGGGAGGACGAAGAGGGACGAACGAGACGAATATGATCCAAAGAAGGCCTACGGATCAAATAGGAGGAGGAAGAGGGACGAACGAGACGAACTTGGAACAAAGAAGGCCAACGGATCGAATGGGAGGACGAACGAGACGAACATGATCCAAAGAAGGCCTACGGATCAAATGGTAGGACGAAGAGGAACGAACGAGACGAACATGGAACAAAGAAGGCCAACGGATCAAATGGGAGGACGAAGATGGTCGAACGAGAGGAACTTGGTCCAAAGAAGGCCTACGGAACAAATGGGAGGACGAAGAGGGACGAACGAGACGAACTTGGAACAAAGAAGGCCAACGGATCAAATGGGAGGACGAAGAGGGACGAACGAGACGAATATGATCCAAAGAAGGCCTACGGATCAAATAGGAGGAGGAAGAGGGACGAACGAGACGAACATGGAACAAAGAAGGCCAACGGATCAAATGGGAGGACGAAGAGGGACGAACGAGACGAATATGATCCAAAGAAGGCCTACGGATCAAATAGGAGGAGGAAGAGGGACGAACGAGACGAACTTGGAACAAAGAAGGCCAACGGATCGAATGGGAGGACGAAGATGGACGAACGAGACGAACATGATCCAAAGAAGGCCTACGGATCAAATGGTAGGACGAAGAGGAACGAACGAGACGAACATGGAACAAAGAAGGCCAACGGATCAAATGGGAGGACGAAGATGGTCGAACGAGAGGAACTTGGTCCAAAGAAGGCCTACGGAACAAATGGGAGGACGAAGAGGGACGAACGAGACGAACTTGGAACAAAGAAGGCCAACGGATCAAATGGGTGGACGAAGAGAGACGAACGAGACGAACATGATCCAAAGAAGGCCTACGGATCAAATAGGAGGAGGAAGAGGGACGAACGAGACGAACATGGAACAAAGAAGGCCAACGGATCAAATGGGAGGACGAAGAGGGACGAACGAGACGAACATGGAACAAAGAAGGCCAACGGATCAAATGGGAGGACGAAGATGGTCGAACGAGAGGAACTTGGTCCAAAGAAGGCCTACGGAACAAATGGGAGGACGAAGAGGGACGAACGAGACGAACTTGGAACAAAGAAGGCCAACGGATCAAATGGGAGGACGAAGAGGGACGAACGAGACGAATATGATCCAAAGAAGGCCTACGGATCAAATAGGAGGAGGAAGAGGGACGAACGAGACGAACATGGAACAAAGAAGGCCAACGGATCAAATGGAAGGACGAAGAGGGACGAACGAGACAAATATGATCCAAAGAAGGCCTACGGAACAAATGGGAGGACGAAGAGGGACGAACGAGACGAATATGATCCAAAGAAGGCCTACGGATCAAATAGGAGGAGGAAGAGGGACGAACGAGACGAACATGGAACAAAGAAGGCCAACGGATCAAATGGAAGGACGAAGAGGGACGAACGAGACAAATATGATCCAAAGAAGGCCTACGGAACAAATGGGAGGACGAAGAGGGACGAACGAGACGAACTTGGAACAAAGAAGGCCAACGGATCAAATGGGTGGACGAAGAGGGACGAACGAGACGAACATGATCCAAAGAAGGCCTACGGATCAAATAGGAGGAGGAAGAGGGACGAACGAGACGAACTTGGAACAAAGAAGGCCAACGGATCAAATGGGAGGACGAAGAGGGACGAACGAGACGAATATGATCCAAAGAAGGCCTACAGATCAAATAGGAGGAGGAAGAGGGACGAACGAGACGAACATGGAACAAAGAAGGCCAACGGATCAAATGGGAGGACGAAGAGGGACGAACGAGACGAATATGATCCAAAGAAGGCCTACGGATCAAATAGGAGGAGGAAGAGGGACGAACGAGACGAACTTGGAACAAAGAAGGCCAACGGATCGAATGGGAGGACGAAGATGGACGAACGAGACGAACATGATCCAAAGAAGGCCTACGGATCAAATGGTAGGACGAAGAGGAACGAACGAGACGAACATGGAACAAAGAAGGCCAACGGATCAAATGGGAGGACGAAGAGGGACGAACGAGACGAATATGATCCAAAGAAGGCCTACGGATCAAATAGGAGGAGGAAGAGGGACGAACGAGACGAACTTGGAACAAAGAAGGCCAACGGATCGAATGGGAGGACGAAGATGGACGAACGAGACGAACATGATCCAAAGAAGGCCTACGGATCAAATGCTAGGACGAAGAGGAACGAACGAGACGAACATGGAACAAAGAAGGCCAACGGATCAAATTGGAGGACGAAGATGGTCGAACGAGAGGAACTTGGTCCAAAGAAGGCCTACGGAACAAATGGGAGGACGAAGAGGGACGAACGAGACGAACTTGGAACAAAGAAGGCCAACGGATCAAATGGGTGGACGAAGAGGGACGAACGAGACGAACATGATCCAAAGAAGGCCTACGGATCAAATAGGAGGAGGAAGAGGGACGAACGAGACGAACATGGAACAAAGAAGGCCAACGGATCAAATGGGAGGACGAAGAGGGACGAACGAGACGAACATGGAACAAAGAAGGCCAACGGATCAAATGGGAGGACGAAGATGGTCGAACGAGAGGAACTTGGTCCAAAGAAGGCCTACGGAACAAATGGGAGGACGAAGAGGGACGAACGAGACGAACTTGGAACAAAGAAGGCCAACGGATCAAATGGGAGGACGAAGAGGGACGAACGAGACGAATATGATCCAAAGAAGGCCTACGGATCAAATAGGAGGAGGAAGAGGGACGAACGAGACGAACATGGAACAAAGAAGGCCAACGGATCAAATGGGAGGACGAAGAGGGACGAACGAGACGAATATGATCCAAAGAAGGCCTACGGATCAAATAGGAGGAGGAAGAGGGACGAACGAGACGAACTTGGAACAAAGAAGGCCAACGGATCGAATGGGAGGACGAAGATGGACGAACGAGACGAACATGATCCAAAGAAGGCCTACGGATCAAATGGTAGGACGAAGAGGAACGAACGAGACGAACATGGAACAAAGAAGGCCAACGGATCAAACGGGAGGACGAAGATGGTCGAACGAGAGGAACTTGGTCCAAATAAGGCCTACGGAACAAATGGGAGGACGAAGAGGGACGAACGAGACGAACTTGGAACAAAGAAGGCCAACGGATCAAATGGGTGGACGAAGAGGGACGAACGAGACGAACATGATCCAAAGAAGGCCTACGGATCAAATAGGAGGAGGAAGAGGGACGAACGAGACGAACATGGAACAAAGAAGGCCAACGGATCAAATGGGAGGACGAAGAGGGACGAACGAGACGAATATGATCCAAAGAAGGCCTACGGATCAAATAGGAGGAGGAAGAGGGACGAACGAGACGAACATGGAACAAAGAAGGCCAACGGATCAAATGGGAGGACGAAGAGGGACGAACGAGACGAACATGATCCAAAGAAGGCCTACGGATCAAATAGGAGGAGGAAGAGGGACGAACGAGACGAACATGGAACAAAGAAGGCCAACGGATCAAATGGGAGGACGAAGAGGGACGAACGAGACGAATATGATCCAAAGAAGGCCTACGGATCAAATAGGAGGACGAAGAGGAACGAACGAGACGAACATGGAACAAAGAAGGCCAACGGATCAAATGGGAGGACGAAGAGGGACGAACGAGACGAATATGATCCAAAGAAGGCCTACGGATCAAATGGTAGGACGAAGAGGAACGAACGAGACGAACGTGGAACAAAGAAGGCCAACGGATCAAATGGGAGGACGAAGAGGGACGAACGAGACGAACTTGGAACAAAGAAGGCCAACGGATCAAATGGGAGGACGAAGAGGGACGAACGAGACGAATATGATCCAAAGAAGGCCTACGGATCAAATAGGAGGAGGAAGAGGGACGAACGAGACGAACATGGAACAAAGAAGGCCAACGGATCAAATGGGAGGACGAAGAGGGACGAACGAGACGAATATGATCCAAAGAAGGCCTACGGATCAAATAGGAGGAGGAAGAGGGACGAACGAGACGAACTTGGAACAAAGAAGGCCAACGGATCGAATGGGAGGACGAAGATGGACGAACGAGACGAACATGATCCAAAGAAGGCCTACGGATCAAATGGTAGGACGAAGAGGAACGAACGAGACGAACATGGAACAAAGAAGGCCAACGGATCAAACGGGAGGACGAAGATGGTCGAACGAGAGGAACTTGGTCCAAATAAGGCCTACGGAACAAATGGGAGGACGAAGAGGGACGAACGAGACGAACTTGGAACAAAGAAGGCCAACGGATCAAATGGGTGGACGAAGAGGGACGAACGAGACGAACATGATCCAAAGAAGGCCTACGGATCAAATAGGAGGAGGAAGAGGGACGAACGAGACGAACATGGAACAAAGAAGGCCAACGGATCAAATGGGAGGACGAAGAGGGACGAACGAGACGAATATGATCCAAAGAAGGCCTACGGATCAAATAGGAGGAGGAAGAGGGACGAACGAGACGAACATGGAACAAAGAAGGCCAACGGATCAAATGGGAGGACGAAGAGGGACGAACGAGACGAATATGATCCAAAGAAGGCCTACGGATCAAATAGGAGGAGGAAGAGGGACGAACGAGACGAACTTGGAACAAAGAAGGCCAACGGATCGAATGGGAGGACGAAGATGGACGAACGAGACGAACATGATCCAAAGAAGGCCTACGGATCAAATGGTAGGACGAAGAGGAACGAACGAGACGAACATGGAACAAAGAAGGCCAACGGATCAAATGGGAGGACGAAGAGGGACGAACGAGACGAATATGATCCAAAGAAGGCCTACGGATCAAATGGTAGGACGAAGAGGAACGAACGAGACGAACATGGAACAAAGAAGGCCAACGGATCAAATGGGACGACGAAGATGGTCGAACGAGAGGAACTTGGTCCAAAGAAGGCCTACGGAACAAATGGGAGGACGAAGAGGGACGAACGAGACGAACTTGGAACAAAGAAGGCCAACGGATCAAATGGGTGGACGAAGAGGGACGAACGAGACGAACATGATCCAAAGAAGGCCTACGGATCAAATAGGAGGAGGAAGAGGGACGAACGAGACGAACATGGAACAAAGAAGGCCAACGGATCAAATGGGAGGACGAAGAGGGACGAACGAGACGAACATGGAACAAAGAAGGCCAACGGATCAAATGGGAGGACGAAGATGGTCGAACGAGAGGAACTTGGTCCAAAGAAGGCCTACGGAACAAATGGGAGGACGAAGAGGGACGAACGAGACGAACTTGGAACAAAGAAGGCCAACGGATCAAATGGGAGGACGAAGAGGGACGAACGAGACGAATATGATCCAAAGAAGGCCTACGGATCAAATAGGAGGAGGAAGAGGGACGAACGAGACGAACTTGGCCCAAAGAAGGCCTACGGATCAAATGGGAGGACGAAGATGGACGAACGAGACGAACTTGGAACAAAGAAGGCCAACGGATCGAATGGGAGGACGAAGATGGACGAACGAGACGAACATGATCCAAAGAAGGCCTACGGATCAAATGGTAGGACGAAGAGGAACGAACGAGACGAACATGGAACAAAGAAGGCCAACGGATCAAATGGGAGGACGAAGATGGTCGAACGAGAGGAACTTGGTCCAAAGAAGGCCTACGGAACAAATGGGAGGACGAAGAGGGACGAACGAGACGAACTTGGAACAAAGAAGGCCAACGGATCAAATGGGTGGACGAAGTTGGACGAACGAGACGAACATGATCCAAAGAAGGCCTACGGTTCAAATGGGACGACGAAGAGGGACGAACGAGACGAACTTGGAACAAAGAAGGCCAACGGATCAAATAGGAGGAGGAAGAGGGACGAACGAGACGAACTTGGCCCAAAGAAGGCCTACGGATCAAATGGTAGGACGAAGAGGGACGAACGAGACGAACTTGGAACAAAGAAGGCCAACGGATCGAATGGGAGGACGAAGATGGACGAACGAGACGAACATGATCCAAAGAAGGCCTACGGATCAAATGGTAGGACGAAGAGGAACGAACGAGACGAACATGGAACAAAGAAGGCCAACGGATCAAACGGGAGGACGAAGATGGTCGAACGAGAGGAACTTGGTCCAAATAAGGCCTACGGAACAAATGGGAGGACGAAGAGGGACGAACGAGACGAACTTGGAACAAAGAAGGCCAACGGATCAAATGGGTGGACGAAGAGGGACGAACGAGACGAACATGATCCAAAGAAGGCCTACGGATCAAATAGGAGGAGGAAGAGGGACGAACGAGACGAACATGGAACAAAGAAGGCCAACGGATCAAATGGGAGGACGAAGAGGGACGAACGAGACGAATATGATCCAAAGAAGGCCTACGGATCAAATAGGAGGAGGAAGAGGGACGAACGAGACGAACATGGAACAAAGAAGGCCAACGGATCAAATGGGAGGACGAAGAGGGACGAACGAGACGAATATGATCCAAAGAAGGCCTACGGATCAAATAGGAGGAGGAAGAGGGACGAACGAGACGAACTTGGAACAAAGAAGGCCAACGGATCGAATGGGAGGACGAAGATGGACGAACGAGACGAACATGATCCAAAGAAGGCCTACGGATCAAATGGTAGGACGAAGAGGAACGAACGAGACGAACATGGAACAAAGAAGGCCAACGGATCAAATGGGAGGACGAAGAGGGACGAACGAGACGAATATGATCCAAAGAAGGCCTACGGATCAAATGGTAGGACGAAGAGGAACGAACGAGACGAACATGGAACAAAGAAGGCCAATGGATCAAATGGGAGGACGAAGAGGGACGAACGAGACGAACTTGGAACAAAGAAGGCCAACGGATCAAATGGGAGGACGAAGAGGGACGAACGAGACGAATATGATCCAAAGAAGGCCTACGGATCAAATAGGAGGAGGAAGAGGGACGAACGAGACGAACATGGAACAAAGAAGGCCAACGGATCAAATGGGAGGACGAAGAGGGACGAACGAGACGAATATGATCCAAAGAAGGCCTACGGATCAAATAGGAGGAGGAAGAGGGACGAACGAGACGAACTTGGAACAAAGAAGGCCAACGGATCGAATGGGAGGACGAAGATGGACGAACGAGACGAACATGATCCAAAGAAGGCCTACGGATCAAATGGTAGGACGAAGAGGAACGAACGAGACGAACATGGAACAAAGAAGGCCAACGGATCAAACGGGAGGACGAAGATGGTCGAACGAGAGGAACTTGGTCCAAATAAGGCCTACGGAACAAATGGGAGGACGAAGAGGGACGAACGAGACGAACTTGGAACAAAGAAGGCCAACGGATCAAATGGGTGGACGAAGAGGGACGAACGAGACGAACATGATCCAAAGAAGGCCTACGGATCAAATAGGAGGAGGAAGAGGGACGAACGAGACGAACATGGAACAAAGAAGGCCAACGGATCAAATGGGAGGACGAAGAGGGACGAACGAGACGAATATGATCCAAAGAAGGCCTACAGATCAAATAGGAGGAGGAAGAGGGACGAACGAGACGAACATGGAACAAAGAAGGCCAACGGATCAAATGGGAGGACGAAGAGGGACGAACGAGACGAATATGATCCAAAGAAGGCCTACGGATCAAATAGGAGGAGGAAGAGGGACGAACGAGACGAACTTGGAACAAAGAAGGCCAACGGATCGAATGGGAGGACGAAGATGGACGAACGAGACGAACATGATCCAAAGAAGGCCTACGGATCAAATGGTAGGACGAAGAGGAACGAACGAGACGAACATGGAACAAAGAAGGCCAACGGATCAAATGGGAGGACGAAGAGGGACGAACGAGACGAATATGATCCAAAGAAGGCCTACGGATCAAATGGTAGGACGAAGAGGAACGAACGAGACGAACATGGAACAAAGAAGGCCAACGGATCAAATGGGACGACGAAGATGGTCGAACGAGAGGAACTTGGTCCAAAGAAGGCCTACGGAACAAATGGGAGGACGAAGAGGGACGGACGAGACGAACTTGGAACAAAGAAGGCCAACGGATCAAATGGGTGGACGAAGAGGGACGAACGAGACGAACATGATCCAAAGAAGGCCTACGGATCAAATAGGAGGAGGAAGAGGGACGAACGAGACGAACATGGAATAAAGAAGGCCAACGGATCAAATGGGAGGACGAAGAGGGACGAACGAGACGAACATGGAACAAAGAAGGCCAACGGATCAAATGGGAGGACGAAGATGGTCGAACGAGAGGAACTTGGTCCAAAGAAGGCCTACGGAACAAATGGGAGGACGAAGAGGGACGAACGAGACGAACTTGGAACAAAGAAGGCCAACGGATCAAATGGGAGGACGAAGAGGGACGAACGAGACGAATATGATCCAAAGAAGGCCTACGGATCAAATAGGAGGAGGAAGAGGGACGAACGAGACGAACTTGGCCCAAAGAAGGCCTACGGATCAAATGGGAGGACGAAGATGGACGAACGAGACGAACTTGGAACAAAGAAGGCCAACGGATCGAATGGGAGGACGAAGATGGACGAACGAGACGAACATGATCCAAAGAAGGCCTACGGATCAAATGGTAGGACGAAGAGGAACGAACGAGACGAACATGGAACAAAGAAGGCCAACGGATCAAATGGGAGGACGAAGATGGTCGAACGAGAGGAACTTGGTCCAAAGAAGGCCTACGGAACAAATGGGAGGACGAAGAGGGACGAACGAGACGAACTTGGAACAAAGAAGGCCAACGGATCAAATGGGTGGACGAAGTTGGACGAACGAGACGAACATGATCCAAAGAAGGCCTACGGTTCAAATGGGACGACGAAGAGGGACGAACGAGACGAACTTGGAACAAAGAAGGCCAACGGATCAAATAGGAGGAGGAAGAGGGACGAACGAGACGAACTTGGCCCAAAGAAGGCCTACGGATCAAATGGGAGGACGAAGATGGACGAACGAGACGAACTTGGAACAAAGAAGGCCAACGGATCAAATGGGAGGACGAAGAGGGACGAACGAGACGAATATGATCCAAAGAAGGCCTACGGATCAAATAGGAGGAGGAAGAGGGACGAACGAGACGAACATGGAACAAAGAAGGCCAACGGATCAAATGGAAGGACGAAGTGGGACGAACGAGACGAATATGATCCAAAGAAGGCCTACGGAACAAATGGGAGGACGAAGAGGGACGAACGAGACGAACTTGGAACAAAGAAGGCCAACGGATCAAATGGGTGGACGAAGAGGGACGAACGAGACGAACATGATCCAAAGAAGGCCTACGGATCAAATAGGAGGAGGAAGAGGGACGAACGTGACGAACTTGGAACAAAGAAGGCCAACGGATCAAATGGGAGGACGAAGAGGGACGAACGAGACGAATATGATCCAAAGAAGGGCTACGGATCAAATAGGAGGAGGAAGAGGGACGAACGAGACGAACATGGAACAAAGAAGGCCAACGGATCAAATGGGAGGACGAAGAGGGACGAACGAGACGAATATGATCCAAAGAAGGCCTACGGATCAAATAGGAGGAGGAAGAGGGACGAACGAGACGAACTTGGAACAAAGAAGGCCAACGGATCGAATGGGAGGACGAAGATGGACGAACGAGACGAACATGATCCAAAGAAGGCCTACGGATCAAATGGTAGGACGAAGAGGAACGAACGAGACGAACATGGAACAAAGAAGGCCAACGGATCAAATGGGAGGACGAAGATGTTCGTACGAGAGGAACTTGGTCCAAAGAAGGCCTACGGAACAAATGGGAGGACGAAGAGGGACGAACGAGACGAACTTGGCCCAAAGAAGGCCTACGAATCAAATGGGAGGACGAAGATGGACGAACGAGACGAACTTGGAACAAAGAAGGCCAACGGATTGAATGGGAGGACGAAGATGGACGAAAGAGACGAACATGATCCAAAGAAGGCCTACGGATCAAATGGTAGGACGAAGAGGAACGAACGTGAGGAACTTGGAACAAGGAAGGCCAACGGATCAAATGGGAGGACGAAGATGGACGAACGAGACGAACTTGGAACAAAGAAGGCCAACGGATCAAAAGGGTGGACGAAGAGGGACGAACGAGACGAACTTGGCCCAAAGAAGGCCTACGGATCAAATGGGAGGACGAAGATGGACGAACGAGACGAACTTGGTCCAAAGAAGGCCTACGGATCAAATGGGAGGACGAAGATGGACGAACGAGACGAACATGATCCAAAGAAGGCCTACGGATCAAAAAGGAGGAGGAAGAGGGACGAACGAGACGAACTTGGCCCAAAGAAGGCCTACGGATCAAATGGGAGGACGAAGATGGGCGAACGAGACGAACTTGGAACAAAGACGGCCAACGGATCGAATGGGAGGACGAAGATGGACGAACGAGACGAACATGATCCAAAGAAGGCCTACGGATCAAATGGTAGGACGAAGAGGAACGAACGAGACGAACATGGAACAAAGAAGGCCAACGGCTCAAATGGGAGGACGAAGATGGTCGAACGAGAGGAACTTGGTCCAAAGAAGGCCTACGGAACAATTGGGAGGACGAAGAGGGACGAACGAGACGAACTTGGAACAAAGAAGGCCAACGGATCAAATGGGTGGACGAAGATGGACGAACGAGAGGAACTTGGTCCAAAGAAGGCTTACGGAACAAATGGGAGGACGAAGAGGGACGAACGAGACGAACTTGGAACAAAGAAGGCCAACGGATCAAATGGGAGGACGAAGATGTTCGTACGAGAGGAACTTGGTCCAAAGAAGGCCTACGGAACAAATGGGAGGACGAAGAGGGACGAACGAGACGAACTTGGAACAAAGAAGGCCAACGGATTGAATGGGAGGACGAAGATGGACGAAAGAGACGAACATGATCCAAAGAAGGCCTACGGATCAAATGGTAGGACGAAGAGGAACGAACGTGAGGAACTTGGAACAAGGAAGGCCAACGGATCAAATGGGAGGACGAAGATGGACGAACGAGAGGAACTTGGTCCAAAGTAGGCCTACGGAACAAATGGGAGGACGAAGAGGGACGAACGAGACGAACTTGGAACAAAGAAGGCCAACGGATCAAAAGGGTGGACGAAGAGGGACGAACGAGACGAACTTGGCCCAAAGAAGGCCTACGGATCAAATGGGAGGACGAAGATGGACGAACGAGACGAACTTGGTCCAAAGAATGCCTACGGATCAAATAGGAGGAGGAAGAGGGACGAACGAGACGAACATGGAACAAAGAAGGCCAACGGATCAAATGGGAGGACGAAGAGGGACGAACGAGACGAATATGATCCAAAGAAGGCCTACGGATCAAATAGGAGGAGGAAGATGGACGAACGAGACGAACATGAACCAAATAAGGCCTACGGATCAAATAGGAGGAGGAAGAGGGGCCAACGAGACGAACTTGGAACAAAGAAGGCCAACGGATCAAATAGGAGGAGGAAGAGGGACGAACGAGACGATCTTGGCCCAAAGAAGGCCTACGGATCAAATGGGAGGACGAAGATGGACGAACGAGACGAACTTGGTCCAAAGAAGGCCTACGCATCAAATGGGAGGACGAAAAGGGACGAACGAGACGAACTTGGAACAAAGAAGGCCAACGGATCAAATGGGAGGACGAAGAGGGACGAACGAGACGAATATGATCCAAAGAAGGCCTACGGATCAAATAGGAGGAGGAAGAGGGACGAACGAGACGAACTTGGCCCAAAGAAGGCCTACGGATCAAATGGGAGGACGAAGATGGACGAACGAGACGAACTTGGAACAAAGAAGGCCAACGGATCGAATGGGAGGACGAAGATGGACGAACGAGACGAACATGATCCAAAGAAGGCCTACGGATCAAATGGTAGGACGAAGAGGAACGAACGAGACGAACATGGAACAAAGAAGGCCAACGGATCAAATGGGAGGACGAAGATGGTCGAACGAGAGGAACTTGGTCCAAAGAAGGCCTACGGAACAAATGGGAGGACGAAGAGGGACGAACGAGACGAACTTGGAACAAAGAAGGCCAACGGATCAAATGGGTGGACGAAGAGGGACGAACGAGACGAACATGATCCAAAGAAGGCCTACGGATCAAATGGGAGGACGAAGAGGGACGAACGAGACGAACTTGGAACAAAGAAGGCCAACAGATCAAATAGGAGGAGGAAGAGGGACGAACGAGACGAACTTGGCCCAAAGAAGGCCTACGGATCAAATGGGAGGACGAAGATGGACGAACGAGACGAACTTGGAACAAAGAAGGCCAACGGATTGAATGGGAGGACGAAGATGGACGAAAGAGACGAACATGATCCAAAGAAGGCCTACGGATCAAATGGTAGGACGAAGAGGAACGAACGTGAGGAACTTGGAACAAGGAAGGCCAACGGATCAAATGGGAGGACGAAGATGGACGAACGAGAGGAACTTGGTCCAAAGTAGGCCTACGGAACAAATGGGAGGACGAAGAGGGACGAACGAGACGAACTTGGAACAAAGAAGGCCAACGGATCAAAAGGGTGGACGAAGAGGGACGAACGAGACGAACTTGGCCCAAAGAAGGCCTACGGATCAAATGGGAGGACGAAGATGGACGAACGAGACGAACTTGGTCCAAAGAATGCCTACGGATCAAATGGGAGGACGAAAAGGGACGAACGAGACGAACTTGGAACAAAGAAGGCCAACGGATCAAATGGGAGGACGAAGATGGACGAACGAGACGAACATGATCCAAAGAAGGCCTACGGATCAAATAGGAGGAGGAAGAGGGACGAACGAGACGAACTTGGCCCAAAGAAGGCCTACGGATCAAATGGGAGGACGAAGATGGACGAACGAGACGAACTTGGAACAAAGAAGGCCAACGGATCGAATGGGAGGACGAAGATGGACGAACGAGACGAACATGATCCAAAGAAGGCCTACGGATCAAATGGTAGGACGAAGAGGAACGAACGAGACGAACATGGAACAAAGAAGGCCAACGGATCAAATGGGAGGACGAAGATGGTCGAACAAGAGGAACTTGGTCCAAAGAAGGCCTACGGAACAAATGGGAGGACGAAGAGGGACGAACGAGACGAACTTGGAACAAAGAAGGCCAACGGATCAAATGGGTGGACGAAGAGGGACGAACGAGACGAACATGATCCAAAGAAGGCCTACGGATCAAATGGGAGGACGAAGAGGGACGAACGAGACGAACTTGGAACAAAGAAGGCCAACGGATCAAATAGGAGGAGGAAGAGGGACGAACGAGACGAACTTGGCCCAAAGAAGGCCTACGGATCAAATGGGAGGACGAAGATGGACGAACGAGACGAACTTGGTCCAAAGAAGGCCTACGGATCAAATAGGAGGAGGAAGAGGGACGAACGAGACGAACATGATCCAAGTAAGGCCTACGGATCAAATAGGAGGAGGAAGAGGGGCGAACGAGACGAACTTGGAACAAAGAAGGCCAACGGATCAAATAGGAGGAGGAAGAGGGACGAACGAGACGATCTTGGCCCAAAGAAGGCCTACGGATCAAATGGGAGGACGAAGATGGACGAACGAGACGAACTTGGTCCAAAGAAGGCCTACGCATCAAATGGGAGGACGAAAAGGGACGAACGAGACGAACTTGGAACAAAGAAGGCCAACGGATCAAATGGGAGGACGAACGAGACGAATATGATCCAAAGAAGGCCTACGGATCATATAGGAGGAGGAAGAGGGACGAACGAGACGAACTTGGCCCAAAGAAGGCCTACGGATCTAATGGGAGGACAAAGATGGACGAACGAGACGAACTTGGAACAAAGAAGGCCAACGGATCGAATGGGAGGACGAAGATGGACGAACGAGACGAACATGATCCAAAGAAGGCCTACGGATCAAATGGTAGGACGAAGAGGAGCGAACGAGACGAACATGGAACAAAGAAGGCCAACGGATCAAATGGGAGGACGAAGATGGTCGAACGAGAGGAACTTGGTCCAAAGAAGGCCTACGGAACAAATGGGAGGCAGAAGAGGGACGAACGAGACGAACTTGGAACAAAGAAGGCCAAAGGATCAAATGGGTGGACGAAGAGGGACGAACGAGACGAACATGATCCAAAGAAGGCGTACGGATCAAATGGGAGGACGAAGAGGGACGAACGAGACGAACTTGGAACAAAGAATGCCAACGGATCAAATAGGAGGAGGAAGAGGGACGAACGAGACGAACTTGGCCCAAAGAAGGCCTACGGATCAAATGGGAGGACGAAGATGGACGAACGAGACGAACTTGGTCCAAAGAAGGCCTACGGATCAAATAGGAGGAGGAAGAGGGACGAACGAGACGAACATGATCCAAATAAGGCCTACGGATCAAATAGGAGGAGGAAGAGGGGCGAACGAGACGAACTTGGAACAAAGAAGGCCAACGGATCAAATAGGAGGAGGAAGAGGGACGAACGAGACGATCTTGGCCCAAAGAAGGCCTACGGATCAAATGGGAGGACGAAGATGGACGAACGAGACGAACTTGGTCCAAAGAAGGCCTACGCATCAAATGGGAGGACGAAAAGGGACGAACGAGACGAACTTGGAACAAAGAAGGCCAACGGATCAAATGGGAGGACGAAGAGGGACGAACGAGACGAATATGATCCAAAGAAGGCCTACGGATCAAATAGGAGGAGGAAGAGGGACGAACGAGACGAACTTGGCCCAAAGAAGGCCTACGGATCAAATGGGAGGACGAAGATGGACGAACGAGACGAACTTGGAACAAAGAAGGCCAACGGATCGAATGGGAGGACGAAGATGGACGAACGAGACGAACATGATCCAAAGAAGGCCTACGGATCAAATGGTAGGACGAAGAGGAACGAACGAGACGAACATGGAACAAAGAAGGCCAACGGATCAAATGGGAGGACGAAGATGGTCGAACGAGAGGAACTTGGTCCAAAGAAGGCCTACGGAACAAATGGGAGGACGAAGAGGGACGAACGAGACGAACTTGGAACAAAGAAGGCCAACGGATCAAATGGGTGGACGAAGAGGGACGAACGAGACGAACATGATCCAAAGAAGGCCTACGGATCAAATGGGAGGACGAAGAGGGACGAACGAGACGAACTTGGAACAAAGAAGGCCAACGGATCAAATAGGAGGAGGAAGAGGGACGAACGAGACGAACTTGGCCCAAAGAAGGCCTACGGATCAAATGGGAGGACGAAGATGGACGAACGAGACGAACTTGGAACAAAGAAGGCCAACGGATTGAATGGGAGGACGAAGATGGACGAAAGAGACGAACATGATCCAAAGAAGGCCTACGGATCAAATGGTAGGACGAAGAGGAACGAACGTGAGGAACTTGGAACAAGGAAGGCCAACGGATCAAATGGGAGGACGAAGATGGACGAACGAGAGGAACTTGGTCCAAAGTAGGCCTACGGAACAAATGGGAGGACGAAGAGGGACGAACGAGACGAACTTGGAACAAAGAAGGCCAACGGATCAAAAGGGTGGACGAAGAGGGACGAACGAGACGAACTTGGCCCAAAGAAGGCCTACGGATCAAATGGGAGGACGAAGATGGACGAACGAGACGAACTTGGTCCAAAGAATGCCTACGGATCAAATGGGAGGACGAAAAGGGACGAACGAGACGAACTTGGAACAAAGAAGGCCAACGGATCAAATGGGAGGACGAAGATGGACGAACGAGACGAACATGATCCAAAGAAGGCCTACGGATCAAATAGGAGGAGGAAGAGGGACGAACGAGACGAACTTGGCCCAAAGAAGGCCTACGGATCAAATGGGAGGACGAAGATGGACGAACGAGACGAACTTGGAACAAAGAAGGCCAACGGATCGAATGGGAGGACGAAGATGGACGAACGAGACGAACATGATCCAAAGAAGGCCTACGGATCAAATGGTAGGACGAAGAGGAACGAACGAGACGAACATGGAACAAAGAAGGCCAACGGATCAAATGGGAGGACGAAGATGGTCGAACAAGAGGAACTTGGTCCAAAGAAGGCCTACGGATCAAATGGGAGGACGAAGAGGGACGAACGAGACGAACTTGGAACAAAGAAGGCCAACGGATCAAATAGGAGGAGGAAGAGGGACGAACGAGACGAACTTGGCCCAAAGAAGGCCTACGGATCAAATGGGAGGACGAAGATGGACGAACGAGACGAACTTGGTCCAAAGAAGGCCTACGGATCAAATAGGAGGAGGAAGAGGGACGAACGAGACGAACATGATCCAAATAAGGCCTACGGATCAAATAGGAGGAGGAAGAGGGGCGAACGAGACGAACTTGGAACAAAGAAGGCCAACGGATCAAATAGGAGGAGGAAGAGGGACGAACGAGACGATCTTGGCCCAAAGAAGGCCTACGGATCAAATGGGAGGACGAAGATGGACGAACGAGACGAACTTGGTCCAAAGAAGGCCTACGCATCAAATGGGAGGACGAAAAGGGACGAACGAGACGAACTTGGAACAAAGAAGGCCAACGGATCAAATGGGAGGACGAACGAGACGAATATGATCCAAAGAAGGCCTACGGATCATATAGGAGGAGGAAGAGGGACGAACGAGACGAACTTGGCCCAAAGAAGGCCTACGGATCTAATGGGAGGACAAAGATGGACGAACGAGACGAACTTGGAACAAAGAAGGCCAACGGATCGAATGGGAGGACGAAGATGGACGAACGAGACGAACATGATCCAAAGAAGGCCTACGGATCAAATGGTAGGACGAAGAGGAGCGAACGAGACGAACATGGAACAAAGAAGGCCAACGGATCAAATGGGAGGACGAAGATGGTCGAACGAGAGGAACTTGGTCCAAAGAAGGCCTACGGAACAAATGGGAGGCAGAAGAGGGACGAACGAGACGAACTTGGAACATAGAAGGCCAAAGGATCAAATGGGTGGACGAAGAGGGACGAACGAGACGAACATGATCCAAAGAAGGCGTACGGATCAAATGGGAGGACGAAGAGGGACGAACGAGACGAACTTGGAACAAAGAATGCCAACGGATCAAATAGGAGGAGGAAGAGGGACGAACGAGACGAACTTGGCCCAAAGAAGGCCTACGGATCAAATGGGAGGACGAAGATGGACGAACGAGACGAACTTGGTCCAAAGAAGGCCTACGGATCAAATAGGAGGAGGAAGAGGGACGAACGAGACGAACATGATCCAAATAAGGCCTACGGATCAAATAGGAGGAGGAAGAGGGGCGAACGAGACGAACTTGGAACAAAGAAGGCCAATGGATCAAATAGGAGGAGGAAGAGGGACGAACGAGACGATCTTGGCCCAAAGAAGGCCTACGGATCAAATGGGAGGACGAAGATGGACGAACGAGACGAACTTGGTCCAAAGAAGGCCTACGCATCAAATGGGAGGACGAAAAGGGACGAACGAGACGAACTTGGAACAAAGAAGGCCAACGGATCAAATGGGAGGACGAAGAGGGACGAACGAGACGAATATGATCCAAAGAACGCCTACGGATCAAATAGGAGGAGGAAGAGGGACGAACGAGACGAACATGGAACAAAGAAGGCCAACGGATCAAATGGGAGGACGAAGAGGGACGAACGAGAAGAATATGATCCAAAGAAGGCCTACGGATCAAATAGGAGGAGGAAGAGGGACGAACGAGACGAACTTGGAACAAAGAAGGCCAACGGATCGAATGGGAGGACGAAGATGGACGAACGAGACGAACATGATCCAAAGAAGGCCTACGGATCAAATGGTAGGACGAAGAGGAACGAACGAGACGAACATGGAACAAAGAAGGCCAACGGATCAAATGGGAGGACGAAGATGGTCGAACGAGAGGAACTTGGTCCAAAGAAGGCCTACGAAACAAATGGGAGGACGAAGAGGGACGAACGAGACGAACTTGGAACAAAGAAGGCCAACGGATCAAATGGGAGGACGAAGAGGGACGAACGAGACGAATATGATCCAAAGAAGGCCTACGGATCAAATAGGAGGAGAAAGAGGGACGAACGAGACGAACTTGGAACAAAGAAGGCCAACGGATCGAATGGGAGGACGAAGATGGACGAACGAGACGAACATCATCCAAAGAAGGCCTACGGATCAAATAGGAGGAGGAAGAGGGACGAACGAGACGAACATGGAACAAAGATGGCCAACGGATCAAATGGGAGGACGAAGAGGGACGAACGAGACGAATATGATCCAAAGAAGGCCTACGGATCAAATAGGAGGAGGAAGAGGGACGAACGAGACGAACTTGGAACAAAGAAGGCCAACGGATCGAATGGGAGGACGAAGATGGACGAACGAGACGAACATCATCCAAAGAAGGCCTATGGATCAAATGGTAGGACGAAGAGGAACGAACGAGACGAACATGGAACAAAGAAGGCCAACGGATCAAATGGGAGGACGAAGATGGTCGAACGAGAGGAACTTGGTCCAAAGAAGGCCTACGGAACAAATAGGAGGACGAAGAGGGACGAACGAGACGAACTTGGAACAAAGAAGGCCAACGGATCAAATGGGTGGACGAAGAGGGACGAACGAGACGAACATGATCCAAAGAAGGCCTACGGATCAAATAGGAGGAGGAAGAGGGACGAAGGAGACGAACTTGGCCCAAAGAAGGCCTACGGATCAAATGGGAGGACGAAGATGGACGAACGAGACGAACTTGGTCCAAAGAAGGCCTACGGATCAAATCGGAGGAGGAAGAGGGACGAACGAGACGAACTTGGAACAAAGAAGGCCAACGGATCAAATGGGAGGACGAAGTTGGACGAACGAGACGAATATGATCCAAAGAAGGCCTACGGATCAAATAGGAGGAGGAAGAGGGACGAACGAGACGAACTTGGAACAAAGAAGGCCAACGGATCGAATGGGAGGACGAAGATGGACGAACGAGACGAACATCATCCAAAGAAGGCCTATGGATCAAATGGTAGGACGAAGAGGAACGAACGAGACGAACATGGAACAAAGAAGGCCAACGGATCAAATGGGAGGACGAAGATGGTCGAACGAGAGGAACTTGGTCCAAAGAAGGCCTACGGAACAAATAGGAGGACGAAGAGGGACGAACGAGACGAACTTGGAACAAAGAAGGCCAACGGATCAAATGGGTGGACGAAGAGGGACGAACGAGACGAACATGATCCAAAGAAGGCCTACGGATCAAATAGGAGGAGGAAGAGGGACGAAGGAGACGAACTTGGCCCAAAGAAGGCCTACGGATCAAATGGGAGGACGAAGATGGACGAACGAGACGAACTTGGTCCAAAGAAGGCCTACGGATCAAATCGGAGGAGGAAGAGGGACGAACGAGACGAACTTGGAACAAAGAAGGCCAACGGATCAAATGGGAGGACGAAGTTGGACGAACGAGACGAACTTGATCCAAAGAACGCCTACGGATCAAATGGGAGGACGAAGAGGGACGAACGAGACGAACTTGGAACAAAGAAGGCCAACGGATCGAATGGGAGGACGAAGATGGACGAACGAGACGAACATGATCCAAAGAAGGCCTACGGATCAAATGGGAGGACGAAGAGGAACGAACGAGACGAACTTGGAACGAAGAAGGCCAACGGATCAAATGGGAGGACGAAGAGGGACGAACGAGACGAACTTGGTCCAAAGAAGGCCTACAAATCAAATGGGAGGACGAAAAGGGACGAACGAGACGAACTTGGAACAAAGAAGGCAGACGGATCAAATGGGAGGACGAAGAGGGACGAACGAGACGAATATGATCCAAAGAAGGCCTACGGATCAAATAGGAGGAGGAAGAGGGACGAACGAGACGAACATGGAACAAAGAAGGCCAACGGATCAAATGGGAGGACGAAGTTGGACGAACGAGACGAACATGATCCAAAGAAGGCCTACGGATCAAATGGGAGGACGAAGAGGGACGAACGATACGAACTTGGAACAAAGAAGGCCGACGGATCAAATGGGAGGACGAAGAGGGACGAACGAGACGAATATGATCCAAAGAAGGCCTACGGATCAAATAGGAGGAGGAAGAGGGATGAACGAGACGAACATGGAACAAAGAAGGCCAACGAATCAAATGGGAGGACGAAGTTGGACGAACGAGAGGAACTTGGTCCAAAGTAGGCCTACGGAACAAATGGGAGGACGAAGAGGGACGAACGAGACGAACTTGGAACAAAGAAGGCCGACGGATCAAATGGGAGGACGAAGAGGGACGAACGAGACGAATATGATCCAAAGAAGGCCTACGGATCAAATAGGAGGAGGAAGAGGGACGAACGAGACGAACATGGAACAAAGAAGGCCAACGGATCAAATGGGAGGACGAAGTTGGACGAACGAGACGAACATGATCCAAAGAAGGCCTACGGATCAAATGGGAGGACGAAGAGGGACGAACGAGACGAACATGATCCAAAGAATGCCTACGGATCAAATAGGAGGAGGAAGATGGACGAACGAGACGAACTTGGCCCAAAGAAGGCCTACGGATCAAATGGGAGGACGAAGATGGACGAACGAGACGAACTTGGTCCAAAGAAGGTCTACGGATCAAATAGGAGGAGGAAGAGGGACGAACGAGACGAACTTGGAACAAAGAAGGCCAACGGATCGAATGGGAGGACGAAGATGGACGAACGAGACGAACATGATCCAAAGAAGGCCTACGGATCAAATGGTAGGACGAAGAGGAACGAACGAGACGAACATGGAACAAAGAAGGCCAACGGATAAAATGGGAGGACGAAGATGGTCGAACGAGAGGAACTTGGTCCAAAGGCCTACGGAACAAATGGGAGGACGAAGAGGGACGAACGAGACGAACTTGGAACAAAGAAGGCCAACGGATCAAATGGGAGGACGAAGAGGGACGAACGAGACGAATATGATCCAAAGAAGGCCTACGGATCAAATAGGAGGAGGAAGAGGGACGAACGAGACGAACATGGAATAAAGAAGGCCAACGGATCAAATGGGAGGACGAAGAGGGACGAACGAGACGAATATGATCCAAAGAAGGCCTACGGATCAAATAGGAGGAGAAAGAGGGACGAACGAGACGAACTTGGAACAAAGAAGGCCAACGGATCGAATGGGAGGACGAAGATGGACGAACGAGACGAACATCATCCAAAGAAGGCCTACGGATCAAATAGGAGGAGGAAGAGGGACGAACGAGACGAACATGGAACAAAGATGGCCAACGGATCAAATGGGAGGACGAAGAGGGACGAACGAGACGAATATGATCCAAAGAAGGCCTACGGATCAAATAGGAGGAGGAAAAGGGACGAACGAGACGAACTTGGAACAAAGAAGGCCAACGGATCGAATGGGAGGACGAAGATGGACGAACGAGACGAACATCATCCAAAGAAGGCCTATGGATCAAATGGTAGGACGAAGAGGAACGAACGAGACGAACATGGAACAAAGAAGGCCAACGGATCAAATGGGAGGACGAAGATGGTCGAACGAGAGGAACTTGGTCCAAAGAAGGCCTACGGAACAAATAGGAGGACGAAGAGGGACGAACGAGACGAACTTGGAACAAAGAAGGCCAACGGATCAAATGGGTGGACGAAGAGGGACGAACGAGACGAACATGATCCAAAGAAGGCCTACGGATCAAATAGGAGGAGGAAGAGGGACGAAGGAGACGAACTTGGCCCAAAGAAGGCCTACGGATCAAATGGGAGGACGAAGATGGACGAACGAGACGAACTTGGTCCAAAGAAGGCCTACGGATCAAATCGGAGGAGGAAGAGGGACGAACGAGACGAACTTGGAACATAGAAGGCCAACGGATCAAATGGGAGGACGAAGTTGGACGAACGAGACGAACTTGATCCAAAGAACGCCTACGGATCAAATGGGAGGACGAAGAGGGACGAACGAGACGAACTTGGAACAAAGAAGGCCAACGGATCGAATGGGAGGACGAAGATGGACGAACGAGACGAACATGATCCAAAGAAGGCCTACGGATCAAATGGGAGGACGAAGAGGAACGAACGAGACGAACTTGGAACGAAGAAGGCCAACGGATCAAATGGGAGGACGAAGAGGGACGAACGAGACGAACTTGGTCCAAAGAAGGCCTACAAATCAAATGGGAGGACGAAAAGGGACGAACGAGACGAACTTGGAACAAAGAAGGCAGACGGATCAAATGGGAGGACGAAGAGGGACGAACGAGACGAATATGATCCAAAGAAGGCCTACGGATCAAATAGGAGGAGGAAGAGGGACGAACGAGACGAACATGGAACAAAGAAGGCCAACGGATCAAATGGGATGACGAAGTTGGACGAACGAGACGAACATGATCCAAAGAAGGCCTACGGATCAAATGGGAGGACGAAGAGGGACGAACGATACGAACTTGGAACAAAGAAGGCCGACGGATCAAATGGGAGGACGAAGAGGGACGAACGAGACGAATATGATCCAAAGAAGGCCTACGGATCAAATAGGAGGAGGAAGAGGGATGAACGAGACGAACATGGAACAAAGAAGGCCAACGAATCAAATGGGAGGACGAAGTTGGACGAACGAGAGGAACTTGGTCCAAAGTAGGC
Source organism: Glycyrrhiza uralensis (assembly GCA_030159175.1). Lineage (NCBI taxonomy): Eukaryota > Viridiplantae > Streptophyta > Magnoliopsida > Fabales > Fabaceae > Glycyrrhiza > Glycyrrhiza uralensis. Next base: position 13,972,224 of record BRZY01000008.1, on the reverse strand, counting down.
CTACGGAACAAATGGGAGGACGAAGAGGGACGAACGAGACGAACTTGGAACAAAGAAGGCCAACGGATCAAAAGGGTGGACGAAGAGGGACGAACGAGACGAACTTGGCCCAAAGAAGGCCTACGGATCAAATGGGAGGACGAAGATGGACGAACGAGACGAACTTGGTCCAAAGAAGGCCTACGGATCAAATGGGAGGACGAAGAGGAACGAACGAGACGAACTTGGAACAAAGAAGGCCAACGGATCAAATGGGAGGACGAAGAGGAACGAACGAGACGAACTTGGAACAAAGAAGGCCTACGGATCAAATGGGAGGACGAAGAGGAACGAACGAGACGAACTTGGAACAAAGAAGGCCAACGGATCAAATGGGAGGACGACGAGGGACGAACGAGACGAACAGGGCCCAAAGAAGGCCTACGGATCAAATGGGAGGACGAAGATGGACGAACGAGACGAACTTGGTCCAAAGAAGGCCTACGCATCAAATGGGAGGACGAAAAGGGACGAACGAGACGAACTTGGAACAAAGAAGGCCGACGGATCAAATGGGAGGACGAAGAGGGACGAACGAGACGAATATGATCCAAAGAAGGCCTACGGATCAAATGGGAGGACGAAGAGGGACGAACAATACGAACTTGGAACAAAGAAGGCCAACGGATTGAATGGGAGGACGAACGAGACGAACATGATCCAAAGAAGGCCTACGGATCAAATAGTAGGACGAAGAGGGACGAACGAGACGAACTTGGAACAAAGAAGGCCAACGGATCAAATGGGAGGACGAAGTTGGACGAACGAGACGAACTTGATCCAAAGAAGGCCTACGGATCAAATGGGAGGACGAAGATGGACGAACGAGACGAACTTGGAACAAAGAAGGCCAACGGATCGAATGGGAGGACGAAGACGGACGAACGAGACGAACATGATCCAAAGAAGGCCTACGGATCAAATAGGAGGAGGAAGAGGGGCGAACGAGACGAACTTGGAACAAAGAAGGCCAACGGATCAAATAGGAGGATGAGGAGGGACGAACGAGACGATCTTGGCCCAAAGAAGGCCTACGGATCAAATGGGAGGACGAAGATGGACGAACGAGACGAACTTGGTCCAAAGAAGGCCTACGCATCAAATGGGAGGACGAAAAGGGACGAACGAGACGAACTTGGAACAAAGAAGGCCAACGGATCAAATGGGAGGACGAAGAGGGACGAACGAGACGAATATGATCCAAAGAAGGCCTACGGATCAAATAGGAGGAGGAAGAGGGACGAACGAGACGAACATGGAACAAAGAAGGCCAACGGATCAAATGGGAGGACGAAGAGGGACGAACGAGACGAACTTGGAACAAAGAAGGCCAACGGATCGAATGGGAGGACGAAGATGGACGAACGAGACGAACATGATCCAAAGAAGGCCTACGGATCAAATGGGAGGAGCAAGAGGAACGAACGAGACGAACTTGGAACAAAGAAGGCCAACGGATCAAATGGGAGGACGAAGAGGGACGAACGAGACGAACATGATCCAAAGAAGGCCTACGGATCAAATGGTAGGACGAAGAGGGACGAACGAGACGAACTTGGAACAAAGAAGGCCAACGGATCGAATGGGAGGACGAAGATGGACGAACGAGACAAACATGATCCAAAGAAGGCCTAGGGATCAAATGGGAGGACGAAGAGGGACGAACGAGACGAACTTGGAACAAAGAAGGCCAACGGATCAAATAGGAGGACGAAGATGGACGAACGAGAGGAACTTGGTCCAAAGAAGGCCTACGGAACAAATGGGAGGACAAAGACGGACGAACGAGACGAACTTGGAACAAAGAAGACCAACGGATCGAATGGGAGGACAAAGATGGACGAACGAGACGAACATGATCCAAAGAAGGCCTACGGATCAAATGGGAGAACGAAGAGGGACGAACGAGACGAATATGATCCAAAGAAGGCCTACGGATCAAATAGGTGGAGGAAGAGGGACGAACGAGACGAACTTGGAACAAAGAAGGCCAACGGATCAAATGGGAGGACGAAGTTGGACGAACGAGACGAACATGATCCAAAGAAGGCCTACGGATCAAATAGGAGGAGGAAGAGGGACGAACGAGACGAACATGGAACAAAGAAGGCCAACGGATCAAATGGGAGGACGAAGAGGGACGAACGAGACGAACTTGGAACAAAGAAGGCCAACGGATCGAATGGGAGGACGAAGATGGACGAACGAGACGAACATGATCCAAAGAAGGCCTACGGATCAAATGGGAGGAGGAAGAGGAACGAACGAGACGAACTTGGAACAAAGAAGGCCAACGGATCAAATGGGAGGACGAAGAGGGACGAACGAGACGAACATGGCCCAAAGAAGGCCTACGGATCAAATGGGAGGACGAAGATGGATGAACGAGACGAACTTGGTCCAAAGAAGGCCTACGAATCAAATGGGAGGACGAAAAGGGACGAACGAGACGAACTTGGAACAAAGAAGGCCGACGGATCAAATAGGAGGACGAAGAGGGACGAACGAGACATTTATGATCCAAAGGCCTACGGATCAAATAGGTGGAGGAAGAGGGACGAACGAGACGAACTTGGAACAAAGAAGGCCAACGGATCAAATGGGAGGACGAAGTTGGACGAACGAGACGAACATGATCCAAAGAAGGCCTACGGATCAAATGGTAGGACGAAGAGGGACGAACGAGACGAACTTGGAACAAAGAAGGCCAACGGATCGAATGGGAGGACGAAGATGGACGAACGAGACGAACATGATCCAAAGAAGGCCTAGGGATCAAATGGGAGGACGAAGAGGGACGAACGAGACGAACTTGGAACAAAGAAGGCCAACGGATCAAATAGGAGGACGAAGATGGACGAGCGAGAGGAACTTGGTCCAAAGAAGGCCTACGGAACAAATGGGAGGACAAAGACGGACGAACGAGACGAACTTGGAACAAAGAAGACCAACGGATCGAATGGGAGGACGAAGATGGACGAACGAGACGAACATGATCCAAAGAAGGCCTACGGATCAAATGGGAGAACGAAGAGGGACGAACGAGACGAACATGATCCAAAGAAGGCCTACGGATCAAATGGTAGGACGAAGAGGGACAAACAAGACGAACTTGGAACAAAGAAGGCCAACGGATCAAATGGGAGGACGAAGATGGACGAAAGAGAGGAACTTGGTCCAAAGAAGGCCTACGGAACAAATGGGAGGACAAAGTCGGACGAACGAGACGAACTTGGAACAAAGAAGACCAACGGATCGAATGGGAGGACGAAGATGGACGAACGAGACGAACATGATCCAAAGAAGGCCTACAGATCAAATGGTAGGACGAAGAGGGACGAACGAGACGAACTTGGAACAAAGGAGACCAACGGATCGAATGGGAGGACGAAGATGGACGAACGAGACGAACATGATCCAAAGAAGGCCTACGGATCAAATGGTAGGACGAAGAGGGACGAACGAGACGAACATGAACCAAAGAAGGCCTACGGATCAAATGGTAGGACGAAGAGGGCCGAAGATGGACGAACGAGAGGAACTTGGTCCAAAGAAGGCCTACGGAACAAATGGGAGGACAAAGACGGACGAACGAGACGAACTTGGAACAAAGATGACCAACGGATCGAATGGGAGGACGAAGATGGACGAACGAGACGAACATGATCCAAAGAAGGCCTACGGATCAAATGGTAGGACGAAGAGGGACGAACGAGACGAACTTGGAACAAAGAAGGCCAACGGATCAAATGGGAGGACGAAGATGGACGAACGATAGGAACTTTGTCCAAAGAAGGCCTACGAAACAAATGGGAGGACGAAAAGGGACGAACGAGACGAACTTGGAACAAAGAAGACCAACGGATCGAATGGGAGGACGAAGATGGACGAACGAGACGAACATGATCTAAAGAAGGCCTACGGATCAAATGGTAGGACGAAGAGGGACGAACGAGACGAACTTGGAACAAAGAAGGCCAACGGATCAAATGGGAGGACGAAGATGGACGAACGAGAAGAACTTGGTCCAAAGGAGGCCTACGGAACAAATGGGATGACGAAGAGGGACGAACGAGACGAACTTGGAACAAAGAAGGCCAACGGATCAAATGGGAGGACGAAAAGGGACGAACGAGAGGAACTTGGAACAAAGCAGGCCAACGGATCAAATGGGAGGACGAAGATGGACGAACGAGACGAACATGATCCAAAGAAGGCCTACGGATCAAATGGAAGGACGAAGATGAACGAACGAGACGAACTTGATCCAAAGAGGGCCTACGGATCAAATGGTAGGACGAAGAGGGACGAACGAGACGAACATGGAACAAAGAAGGCCAACGGATCAAATGGGAGGACGAAGAGGGACGAAGGAGACGAACTTGGAACGAAGAAGGCCAACGGATCAAATGGGAGGACGAAGATGGACGAACGAGACGAACATGATCCAAAGAAGGCCTACGGATCAAATGGTAGGACGAAGAGGGCCGAAGAGACGAACTTGGAACAAAGAAGGCCAACGGATCAAATGGGAGGACGAAGATGGACGAACGAGACGAACATGATCCAAAGAAGGCCTACGGATCAAATGGTAGGACGAAGAGGGACGAACGAGACGAACATGAACCAAAGAAGGCCTACGGATCAAATGGTAGGACGAAGAGGGCCGAAGATGGACGAACGAGAGGAACTTGGTCCAAAGAAGGCCTACGGAACAAATGGGAGGACAAAGACGGACGAACGAGACGAACTTGGAACAAAGAAGACCAACGGATCGAATGGGAGGACGAAGATGGACGAACGAGACGAACATGATCCAAAGAAGGCCTACGGATCAAATGGTAGGACGAAGAGGGACGAACGAGACGAACTTGGAACAAAGAAGGCCAACGGATCAAATGGGAGGACGAAGATGGACGAACGACAGGAACTTGGTCCAAAGAAGGCCTACGAAACAAATGGGAGGACGAAGAGGGACGAACGAGACGAACTTGGAACAAAGAAGACCAACGGATCGAATGGGAGGACGAAGATGGACGAACGAGACGAACATGATCTAAAGAAGGCCTACAGATCAAATGGTAGGACGAAGAGGGACGAACGAGACGAACTTGGAACAAAGAAGGCCAACGGATCAAATGGGAGGACGAAGATGGACGAACGAGAAGAACTTGGTCCAAAGAAGGCCTACGGAACAAATGGGATGACGAAGAGGGACGAACGAGACGAACTTGGAACAAAGAAGGCCAACGGATCAAATGGGAGGACGAAAAGGGACGAACGAGAGGAACTTGGAACAAAGAAGGCCAACGGATCAAATGGGAGGACGAAGATGGACGAACGAGACGAACATGATCTAAAGAAGGCCTACGGATCAAATGGAAGGACGAAGATGGACGAACGAGACGAACTTGATCCAAAGAGGGCCTACGGATCAAATGGTAGGACGAAGAGGGACGAACGAGACGAACATGGAACAAAGAAGGCCAACGGATCAAATGGGAGGACGAAGAGGGACGAAGGAGACGAACTTGGAATGAAGAAGGCCAACGGATCAAATGGGAGGACGAAGATGGACGAACGAGACGAACATGATCCAAAGAAGGCCTACGGATCAAATGGTAGGACGAAGAGGGCCGAAGAGACGAACTTGGAACAAAGAAGGCCAACGGATCAAATGGGAGGACGAAGATGGACGAACGAGACGAACATGATCCAAAGAAGGCCTACGGATCAAATGGTAGGACGAAGAGGGACGAACGAGACGAACTTGGTCCAAAGAAGGCCTACGGATCAAATGGGAGGACGAATATGGACGAACGAGACCAACTTGGTCCAAAAAATGCCAACGGATCAAATGGGAAGACGAAGATGGACGAACGAGACGAACTTGATCCAAAGAAGGCCTACGGATCAAATGGGAGGACGAAGAGGGACGAACGAGACGAATATGATCCAAAGAAGGCCTACGGATCAAATAGGTGGAGGAAGAGGGACGAACGAGACGAACTTGGAACAAAGAAGGCCAACGGATCAAATGGGAGGACGAAGTTGGACGAACGAGACGAACATGATCCAAAGAAGGCCTACGGATCAAATGGGAGGACGAAGAGGGACGAACGAGACGAACTTGGAACAAAGAAAGCCAACGGATCAAATAGGAGGACGAAGATGGACGAACGAGAGGAATATGATCCAAAGAAGGCCAACGGATCAAATGGGAGGACGAAGAGGGACGAAGGAGACGAACCTGGAACGAAGAAGGCCAACGGATCAAATGGGAGGACGAAGATGGACGAACGAGACGAACATGATCCAAAGAAGGCCTACGGATCAAATGGTAGGACGAAGAGGGCCGAAGAGACGAACTTGGAACAAAGAAGGCCAACGGATCAAATGGGAGGGCGAAGATGGACGAACGAGACGAACATGATCCAAAGAAGGCCTACGGATCAAATGGTAGGACGAAGAGGGACGAACGAGACGAACATGAACCAAAGAAGGCCTACGGATCAAATGGTAGGACGAAGAGGGCCGAAGATGGACAAACGAGAGGAACTTGGTCCAAAGAAGGCCTACGGAACAAATGGGAGGACAAAGACGGACGAACGAGACGAACTTGGAACAAAGAAGACCAACGGATCGAATGGGAGGACGAAGATGGACGAACGAGACGAACATGATCCAAAGAAGGCCTACGGATCAAATGGTAGGACGAAGAGGGACGAACGAGACGAACTTGGAACAAAGAAGGCCAACGGATCAAATGGGAGGACGAAGATGGACGAACGACAGGAACTTGGTCCAAAGAAGGCCTACGAAACAAATGGGAGGACGAAGAGGGACGAACGAGACGAACTTGGAACAAAGAAGACCAACGGATCGAATGGGAGGACGAAGATGGACGAACGAGACGAACATGATCTAAAGAAGGCCTACGGATCAAATGGTAGGACGAAGAGGGACGAACGAGACGAACTTGGAACAAAGAAGGCCAACGGATCAAATGGGAGGACGAAGATGGACGAACGAGAAGAACTTGGTCCAAAGAAGGCCTACGGAACAAATGGGATGACGAAGAGGGACGAACGAGACGAACTTGGAACAAAGAAGGCCAACGGATCAAATGGGAGGACGAAAAGGGACGAACGAGAGGAACTTGGAACAAAGAAGGCCAACGGATCAAATGGGAGGACGAAGATGGACGAACGAGACGAACATGATCCAAAGAAGGCCTACGGATCAAATGGAAGGACGAAGATGGACGAACGAGACGAACTTGATCCAAAGAGGGCCTACGGATCAAATGGTAGGACGAAGAGGGACGAACGAGACGAACATGGAACAAAGAAGGCCAACGGATCAAATGGGAGGACGAAGAGGGACGAAGGAGACGAACTTGGAATGAAGAAGGCCAACGGATCAAATGGGAGGACGAAGATGGACGAACGAGACGAACATGATCCAAAGAAGGCCTACGGATCAAATGGTAGGACGAAGAGGGCCGAAGAGACGAACTTGGAACAAAGAAGGCCAACGGATCAAATGGGAGGACGAAGATGGACGAACGAGACGAACATGATCCAAAGAAGGCCTACGGATCAAATGGTAGGACGAAGAGGGACGAACGAGACGAACTTGGTCCAAAGAAGGCCTACGGATCAAATGGGAGGACGAATATGGACGAACGAGACCAACTTGGTCCAAAAAATGCCAACGGATCAAATGGGAAGACGAAGATGGACGAACGAGACGAACTTGATCCAAAGAAGGCCTACGGATCAAATGGGAGGACGAAGAGGGACGAACGAGACGAATATGATCCAAAGAAGGCCTACGGATCAAATAGGTGGAGGAAGAGGGACGAACGAGACGAACTTGGAACAAAGAAGGCCAACGGATCAAATGGGAGGACGAAGTTGGACGAACGAGACGAACATGATCCAAAGAAGGCCTACGGATCAAATGGGAGGACGAAGAGGGACGAACGAGACGAACTTGGAACAAAGAAAGCCAACGGATCAAATAGGAGGACGAAGATGGACGAACGAGAGGAACTTGGTCCAAAGAAGGCCTACGGAACAAATGGGAGGACGAAGATGGACGAACGAGACGAACATGATCCAAAGAAGGCCTACGGATCAAATGGAAGGACGAAGATGGACGAACGAGACGAACTTGATCCAAAGAAGGCCTACGGATCAAATGGTAGGACGAAGAGGGACGAACGAGACGAACTTGGAACAAAGAAGGCCAACGGATCGAATGGGAGGACGAAGATGGACGAACGAGACGAACATGATCCAAAGAAGGCCTAGGGATCAAATGGGAGGACGAAGAGGGACGAACGAGACGAACTTGGAACAAAGAAGGCCAACGGATCAAATAGGAGGACGAAGATGGACGAACGAGAGGAACTTAGTCCAAAGAAGGCCTACGGAACAAATGGGAGGACAAAGACGGACGAACGAGACGAACATGGAACAAAGAAGACCAACGGATCGAATGGGAGGACGAAGATGGACGAACGAGACGAACATGATCCAAAGAAGGCCTACGGATCAAATGGGAGAACGAAGAGGGACGAACGAGACGAATATGATCCAAAGAAGGCCTACGGATCAAATAGGTGGAGGAAGAGGGACGAACGAGACGAACTTGGAACAAAGTAGGCCAACGGATCAAATGGGAGGACGAAGTTGGACGAACGAGACGAACAAAATCCAAAGAAGGCCTACGGATCAAATGGGAGGACGAAGAGGGACGAACGAGACGAACTTGGAACAAAGAAGGCCAACGGATCAAATAGGAGGACGAAGATGGACGAACGAGAGGAACTTGGTCCAAAGAAGGCCTACGGAACAAATGGGAGGACAAAGACGGACGAACGAGACGAACTTGGAACAAAGAAGACCAACGGATCGAATGGGAGGACGAAGATGGACGAACGAGACGAACATGATCCAAAGAAGGCCTACGGATCAAATGGTAGGACGAAGAGGGACAAACAAGACGAACTTGGAACAAAGAAGGCCAACGGATCAAATGGGAGGACGAAGATGGACGAACGAGACGAACATGATCCAAAGAAGGCCTACGGATCAAATGGAAGGACGAAGATGGACGAACGAGACGAACTTGATCCAAAGAGGGCCTACGGATCAAATGGTAGGACGAAGAGGGACGAACGAGACGAACATGGAACAAAGAAGGCCAACGGATCAAATGGGAGGACGAAGAGGGACGAAGGAGACGAACTTGGAACGAAGAAGGCCAACGGATCAAATGGGAGGACGAAGATGGACGAACGAGACGAACATGATCCAAAGAAGGCCTACGGATCAAATGGTAGGATGAAGAGGGCCGAAGAGACGAACTTGGAACAAAGAAGGCCAACGGATCAAATGGGAGGACGAAGATGGACGAACGAGACGAACATCATCCAAAGAAGGCCTACGGATCAAATGGTAGGACGAAGAGGGACGAACGAGACGAACTTGGTCCAAAGAAGGCCTACGGATCAAATGGGAGGACGAATATGGACGAACGAGACCAACTTGGTCCAAAAAATGCCAACGGATCAAATGGGAAGACGAAGATGGACGAACGAGACGAACTTGATCCAAAGAAGGCCTACGGATCAAATGGGAGGACGAAGAGGGACTAACGAGACGAATATGATCCAAAGAAGGCCTACGGATCAAATAGGTGGAGGAAGAGGGACGAACGAGACGAACTTGGAACAAAGAAGGCCAACGGATCAAATGGGAGGACGAAGTTGGACGAACGAGACGAACATGATCCAAAGAAGGCCTACGGATCAAATGGGAGGACGAAGAGGGACGAACGAGACGAACTTGGAACAAAGAAGGCCAACGGATCAAATAGGAGGACGAAGATGGACGAACGAGAGGAACTTGGTCCAAAGAAGGCCTACGGAACAAATGGGAGGACGAAGATGGACGAACGAGACGAACATGATCCAAAGAAGGCCTACGGATCAAATGGAAGGACGAAGATGGACGAACGAGACGAACTTGATCCAAAGAAGGCCTACGGATCAAATGGTAGGACGAAGAGGGACGAACGAGACGAACTTGGAACAAAGAAGGCCAACGGATCGAATGGGAGGACGAAGATGGACGAACGAGACGAACATGATCCAAAGAAGGCCTAGGGATCAAATGGGAGGACGAAGAGGGACGAACGAGACGAACTTGGAACAAAGAAGGCCAACGGATCAAATAGGAGGACGAAGATGGACGAATGAGAGGAACTTAGTCCAAAGAAGGCCTACGGAACAAATGGGAGGACAAAGACGGACGAACGAGACGAACTTGGAACAAAGAAGACCAACGGATCGAATGGGTGGACGAAGATGGACGAACGAGACGAACATGATCCAAAGAAGGCCTACGGATCAAATGGGAGGACGAAGAGGGACGAACGAGACGAACTTGGAACAAAGAAGGCCAACGGATCAAATAGGAGGACGAAGATGGACGAACGAGAGGAACTTGGTCCAAAGAAGGCCTACGGAACAAATGGGAGGACAAAGACGGACGAACGAGACGAACTTGGAACAAAGAAGACCAACGGATCGAATGGGAGGACGAAGATGGACGAACGAGACGAACATGATCCAAAGAAGGCCTACGGATCAAATGGTAGGACGAAGAGGGACAAACAAGACGAACTTGGAACAAAGAAGGCCAACGGATCAAATGGGAGGACGAAGATGGACGAACGAGAGGAACTTGGTCAAAAGAAGGCCTACGGATCAAATGGAAGGACGAAGATGGACGAACGAGACGAACTTGATCCAAAGAGGGCCTACGGATCAAATGGTAGGACGAAGAGGGACGAACGAGACGAACATGGAACAAAGAAGGCCAACGGATCAAATGGGAGGACGAAGAGGGACGAAGGAGACGAACTTGGAACGAAGAAGGCCAACGGATCAAATGGGAGGACGAAGATGGACGAACGAGACGAACATGATCCAAAGAAGGCCTACGGATCAAATGGTAGGACGAAGAGGGCCGAAGAGACGAACTTGGAACAAAGAAGGCCAACGGATCAAATGGGAGGACGAAGATGGACGAACGAGACGAACATCATCCAAAGAAGGCCTACGGATCAAATGGTAGGACGAAGAGGGACGAACGAGACGAACTTGGTCCAAAGAAGGCCTACGGATCAAATGGGAGGACGAATATGGACGAACGAGACCAACTTGGTCCAAAAAATGCCAACGGATCAAATGGGAAGACGAAGATGGACGAACGAGACGAACTTGATCCAAAGAAGGCCTACGGATCAAATGGGAGGACGAAGAGGGACGAACGAGACGAATATGATCCAAAGCAGGCCTACGGTTCAAATAGGTGGAGGAAGAGGGACGAACGAGACGAACTTGGAACAAAGAAGGCCAACGGATCAAATGGGAGGACGAAGTTGGACGAACGAGATCCAAAGAAGGCCTACGGATCAAATGGGAGGACGAAGAGGGACGAACGAGACGAACATGGAACAAAGAAGGCCAACGGATCAAATAGGAGGACGAAGATGGACGAACGAGAGGAACTTGGTCCAAAGAAGGCCTACGGAACAAATGGGAGGACGAAGATGGACGAACGAGACGAACATGATCAAAAGAAGGCCTACGGATCAAATGGAAGGACGAAGATGGACGAACGAGACGAACTTGATCCAAAGAAGGCCTACGGATCAAATGGTAGGACGAAGAGGGACGAACGAGACGAACTTGGAACAAAGAAGGCAAACGGATCGAATGGGAGGACGAAGATAGACGAACGAGACGAACATGATCCAAAGAAGGCCTACGGATCAAATGGTAGGACGAAGAGGGACGAACAAGACGAACTTGGAACAAAGAAGGCCAACGGATCAAATGGGAGGACGAAGATGGACGAACGAGAGGAACTTGGTCCAAAGAAGGCCTACGGAACAAATGGGAGGACAAAGACGGACGAACGAGACGAACTTGGAACAAAGAAGACCAACGGATCGAATGGGAGGACGAAGATGGACGAACGAGACGAACATGATCCAAAGAAGGCCTACGGATCAAATGGGAGGACGAAGAGGGACGAACGAGACGAACTTGGAACAAAGAAGGCCAACGGATCAAATGGGAGGATGAAAAGGGACGAACGAGAGGAACTTGGAACAAAGAAGGCCAACGGATCAAATGGGAGGACGAAGATGGACGAACGAGAGGAACTTGGTCCAAAGAAGGCCTACGGAACAAATGGGAGGACAAAGACGGACGAACGAGACGAACTTGGAACAAAGAAGACCAACGGATCGAATGGGAGGACGAAGATGGACGAACGAGACGAACATGATCCAAAGAAGGCCTACGGATCAAATGGTAGGACGAAGAGGGACGAACGAGACGAACTTGGAACAACGAAGGCCAACGAATCGAATGGGAGGACGAAGATGGACGAACGAGACGAACATGATCCAAAGAAGGCCTACGGAACAAATGGGAGGACAAAGACGGACGAACGAGACGAACTTGGAACAAAGAAGACCAACGGATCGAATGGGAGGACGAAGATGGACGAACGAGACGAACATGATCCAAAGAAGGCCTACGGATCAAATGGTAGGACGAAGAGGGACGAACGAGACGAACTTGGAACAAAGGAGACCAACGGATCGAATGGGAGGACGAAGATGGACGAACGAGACGAACATGATCCAAAGAAGGCCTACGGATCAAATGGTAGGACGAAGAGGGACGAACGAGACGAACATGGAACAAAGAAGGCCAACGGATCAAATGGGAGGACGAAGAGGGACGAAGGAGACGAACTTGGAACGAAGAAGGCCAACGGATCAAATGGGAGGACGAAGATGGACGAACGAGACGAACATGAACAAAAGAAGGCCTACGGATCAAATGGTAGGACGAAGAGGGCCGAAGATGGACGAACGAGAGGAACTTGGTCCAAAGAAGGCCTACGGAACAAATGGGAGGACGAAGAGGGACGAACGAGACGAACTTGGAACAAAGAAGGCCAACAGATCGAGTGGGAGGACGAAGATGGACGAACGAGACGAACATGATCCAAAGAAGGCCTACGGATCAAATGGGAGGACGAAGAGGGACGAACGAGACGAACTTGGAACAAAGAAGGCCAACGGATCAAATAGGAGGACGAAGATGGACGAACAAGACGAACTTGGTCCAAAGAAGGCCTACGGAACAAATGGGAGGACAAAGACGGACGAACGAGACGAACTTGGAACAAAGAAGGCCAACGGATCGAATGGGAGGACGAAGATAGACGAACGAGACGAACATGATCCAAAGAAGGCCTACGGATCAAATGGTAGGACGAAGAGGGACGAACAAGACGAACTTGGAACAAAGAAGGCCAACGGATCAAATGGGAGGACGAAGATGGACGAACGAGAGGAACTTGGTCCAAAGAAGGCCTACGGAACAAATGGGAGGACAAAGACGGACGAACGAGACGAACTTGGAACAAAGAAGACCAACGGATCGAATGGGAGGACGAAGATGGACGAACGAGACGAACATGATCCAAAGAAGGCCTACGGATCAAATGGTAGGACGAAGAGGGACGAACGAGACGAACTTGGAACAACGAAGGCCAACGAATCGAATGGGAGGACGAAGATGGACGAACGAGACGAACATGATCCAAAGAAGGCCTACGGAACAAATGGGAGGACAAAGACGGACGAACGAGACGAACTTGGAACAAAGAAGACCAACGGATCGAATGGGAGGACGAAGATGGACGAACGAGACGAACATGATCCAAAGAAGGCCTACGGATCAAATGGTAGGACGAAGAGGGACGAACGAGACGAACTTGGAACAAAGGAGACCAACGGATCGAATGGGAGGACGAAGATGGACGAACGAGACGAACATGATCCAAAGAAGGCCTACGGATCAAATGGTAGGACGAAGAGGGACGAACGAGACGAACATGGAACAAAGAAGGCCAACGGATCAAATGGGAGGACGAAGAGGGACGAAGGAGACGAACTTGGAACGAAGAAGGCCAACGGATCAAATGGGAGGACGAAGATGGACGAACGAGACGAACATGAACAAAAGAAGGCCTACGGATCAAATGGTAGGACGAAGAGGGCCGAAGATGGACGAACGAGAGGAACTTGGTCCAAAGAAGGCCTACGGAACAAATGGGAGGACAAAGACGGACGAACGAGACGAACTTGGAACAAAGAAGACCAACGGATCGAATGGGAGGACGAAGATGGACGAACGAGACGAACATGATCCAAAGAAGGCCTACGGATCAAATGGGAGGACGAAGAGGGACGAACGAGACGAACTTGGAACAAAGAAGGCCAACGGATCAAATAGGAGGACGAAGATGGACGAACGAGAGGAACTTGGTCCAAAAAAGGCCTACGGAACAAATGGGAGGACAAAGACGGACGAACGAGACGAACTTGGAACAAAGAAGACCAACGGATCGAATGGGAGGACGAAGATGGACGAACGAGACGAACATGATCCAAAGAAGGCCTACGGATCAAATGGGAGGACGAAGAGGGACGAACGAGACGAACTTGGAACAAAGAAGGCCAACGGATCAAATGGGAGGATGAAAAGGGACGAACGAGAGGAACTTGGAACAAAGAAGGCCAACGGATCAAATGGGAGGACGAAGATGGACGAACGAGAGGAACTTGGTCCAAAGAAGGCCTACGGAACAAATGGGAGGACAAAGACGGACGAACGAGACGAACTTGGAACAAAGAAGACCAACGGATCGAATGGGAGGACGAAGATGGACGAACGAGACGAACATGATCCAAAGAAGGCCTACGGATCAAATGGTAGGACGAAGAGGGACGAACGAGACGAACTTGGAACAACGAAGGCCAACGAATCGAATGGGAGGACGAAGATGGACGAACGAGACGAACATGATCCAAAGAAGGCCTACGGAACAAATGGGAGGACAAAGACGGACGAACGAGACGAACTTGGAACAAAGAAGACCAACGGATCGAATGGGAGGACGAAGATGGACGAACGAGACGAACATGATCCAAAGAAGGCCTACGGATCAAATGGTAGGACGAAGAGGGACGAACGAGACGAACTTGGAACAAAGGAGACCAACGGATCGAATGGGAGGACGAAGATGGACGAACGAGACGAACATGATCCAAAGAAGGCCTACGGATCAAATGGTAGGACGAAGAGGGACGAACGAGACGAACATGGAACAAAGAAGGCCAACGGATCAAATGGGAGGACGAAGAGGGACGAAGGAGACGAACTTGGAACGAAGAAGGCCAACGGATCAAATGGGAGGACGAAGATGGACGAACGAGACGAACATGAACAAAAGAAGGCCTACGGATCAAATGGTAGGACGAAGAGGGCCGAAGATGGACGAACGAGAGGAACTTGGTCCAAAGAAGGCCTACGGAACAAATGGGAGGACGAAGAGGGACGAACGAGACGAACTTGGAACAAAGAAGGCCAACAGATCGAGTGGGAGGACGAAGATGGACGAACGAGACGAACATGATCCAAAGAAGGCCTACGGATCAAATGGGAGGACGAAGAGGGACGAACGAGACGAACTTGGAACAAAGAAGGCCAACGGATCAAATAGGAGGACGAAGATGGACGAACGAGACGAACTTGGTCCAAAGAAGGCCTACGGAACAAATGGGAGGACAAAGACGGACGAACGAGACGAACTTGGAACAAAGAAGGCCAACGGATCGAATGGGAGGACGAAGATAGACGAACGAGACGAACATGATCCAAAGAAGGCCTACGGATCAAATGGTAGGACGAAGAGGGACGAACAAGACGAACTTGGAACAAAGAAGGCCAACGGATCAAATGGGAGGACGAAGATGGACGAACGAGAGGAACTTGGTCCAAAGAAGGCCTACGGAACAAATGGGAGGACAAAGACGGACGAACGAGACGAACTTGGAACAAAGAAGACCAACGGATCGAATGGGAGGACGAAGATGGACGAACGAGACGAACATGATCCAAAGAAGGCCTACGGATCAAATGGTAGGACGAAGAGGGACGAACGAGACGAACTTGGAACAACGAAGGCCAACGAATCGAATGGGAGGACGAAGATGGACGAACGAGACGAACATGATCCAAAGAAGGCCTACGGAACAAATGGGAGGACAAAGACGGACGAACGAGACGAACTTGGAACAAAGAAGACCAACGGATCGAATGGGAGGACGAAGATGGACGAACGAGACGAACATGATCCAAAGAAGGCCTACGGATCAAATGGTAGGACGAAGAGGGACGAACGAGACGAACTTGGAACAAAGGAGACCAACGGATCGAATGGGAGGACGAAGATGGACGAACGAGACGAACATGATCCAAAGAAGGCCTACGGATCAAATGGTAGGACGAAGAGGGACGAACGAGACGAACATGGAACAAAGAAGGCCAACGGATCAAATGGGAGGACGAAGAGGGACGAAGGAGACGAACTTGGAACGAAGAAGGCCAACGGATCAAATGGGAGGACGAAGATGGACGAACGAGACGAACATGAACAAAAGAAGGCCTACGGATCAAATGGTAGGACGAAGAGGGCCGAAGATGGACGAACGAGAGGAACTTGGTCCAAAGAAGGCCTACGGAACAAATGGGAGGACAAAGACGGACGAACGAGACGAACTTGGAACAAAGAAGACCAACGGATCGAATGGGAGGACGAAGATGGACGAACGAGACGAACATGATCCAAAGAAGGCCTACGGATCAAATGGGAGGACGAAGAGGGACGAACGAGACGAACTTGGAACAAAGAAGGCCAACGGATCAAATAGGAGGACGAAGATGGACGAACGAGAGGAACTTGGTCCAAAAAAGGCCTACGGAACAAATGGGAGGACAAAGACGGACGAACGAGACGAACTTGGAACAAAGAAGACCAACGGATCGAATGGGAGGACGAAGATGGACGAACGAGACGAACATGATCCAAAGAAGGCCTACGGATCAAATGGGAGAACGAAGAGGGACGAACGAGACGAATATGATCCAAAGAAGGCCTACGGATCAAATAGGTGGAGGAAGAGGGACGAACGAGACGAACTTGGAACAAAGTAGGCCAACGGATCAAATGGGAGGACGAAGTTGGACGAACGAGACGAACATGATCCAAAGAAGGCCTACGGATCAAATGGGAGGACGAAGAGGGACGAACGAGACGAACTTGGAACAAAGAAGGCCAACGGATCAAATAGGAGGACGAAGATGGACGAACGAGAGGAACTTGGTCCAAAGAAGGCCTACGGAACAAATGGGAGGACAAAGACGGACGAACGAGACGAACTTGGAACAAAGAAGACCAACGGATCGAATGGGAGGACGAAGATGGACGAACGAGACGAACATGATCCAAA
Source organism: Glycyrrhiza uralensis (assembly GCA_030159175.1). Taxonomy (NCBI): domain Eukaryota; kingdom Viridiplantae; phylum Streptophyta; class Magnoliopsida; order Fabales; family Fabaceae; genus Glycyrrhiza; species Glycyrrhiza uralensis. Next base: position 13,954,728 of record BRZY01000008.1, on the reverse strand, counting down.
GAAGGCCTACGGATCAAATGGTAGGATGAAGAGGGACAAACAAGACGAACTTGGAACAAAGAAGGCCAACGGATCAAATGGGAGGACGAAGATGGACGAACGAGAGGAACTTGGTCCAAAGAAGGCCTACGGAACAAATGGGAGGACAAAGACGGACGAACGTGACGAACTTGGAACAAAGAAGACCAACGGATCGAATGGGAGGACGAAGATGGACGAACGAGACGAACATGATCCAAAGAAGGCCTACGGATCAAATGGTAGGACGAAGAGGGACGAACGAGACGAACTTGGAACAACGAAGGCCAACGAATCGAATGGGAGGACGAAGATGGACGAACGAGACGAACATGATCCAAAGAAGGCCTACGGAACAAATGGGAGGACAAAGACGGACGAACGAGACGAACTTGGAACAAAGAAGACCAACGGATCGAATGGGAGGACGAAGATGGACGAACGAGACGAACATGATCCAAAGAAGGCCTACGGATCAAATGGTAGGACGAAGAGGGACGAACGAGACGAACTTGGAACAAAGGAGACCAACGGATCGAATGGGAGGACGAAGATGGACGAACGAGACGAACATGATCCAAAGAAGGCCTACGGATCAAATGGTAGGACGAAGAGGGACGAACGAGACGAACATGGAACAAAGAAGGCCAACGGATCAAATGGGAGGACGAAGAGGGACGAAGGAGACGAACTTGGAACGAAGAAGGCCAACGGATCAAATGGGAGGACGAAGATGGACGAACGAGACGAACATGAACAAAAGAAGGCCTACGGATCAAATGGTAGGACGAAGAGGGCCGAAGATGGACGAACGAGAGGAACTTGGTCCAAAGAAGGCCTACGGAACAAATGGGAGGACGAAGAGGGACGAACGAGACGAACTTGGAACAAAGAAGGCCAACGGATCGAATGGGAGGACGAAGATGGACGAACGAGACGAACATGATCCAAAGAAGGCCTACGGATCAAATGGGAGGACGAAGAGGGACGAACGAGACGAACTTGGAACAAAGAAGGCCAACGGATCAAATAGGAGGACGAAGATGGACGAACGAGACGAACTTGGTCCAAAGAAGGCCTACGGAACAAATGGGAGGACAAAGACGGACGAACGAGACGAACTTGGAACAAAGAAGGCCAACGGATCGAATGGGAGGACGAAGATAGACGAACAAGACGAACATGATCCAAAGAAGGCCTACGGATCAAATGGTAGGACGAAGAGGGACGAACAAGACGAACTTGGAACAAAGAAGGCCAACGGATCAAATGGGAGGACGAAGATGGACGAACGAGAGGAACTTGGTCCAAAGAAGGCCTACGGAACAAATGGGAGGACAAAGACGGACGAACGAGACGAACTTGGAACAAAGAAGACCAACGGATCGAATGGGAGGACGAAGATGGACGAACGAGACGAACATGATCCAAAGAAGGCCTACGGATCAAATGGTAGGACGAAGAGGGACGAACGAGACGAACTTGGAACAACGAAGGCCAACGAATCGAATGGGAGGACGAAGATGGACGAACGAGACGAACATGATCCAAAGAAGGCCTACGGAACAAATGGGAGGACAAAGACGGACGAACGAGACGAACTTGGAACAAAGAAGACCAACGGATCGAATGGGAGGACGAAGATGGACGAACGAGACGAACATGATCCAAAGAAGGCCTACGGATCAAATGGTAGGACGAAGAGGGACGAACGAGACGAACTTGGAACAAAGGAGACCAACGGATCGAATGGGAGGACGAAGATGGACGAACGAGACGAACATGATCCAAAGAAGGCCTACGGATCAAATGGTAGGACGAAGAGGGACGAACGAGACGAACATGGAACAAAGAAGGCCAACGGATCAAATGGGAGGACGAAGAGGGACGAAGGAGACGAACTTGGAACGAAGAAGGCCAACGGATCAAATGGGAGGACGAAGATGGACGAACGAGACGAACATGAACAAAAGAAGGGCTACGGATCAAATGGTAGGACGAAGAGGGCCGAAGATGGACGAACGAGAGGAACTTGGTCCAAAGAAGGCCTACGGAACAAATGGGAGGACAAAGACGGACGAACGAGACGAACTTGGAACAAAGAAGACCAACGGATCGAATGGGAGGACGAAGATGGACGAACGAGACGAACATGATCCAAAGAAGGCCTACGGATCAAATGGAAGGACGAAGAGGGACGAACGAGACGAACTTGGAACAAAGAAGGCCAACGGATCAAATAGGAGGACGAAGATGGACGAACGAGAGCAACTTGGTCCAAAGAAGGCCTACGGAACACATGGGAGGACAAAGACGGACGAACGAGACGAACTTGGAACAAAGAAGACCAACGGATCGAATGGGAGGACGAAGATGGACGAACGAGACGAACATGATCCAAAGAAGGCCTACGGATCAAATGGTAGGACGAAGAGGGACAAACAAGACGAACTTGGAACAAAGAAGGCCAACGGATCAAATGGGAGGACGAAGATGGACGAACGAGAGGAACTTGGTCCAAAAAAGGCCTACGGAACAAATGGGAGGACAAAGACGGACGAACGAGACGAACTTGGAACAAAGAAGACCAACGGATCGAATGGGAGGACGAAGATGGACGAACGAGACGAACATGATCCAAAGAAGGCCTACGGATCAAATGGGAGAACGAAGAGGGACGAACGAGACGAATATGATCCAAAGAAGGCCTACGGATCAAATAGGTGGAGGAAGAGGGACGAACGAGACGAACTTGGAACAAAGTAGGCCAACGGATCAAATGGGAGGACGAAGTTGGACGAACGAGACGAACATGATCCAAAGAAGGCCTACGGATCAAATGGGAGGACGAAGAGGGACGAACGAGACGAACTTGGAACAAAGAAGGCCAACGGATCAAATAGGAGGACGAAGATGGACGAACGAGAGGAACTTGGTCCAAAGAAGGCCTACGGAACAAATGGGAGGACAAAGACGGACGAACGAGACGAACTTGGAACAAAGAAGACCAACGGATCGAATGGGAGGACGAAGATGGACGAACGAGACGAACATGATCCAAAGAAGGCCTACGGATCAAATGGTAGGATGAAGAGGGACAAACAAGACGAACTTGGAACAAAGAAGGCCAACGGATCAAATGGGAGGACGAAGATGGACGAACGAGAGGAACTTGGTCCAAAGAAGGCCTACGGAACAAATGGGAGGACAAAGACGGACGAACGTGACGAACTTGGAACAAAGAAGACCAACGGATCGAATGGGAGGACGAAGATGGACGAACGAGACGAACATGATCCAAAGAAGGCCTACGGATCAAATGGTAGGACGAAGAGGGACGAACGAGACGAACTTGGAACAACGAAGGCCAACGAATCGAATGGGAGGACGAAGATGGACGAACGAGACGAACATGATCCAAAGAAGGCCTACGGAACAAATGGGAGGACAAAGACGGACGAACGAGACGAACTTGGAACAAAGAAGACCAACGGATCGAATGGGAGGACGAAGATGGACGAACGAGACGAACATGATCCAAAGAAGGCCTACGGATCAAATGGTAGGACGAAGAGGGACGAACGAGACGAACTTGGAACAAAGGAGACCAACGGATCGAATGGGAGGACGAAGATGGACGAACGAGACGAACATGATCCAAAGAAGGCCTACGGATCAAATGGTAGGACGAAGAGGGACGAACGAGACGAACATGGAACAAAGAAGGCCAACGGATCAAATGGGAGGACGAAGAGGGACGAAGGAGACGAACTTGGAACGAAGAAGGCCAACGGATCAAATGGGAGGACGAAGATGGACGAACGAGACGAACATGAACAAAAGAAGGCCTACGGATCAAATGGTAGGACGAAGAGGGCCGAAGATGGACGAACGAGAGGAACTTGGTCCAAAGAAGGCCTACGGAACAAATGGGAGGACGAAGAGGGACGAACGAGACGAACTTGGAACAAAGAAGGCCAACGGATCGAATGGGAGGACGAAGATGGACGAACGAGACGAACATGATCCAAAGAAGGCCTACGGATCAAATGGGAGGACGAAGAGGGACGAACGAGACGAACTTGGAACAAAGAAGGCCAACGGATCAAATAGGAGGACGAAGATGGACGAACGAGACGAACTTGGTCCAAAGAAGGCCTACGGAACAAATGGGAGGACAAAGACGGACGAACGAGACGAACTTGGAACAAAGAAGGCCAACGGATCGAATGGGAGGACGAAGATAGACGAACAAGACGAACATGATCCAAAGAAGGCCTACGGATCAAATGGTAGGACGAAGAGGGACGAACAAGACGAACTTGGAACAAAGAAGGCCAACGGATCAAATGGGAGGACGAAGATGGACGAACGAGAGGAACTTGGTCCAAAGAAGGCCTACGGAACAAATGGGAGGACAAAGACGGACGAACGAGACGAACTTGGAACAAAGAAGACCAACGGATCGAATGGGAGGACGAAGATGGACGAACGAGACGAACATGATCCAAAGAAGGCCTACGGATCAAATGGTAGGACGAAGAGGGACGAACGAGACGAACTTGGAACAACGAAGGCCAACGAATCGAATGGGAGGACGAAGATGGACGAACGAGACGAACATGATCCAAAGAAGGCCTACGGAACAAATGGGAGGACAAAGACGGACGAACGAGACGAACTTGGAACAAAGAAGACCAACGGATCGAATGGGAGGACGAAGATGGACGAACGAGACGAACATGATCCAAAGAAGGCCTACGGATCAAATGGTAGGACGAAGAGGGACGAACGAGACGAACTTGGAACAAAGGAGACCAACGGATCGAATGGGAGGACGAAGATGGACGAACGAGACGAACATGATCCAAAGAAGGCCTACGGATCAAATGGTAGGACGAAGAGGGACGAACGAGACGAACATGGAACAAAGAAGGCCAACGGATCAAATGGGAGGACGAAGAGGGACGAAGGAGACGAACTTGGAACGAAGAAGGCCAACGGATCAAATGGGAGGACGAAGATGGACGAACGAGACGAACATGAACAAAAGAAGGGCTACGGATCAAATGGTAGGACGAAGAGGGCCGAAGATGGACGAACGAGAGGAACTTGGTCCAAAGAAGGCCTACGGAACAAATGGGAGGACAAAGACGGACGAACGAGACGAACTTGGAACAAAGAAGACCAACGGATCGAATGGGAGGACGAAGATGGACGAACGAGACGAACATGATCCAAAGAAGGCCTACGGATCAAATGGAAGGACGAAGAGGGACGAACGAGACGAACTTGGAACAAAGAAGGCCAACGGATCAAATAGGAGGACGAAGATGGACGAACGAGAGGAACTTGGTCCAAAGAAGGCCTACGGAACACATGGGAGGACAAAGACGGACGAACGAGACGAACTTGGAACAAAGAAGACCAACGGATCGAATGGCAGGACGAAGATGGACGAACGAGACGAACATGATCCAAAGAAGGCCTACGGATCAAATGGTAGGACGAAGAGGGACAAACAAGACGAACTTGGAACAAAGAAGGCCAACGGATCAAATGGGAGGACGAAGATGGACGAACGAGAGGAACTTGGTCCAAAGAAGGCCTACGGAACAAATGGGAGGACAAAGACGGACGAACGAGACGAACTTGGAACAAAGAAGGCCAACGGATCGAATGGGAGGACGAAGATAGACGAACGAGACGAACATGATCCAAAGAAGGCCTACGGATCAAATGGTAGGACGAAGAGGGACGAACAAGACGAACTTGGAACAAAGAAGGCCAACGGATCAAATGGGAGGACGAAGATGGACGAACGAGAGGAACTTGGTCCAAAGAAGGCCTACGGAACAAATGGGAGGACAAAGACGGACGAACGAGACGAACTTGGAACAAAGAAGACCAACGGATCGAATGGGAGGACGAAGATGGACGAACGAGACGAACATGATCCAAAGAAGGCCTACGGATCAAATGGTAGGACGAAGAGGGACGAACGAGACGAACTTGGAACAACGAAGGCCAACGAATCGAATGGGAGGACGAAGATGGACGAACGAGACGAACATGATCCAAAGAAGGCCTACGGAACAAATGGGAGGACAAAGACGGACGAACGAGACGAACTTGGAACAAAGAAGACCAACGGATCGAATGGGAGGACGAAGATGGACGAACGAGACGAACATGATCCAAAGAAAGCCTACGGATCAAATGGTAGGACGAAGAGGGACGAACGAGACGAACTTGGAACAAAGGAGACCAACGGATCGAATGGGAGGACGAAGATGGACGAACGAGACGAACATGATCCAAAGAAGGCCTACGGATCAAATGGTAGGACGAAGAGGGACGAACGAGACGAACATGGAACAAAGAAGGCCAACGGATCAAATGGGAGGACGAAGAGGGACGAAGGAGACGAACTTGGAACGAAGAAGGCCAACGGATCAAATGGGAGGACGAAGATGGACGAACGAGACGAACATGAACAAAAGAAGGCCTACGGATCAAATGGTAGGACGAAGAGGGCCGAAGATGGACGAACGAGAGGAACTTGGTCCAAAGAAGTCCTACGGAACAAATGGGAGGACAAAGACGGACGAACGAGACGAACTTGGAACAAAGAAGACCAACGGATCGAATGGGAGGACGAAGATGGACGAACGAGACGAACATGATCCAAAGAAGGCCTACGGATCAAATGGGAGGACGAAGAGGGACGAACGAGACGAACTTGGAACAAAGAAGGCCAACGGATCAAATAGGAGGACGAAGATGGACGAACGAGAGGAACTTGGTCCAAAAAAGGCCTACGGAACAAATGGGAGGACAAAGACGGACGAACGAGACGAACTTGGAACAAAGAAGACCAACGGATCGAATGGGAGGACGAAGATGGACGAACGAGACGAACATGATCCAAAGAAGGCCTACGGATCAAATGGGAGAACGAAGAGGGACGAACGAGACGAATATGATCCAAAGAAGGCCTACGGATCAAATAGGTGGAGGAAGAGGGACGAACGAGACGAACTTGGAACAAAGTAGGCCAACGGATCAAATGGGAGGACGAAGTTGGACGAACGAGACGAACATGATCCAAAGAAGGCCTACGGATCAAATGGGAGGACGAAGAGGGACGAACGAGACGAACTTGGAACAAAGAAGGCCAACGGATCAAATAGGAGGACGAAGATGGACGAACGAGAGGAACTTGGTCCAAAGAAGGCCTACGGAACACATGGGAGGACAAAGACGGACGAACGAGACGAACTTGGAACAAAGAAGACCAACGGATCGAATGGCAGGACGAAGATGGACGAACGAGACGAACATGATCCAAAGAAGGCCTACGGATCAAATGGTAGGACGAAGAGGGACAAACAAGACGAACTTGGAACAAAGAAGGCCAACGGATCAAATGGGAGGACGAAGATGGACGAACGAGAGGAACTTGGTCCAAAGAAGGCCTACGGAACAAATGGGAGGACAAAGACGGACGAACGAGACGAACTTGGAACAAAGAAGACCAACGGATCGAATGGGAGGACGAAGATGGACGAACGAGACGAACATGATCCAAAGAAGGCCTACGGATCAAATGGTAGGACGAAGAGGGACGAACGAGACGAACTTGGAACAAAGGAGACCAACGGATCGAATGGGAGGACGAAGATGGACGAACGAGACGAACATGATCCAAAGAAGGCCTACGGATCAAATGGTAGGACGAAGAGGGACGAACGAGACGAACATGGAACAAAGAAGGCCAACGGATCAAATGGGAGGACGAAGAGGGACGAAGGAGACGAACTTGGAACGAAGAAGGCCAACGGATCAAATGGGAGGACGAAGATGGACGAACGAGACGAACATGAACAAAAGAAGGCCTACGGATCAAATGGTAGGACGAAGAGGGCCGAAGATGGACGAACGAGAGGAACTTGGTCCAAAGAAGGCCTACGGAACAAATGGGAGGACAAAGACGGACGAACGAGACGAACTTGGAACAAAGAAGACCAACGGATCGAATGGGAGGACGAAGATGGACGAACGAGACGAACATGATCCAAAGAAGGCCTATGGATCAAATGGGAGGACGAAGAGGGACGAACGAGACGAACTTGGAACAAAGAAGGCCAACGGATCAAATAGGAGGACGAAGATGGACGAACGAGATGAACTTGGTCCAAAGAAGGCCTACGGAACAAATGGCAGGACAAAGACGGACGAACGAGACGAACTTGGAACAAAGAAGACCAACGGATCGAATGGGAGGACGAAGATGGACGAACGAGACGAACATGATCCAAAGAAGGCCTACGGATCAAATGGTAGGACGAAGAGGGACGAACGAGACGAACTTGGAACAACGAAGGCCAACGAATCGAATGGGAGGACGAAGATGGACGAACGAGACGAACATGATCCAAAGAAGGCCTACGGATCAAATGGTAGGACGAAGAGGGACGAACGAGACGAACTTGGAACAAAGAAGGCCAACGGATCAAATGGGAGGACGAAGATGGACGAACGAGAGGAACTTGGTCCAAAGAAGGCCTACGGAACAAATGGGAGGACGAAGAGGGACGAACGAGTCGAACTTGGAACAAAGAAGGCCAACGGATCAAATGGGAGGACGAAGATGGACGAACGAGACGAACATGAACCAAAGAAGGCCTACGGATCAAATGGTAGGACGAAGAGGGCCGAAGATGGACGAACGAGAGGAACTTGGTCCAAAGAAGGCCTACGGAACAAATGGGAGGACCAAGACGGACGAACGAGACGAACTTGGAACAAAGAAGACCAACGGATCGAATGGGAGGACGAAGATGGACGAACGAGACGAACATGATCCAAAGAAGGCCTACGGATCAAATGGGAGGACGAAGAGGGACGAACGAGACGAAATTGGAACAAAGAAGGCCAACGGATCAAATAGGAGGACGAAGATGGACGAACGAGAGGAACTCGGTCCAAAGAAGGCCTACGGAACAAATGGGAGGACAAAGACGGACGAACAAGACGAACTTGGAACAAAGAAGACCAACGGATCGAATGGGAGGACGAATATGGACGAACGAGACGAACATGATCCAAAGAAGGCCTACGGATCAAATGGTAGGACGAAGAGGGACGAACGAGACGAACTTGGAACAAAGAAGGCCAACGGATAAAATGGGAGGACGAAGATGGACGAACGAGAGGAACTTGGTCCAAAGAAGGCCTACGGAACAAATGGGAGGACAAAGACGGACGAACGAGACGAACTTGGAACAAAGAAGGCCAACGGATCAAATGGGAGGACGAAGATGGACGAACGACACGAACATGATCCAAAGAAGGCCTACGGATCAAATGGTAGAAAGAAGAGGGACGAACGACATGAACTTGGAACAAAGAAGGCCAACGGATCGAATGGGAGGACGAAGATAGACGAACGAGACGAACATGATCCAAAGAAGGCCTACGGATCAAATGGTAGGACGAAGAGGGACGAACGAGACGAACTTGGAACAAAGAAGGCCTACGGATCAAATAGGAGGAGGAAGAGGGACGAACGAGACGAACTTGGAACAAAGAAGGCCAACGGATCAAATGGGAGGACGAAGTTGGACGAACGAAACGAACATGATCCAAAGAAGGCCTACGGATCAAATGGGAGGACGAAGAGGGACGAACGAGACGAACTTGGAACAACGAAGGCCAACGAATCGAATGGGAGGACGAAGATGGACGAACGAGACGAACATGATCCAAAGAAGGCCTACGGATCAAATGGTAGGACGAAGAGGGACGAACGAGACGAACTTGGAACAAAGAAGGCCAACGGATCAAATGGGAGGACGAAGATGGACGAACGAGAGGAACTTGGTCCAAAGAAGGCCTACGGAACAAATGGGAGGACGAAGAGGGACGAACGAGACGAACTTGGAACAAAGAAGGCCAACGGATCAAATGGGAGGACGAAGATGGACGAACGAGAGGAACTTGGTCCAAAGAAGGCCTACGGAACAAATGGGAGGACAAAGACGGACGAACGAGACGAACTTGGAACAAAGAAGACCAACGGATCGAATGGGAGGACGAAGATGGACGAACGAGACGAACATGATCCAAAGAAGGCCTACGGATCAAATGGTAGGACGAAGAGGGACGAACGAGACGAACTTGGAACAAAGAAGGCCAACGGATCAAATGGGAGGACGAAGATGGACGAACGAGAGGAACTTGGTCCAAAGAAGGCCTACGGAACAAATGGGAGGACAAAGACGGACGAACGAGACAAACTTGGAACAAAGAAGGCCAACGGATCAAATGGGAGGACGAAGATGGACGAACGACACGAACATGATCCAAAGAAGGCCTACGAATCAAATGGTAGAAAGAAGAGGGACGAACGACATGAACTTGGAACAAAGAAGGCCAACGGATCGAATGGGAGGACGAAGATGGACGAACGAGACGAACATGATCCAAAGAAGGCCTACGGATCAAATGGTAGGACGAAGAGGGACGAACGAGACGAACTTGGAACAAAGAAGGCCTGCGGATCAAATAGGAGGAGGAAGAGGGACGAACGAGACGAACTTGGAACAAAGAAGGCCAACGGATCAAATGGGAGGATGAAGTTGGACGAACGAGACGAACATGATCCAAAGAAGGCCTACGGATCAAATGGGAGGACGAAGAGGGACGAACGAGACGAACTTGGAACAAAGAAGGCCTACGGATCAAATAGGAGGAGGAAGAGGGACGAACGAGACGAACTTGGAACAAAGAAGGCCAACGGATCAAATGGGAGGACGAAGTTGGACGAACGAAACGAACATGATCCAAAGAAGGCCTACGCATCAAATGGGAGGACGAAGAGGGACGAACGAGACGAACTTGGAACAACGAAGGCCAACGAATCGAATGGGAGGACGAAGATGGACGAACGAGACGAACATGATCCAAAGAAGGCCTACGGATCAAATGGTAGGACGAAGAGGGACGAACGAGACGAACTTGGAACAAAGAAGGCCAACGGATCAAATGGGAGGACGAAGATGGACGAACGAGACGAACATGAACCAAAGGAGGCCTACGGATCAAATGGTAGGACGAAGAGGGCCGAAGATGGACGAACGAGAGGAACTTGGTCCAAAGAAGGCCTACGGAACAAATGGGAGGACAAAGACGGACGAACGAGACGAACTTCGAACAAAGAAGACCAACGGATCGAATGGGAGGACGAAGATGGACGAACGAGACGAACATGATCCAAAGAAGGCCTACGGATCAAATGGGAGGACGAAGAGGGACGAACGAGACGAAATTGGAACAAAGAAGGCCAACGGATCAAATAGGAGGACGAAGATGGACGAACGAGAGGAACTCGGTCCAAAGAAGGCCTACGGAACAAATGGGAGGACAAAGACGGACGAACAAGACGAACTTGGAACAAAGAAGACCAACGGATCGAATGGGAGGACGAATATGGACGAACGAGACGAACATGATCCAAAGAAGGCCTACGGATCAAATGGTAGGACGAAGAGGGACGAACGAGACGAACTTGGAACAAAGAAGGCCAACGGATAAAATGGGAGGACGAAGATGGACGAACGAGAGGAGCTTGGTCCAAAGAAGGCCTACGGAACAAATGGGAGGACAAAGACGGACGAACGAGACGAACTTGGAACAAAGAAGGCCAACGGATCAAATGGGAGGACGAAGATGGACGAACGACACGAACATGATCCAAAGAAGGCCTACGGATCAAATGGTAGAAAGAAGAGGGACGAACGACATGAACTTGGAACAAAGAAGGCCAACAGATCGAATGGGAGGACGAAGATAGACGAACGAGACGAACATGATCCAAAGAAGGCCTGCGGATCAAATGGTAGGACGAAGAGGGACGAACGAGACGAACTTGGAACAAAGAAGGCCTACGGATCAAATAGGAGGAGGAAGAGGGACGAACGAGACGAACTTGGAACAAAGAAGGCCAACGGATCAAATGGGAGGACGAAGTTGGACGAACGAAACGAACATGATCCAAAGAAGGCCTACGGATCAAATGGGAGGACGAAGAGGGACGAACGAGACGAACTTGGAACAACGAAGGCCAACGAATCGAATGGGAGGACGAAGATGGACGAACGAGACGAACATGATCCAAAGAAGGCCTACGGATCAAATGGTAGGACGAAGAGGGACGAACGAGACGAACTTGGAACAAAGAAGGCCAACGGATCAAATGGGAGGACGAAGATGGACGAACGAGAGGAACTTGGTCCAAAGAAGGCCTACGGAACAAATGGGAGGACGAAGAGGGACGAACGAGACGAACTTGGAACAAAGAAGGCCAACGGATCAAATGGGAGGACGAAGATGGACGAACGACAGGAACTTGGTCCAAAGAAGGCCTACGGAACAAATGGGAGGACAAAGAGGGACGAACGAGACGAACTTGGAACAAAGAAGACCAACGGATCGAATGGGAGGACGAAGATGGACGAACGACAGGAACTTGGTCCAAAGAAGGCCTACGGAACAAATGGGAGGACGAAGAGGGACGAACGAGACGAACTTGGAACAAAGAAGGCCAACGGATCAAATAGGAGGACGAAGATGGACGAACGAGAGGAACTTGGTCCAAAGAAGGCCTACGGAACAAATGGGAGGACAAAGACGGACGAACGAGACGAACTTGGAACAAAGAAGACCAACGGATCGAATGGGAGGACGAAGATGGACGAACGAGACGAACATGATCCAAAGAAGGCCTACGGATCAAATGGTAGGACGAAGAGGGACGAACGAGACGAACTTGGAACAAAGAAGGCCAACGGATCAAATGGGAGGACGAAGATGGACGAACGAGAGGAACTTGGTCCAAAGAAGGCCTACGGAACAAATGGGAGGACAAAGACGGACGAACGAGACGAACTTGGAACAAAGAAGGCCAACGGATCAAATGGGAGGACGAAGATGGACGAACGACACGAACATGATCCAAAGAAGGCCTACGAATCAAATGGTAGAAAGAAGAGGGACGAACGACATGAACTTGGAACAAAGAAGGCCAACGGATCGAATGGGAGGACGAAGATGGACGAACGAGACGAACATGATCCAAAGAAGGCCTACGGATCAAATGGTAGGACGAAGAGGGACGAACGAGACGAACTTGGAACAAAGAAGGCCTACGGATCAAATAGGAGGAGGAAGAGGGACGAACGAGACGAACTTGGAACAAAGAAGGCCAACGGATCAAATGGGAGGATGAAGTTGGACGAACGAGACGAACATGATCCAAAGAAGGCCTACGGATCAAATGGGAGGACGAAGAGGGACGAACGAGACGAACTTGGAACAACGAAGGCCAACGAATCGAATGGGAGGACGAAGATGGACGAACGAGACGAACATGATCCAAAGAAGGCCTACGGATCAAATGGTAGGACGAAGAGGGACGAACGAGACGAACTTGGAACAAAGAAGGCCAACGGATCAAATGGGAGGACGAAGATGGACGAACGAGAGGAACTTGGTCCAAAGAAGGCCTACGGAACAAATGGGAGGACGAAGAGGGACGAACGAGACGAACTTGGAACAAAGAAGGCCAACGGATCAAATGGGAGGACGAAGATGGACGAACGACAGGAACTTGGTCCAAAGAAGGCCTACGGAACAAATGGGAGGACAAAGAGGGACGAACGAGACGAACTTGGAACAAAGAAGACCAACGGATCGAATGGGAGGACGAAGATGGACGAACGAGACGAACATGATCCAAAGAAGGCCTACGGATCAAATGGTAGGACGAAGAGGGACGAACGAGACGAACTTGGAACAAAGAAGGCCAACGGATCAAATGGGAGGACGAAGATGGACGAACGAGAGGAACTTGGTCCAAAGAAGGCCTACGGAACAAATGGGAGGACGAAGAGGGACGAACGAGACGAACTTGGAACAAAGAAGGCCAACGGATCAAATGGGAGGACGAAGATGGACGAACGACAGGAACTTGGTCCAAAGAAGGCCTACGGAACAAATGGGAGGACAAAGACGGACGAACGAGACGAACTTGGAACAAAGAAGACCAACGGATCGAATGGGAGGACGAAGATGGACGAACGAGACGAACATGATCCAAAGAAGGCCTACGGATCAAATGGTAGGACGAAGAGGGCCGAAGATGGACGAACGAGAGGAACTTGGTCCAAAGAAGGCCTACGGAACAAATGGGAGGACAAAGACGGACGAACGAGACGAACTTGGAACAAAGAAGACCAACGGATCGAATGGGAGGACGAAGATGGACGAACGAGACGAACATGATCCAAAGAAGGCCTACGGATCAAATGGGAGGACGAAGAGGGACGAACGAGACGAAATTGGAACAAAGAAGGCCAACGGATCAAATAGGAGGACGAAGATGGACGAACGAGAGGAACTCGGTCCAAAGAAGGCCTACGGAACAAATGGGAGGACAAAGACGGACGAACAAGACGAACTTGGAACAAAGAAGACAAACGGATCGAATGGGAGGACGAATATGGACGAACGAGACGAACATGATCCAAAGAAGGCCTACGGATCAAATGGTAGGACGAAGAGGGACGAACGAGACGAACTTGGAACAAAGAAGGCCAACGGATAAAATGGGAGGACGAAGATGGACGAACGAGAGGAACTTGGTCCAAAGAAGGCCTACGGAACAAATGGGAGGACAAAGACGGACGAACAAGACGAACTTGGAACAAAGAAGACCAACGGATCGAATGGGAGGACGAATATGGACGAACGAGACGAACATGATCCAAAGAAGGCCAACGGATCAAATGGGAGGACGAAGTTGGACGAACGAAACGAACATGATCCAAAGAAGGCCTACGGATCAAATGGGAGGACGAAGAGGGACGAACGAGACGAACTTGGAACAACGAAGGCCAACGAATCGAATGGGAGGACGAAGATGGACGAACGAGACGAACATGATCCAAAGAAGGCCTACGGATCAAATGGTAGGACGAAGAGGGACGAACGAGACGAACTTGGAACAAAGAAGGCCAACGGATCAAATGGGAGGACGAAGATGGACGAACGAGAGGAACTTGGTCCAAAGAAGGCCTACGGAACAAATGGGAGGACGAAGAGGGACGAACGAGACGAACTTGGAACAAAGAAGGCCAACGGATCAAATGGGAGGACGAAGATGGACGAACGAGAGGAACTTGGTCCAAAGAAGGCCTACGGAACAAATGGGAGGACAAAGACGGACGAACGAGACGAACTTGGAACAAAGAAGACCAACGGATCGAATGGGAGGACGAAGATGGACGAACGAGACGAACATGATCCAAAGAAGGCCTACGGATCAAATGGTAGGACGAAGAGGGACGAACGAGACGAACTTGGAACAAAGAAGGCCAACGGATCAAATGGGAGGACGAAGATGGACGAACGAGAGGAACTTGGTCCAAAGAAGGCCTACGGAACAAATGGGAGGACAAAGACGGACGAACGAGACAAACTTGGAACAAAGAAGGCCAACGGATCAAATGGGAGGACGAAGATGGACGAACGACACGAACATGATCCAAAGAAGGCCTACGAATCAAATGGTAGAAAGAAGAGGGACGAACGACATGAACTTGGAACAAAGAAGGCCAACGGATCGAATGGGAGGACGAAGATGGACGAACGAGACGAACATGATCCAAAGAAGGCCTACGGATCAAATGGTAGGACGAAGAGGGACGAACGAGACGAACTTGGAACAAAGAAGGCCTGCGGATCAAATAGGAGGAGGAAGAGGGACGAACGAGACGAACTTGGAACAAAGAAGGCCAACGGATCAAATGGGAGGATGAAGTTTGACGAACGAGACGAACATGATCCAAAGAAGGCCTACGGATCAAATGGGAGGACGAAGAGGGACGAACGAGACGAACTTGGAACAAAGAAGGCCTACGGATCAAATAGGAGGAGGAAGAGGGACGAACGAGACGAACTTGGAACAAAGAAGGCCAACGGATCAAATGGGAGGACGAAGTTGGACGAACGAAACGAACATGATCCAAAGAAGGCCTACGCATCAAATGGGAGGACGAAGAGGGACGAACGAGACGAACTTGGAACAACGAAGGCCAACGAATCGAATGGGAGGACGAAGATGGACGAACGAGACGAACATGATCCAAAGAAGGCCTACGGATCAAATGGTAGGACGAAGAGGGACGAACGAGACGAACTTGGAACAAAGAAGGCCAACGGATCAAATGGGAGGACGAAGATGGACGAACGAGACGAACATGAACCAAAGGAGGCCTACGGATCAAATGGTAGGACGAAGAGGGCCGAAGATGGACGAACGAGAGGAACTTGGTCCAAAGAAGGCCTACGGAACAAATGGGAGGACAAAGACGGACGAACGAGACGAACTTCGAACAAAGAAGACCAACGGATCGAATGGGAGGACGAAGATGGACGAACGAGACGAACATGATCCAAAGAAGGCCTACGGATCAAATGGGAGGACGAAGAGGGACGAACGAGACGAAATTGGAACAAAGAAGGCCAACGGATCAAATAGGAGGACGAAGATGGACGAACGAGAGGAACTCGGTCCAAAGAAGGCCTACGGAACAAATGGGAGGACAAAGACGGACGAACAAGACGAACTTGGAACAAAGAAGACCAACGGATCGAATGGGAGGACGAATATGGACGAACGAGACGAACATGATCCAAAGAAGGCCTACGGATCAAATGGTAGGACGAAGAGGGACGAACGAGACGAACTTGGAACAAAGAAGGCCAACGGATAAAATGGGAGGACGAAGATGGACGAACGAGAGGAACTTGGTCCAAAGAAGGCCTACGGAACAAATGGGAGGACAAAGACGGACGAACGAGACGAACTTGGAACAAAGAAGGCCAACGGATCAAATGGGAGGACGAAGATGGACGAACGACACGAACATGATCCAAAGAAGGCCTACGGATCAAATGGTAGAAAGAAGAGGGACGAACGACATGAACTTGGAACAAAGAAGGCCAACGGATCGAATGGGAGGACGAAGATAGACGAACGAGACGAACATGATCCAAAGAAGGCCTACGGATCAAATGGTAGGACGAAGAGGGACGAACGAGACGAACTTGGAACAAAGAAGGCCTACGGATCAAATAGGAGGAGGAAGAGGGACGAACGAGACGAACTTGGAACAAAGAAGGCCAACGGATCAAATGGGAGGACGAAGTTGGACGAACGAAACGAACATGATCCAAAGAAGGCCTACGGATCAAATGGGAGGACGAAGAGGGACGAACGAGACGAACTTGGAACAACGAAGGCCAACGAATCGAATGGGAGGACGAAGATGGACGAACGAGACGAACATGATCCAAAGAAGGCCTACGGATCAAATGGTAGGACGAAGAGGGACGAACGAGACGAACTTGGAACAAAGAAGGCCAACGGATCAAATGGGAGGACGAAGATGGACGAACGAGAGGAACTTGGTCCAAAGAAGGCCTACGGAACAAATGGGAGGACGAAGAGGGACGAACGAGACGAACTTGGAACAAAGAAGGCCAACGGATCAAATGGGAGGACGAAGATGGACGAACGACAGGAACTTGGTCCAAAGAAGGCCTACGGAACAAATGGGAGGACAAAGAGGGACGAACGAGACGAACTTGGAACAAAGAAGACCAACGGATCGAATGGGAGGACGAAGATGGACGAACGACAGGAACTTGGTCCAAAGAAGGCCTACGGAACAAATGGGAGGACGAAGAGGGACGAACGAGACGAACTTGGAACAAAGAAGGCCAACGGATCAAATAGGAGGACGAAGATGGACGAACGAGAGGAACTTGGTCCAAAGAAGGCCTACGGAACAAATGGGAGGACAAAGACGGACGAACGAGACGAACTTGGAACAAAGAAGACCAACGGATCGAATGGGAGGACGAAGATGGACGAACGAGACGAACATGATCCAAAGAAGGCCTACGGATCAAATGGTAGGACGAAGAGGGACGAACGAGACGAACTTGGAACAAAGAAGGCCAACGGATCAAATGGGAGGACGAAGATGGACGAACGAGAGGAACTTGGTCCAAAGAAGGCCTACGGAACAAATGGGAGGACAAAGACGGACGAACGAGACGAACTTGGAACAAAGAAGGCCAACGGATCAAATGGGAGGACGAAGATGGACGAACGACACGAACATGATCCAAAGAAGGCCTACGAATCAAATGGTAGAAAGAAGAGGGACGAACGACATGAACTTGGAACAAAGAAGGCCAACGGATCGAATGGGAGGACGAAGATGGACGAACGAGACGAACATGATCCAAAGAAGGCCTACGGATCAAATGGTAGGACGAAGAGGGACGAACGAGACGAACTTGGAACAAAGAAGGCCTACGGATCAAATAGGAGGAGGAAGAGGGACGAACGAGACGAACTTGGAACAAAGAAGGCCAACGGATCAAATGGGAGGATGAAGTTGGACGAACGAGACGAACATGATCCAAAGAAGGCCTACGGATCAAATGGGAGGACGAAGAGGGACGAACGAGACGAACTTGGAACAACGAAGGCCAACGAATCGAATGGGAGGACGAAGATGGACGAACGAGACGAACATGATCCAAAGAAGGCCTACGGATCAAATGGTAGGACGAAGAGGGACGAACGAGACGAACTTGGAACAAAGAAGGCCAACGGATCAAATGGGAGGACGAAGATGGACGAACGAGAGGAACTTGGTCCAAAGAAGGCCTACGGAACAAATGGGAGGACGAAGAGGGACGAACGAGACGAACATGATCCAAAGAAGGCCTACGGATCAAATGGGAGGACGAAGAGGGACGAACGAGACGAACTTGGAACAAAGAAGGCCAACGGATCAAATGGGAGGACGAAGATGGACGAACGACAGGAACTTGGTCCAAAGAAGGCCTACGGAACAAATGGGAGGACAAAGAGGGACGAACGAGACGAACTTGGAACAAAGAAGACCAACGGATCGAATGGGAGGACGAAGATGGACGAACGAGACGAACATGATCCAAAGAAGGCCTACGGATCAAATGGTAGGACGAAGAGGGACGAACGAGACGAACTTGGAACAAAGAAGGCCAACGGATCAAATGGGAGGACGAAGATGGACGAACGAGAGGAACTTGGTCCAAAGAAGGCCTACGGAACAAATGGGAGGACGAAGAGGGACGAACGAGACGAACTTGGAACAAAGAAGGCCAACGGATCAAATGGGAGGACGAAGATGGACGAACGACAGGAACTTGGTCCAAAGAAGGCCTACGGAACAAATGGGAGGACAAAGACGGACGAACGAGACGAACTTGGAACAAAGAAGACCAACGGATCGAATGGGAGGACGAAGATGGACGAACGAGACGAACATGATCCAAAGAAGGCCTACGGATCAAATGGTAGGACGAAGAGGGCCGAAGATGGACGAACGAGAGGAACTTGGTCCAAAGAAGGCCTACGGAACAAATGGGAGGACAAAGACGGACGAACGAGACGAACTTGGAACAAAGAAGACCAACGGATCGAATGGGAGGACGAAGATGGACGAACGAGACGAACATGATCCAAAGAAGGCCTACGGATCAAATGGGAGGACGAAGAGGGACGAACGAGACGAAATTGGAACAAAGAAGGCCAACGGATCAAATAGGAGGACGAAGATGGACGAACGAGAGGAACTCGGTCCAAAGAAGGCCTACGGAACAAATGGGAGGACAAAGACGGACGAACAAGACGAACTTGGAACAAAGAAGACAAACGGATCGAATGGGAGGACGAATATGGACGAACGAGACGAACATGATCCAAAGAAGGCCTACGGATCAAATGGTAGGACGAAGAGGGACGAACGAGACGAACTTGGAACAAAGAAGGCCAACGGATAAAATGGGAGGACGAAGATGGACGAACGAGAGGAACTTGGTCCAAAGAAGGCCTACGGAACAAATGGGAGGACAAAGACGGACGAACAAGACGAACTTGGAACAAAGAAGACCAACGGATCGAATGGGAGGACGAATATGGACGAACGAGACGAACATGATCCAAAGAAGGCCAACGGATCAAATGGGAGGACGAAGATGGACGAACGACACGAACATGATCCAAAGAAGGCCTACGGATCAAATGGTAGAAAAAAGAGGGACGAACGACATGAACTTGGAACAAAGAAGGCCAACGGATCGAATGGGAGGACGAAGATAGACGAACGAGACGGACATGATCCAAAGAAGGCCTACGGATCAAATGGTAGGACGAAGAGGGACGAACGAGACGAACTTGGAACAAAGAAGGCCTACGGATCAAATAGGAGGAGGAAGAGGGACGAACGAGACGAACTTGGAACAAAGAAGGCCAACGGATCAAATGGGAGGACGAAGTTGGCCGAACGAAACGAACATGATCCAAAGAAGGCCTACGGATCAAATGGGAGGACGAAGAGGGACGAACGAGACGAACTTGGAACAACGAAGGCCAACGAATCGAATGGGAGGACGAATATGGACGAACGAGACGAACATGATCCAAAGAAGGCCAACGGATCAAATGGGAGGACGAAGATGGACGAACGACACGAACATGATCCAAAGAAGGCCTACGGATCAAATGGTAGAAAAAAGAGGGACGAACGACATGAACTTGGAACAAAGAAGGCCAACGGATCGAATGGGAGGACGAAGATAGACGAACGAGACGGACATGATCCAAAGAAGGCCTACGGATCAAATGGTAGGACGAAGAGGGACGAACGAGACGAACTTGGAACAAAGAAGGCCTACGGATCAAATAGGAGGAGGAAGAGGGACGAACGAGACGAACTTGGAACAAAGAAGGCCAACGGATCAAATGGGAGGACGAAGTTGGCCGAACGAAACGAACATGATCCAAAGAAGGCCTACGGATCAAATGGGAGGACGAAGAGGGACGAACGAGACGAACTTGGAACAACGAAGGCCAACGAATCGAATGGGAGGACGAAGATGGACGAACGAGACGAACATGATCCAAAGAAGGCCTACGGATCAAATGGTAGGACGAAGAGGGACGAACGAGACGAACTTGGAACAAAGAAGGCCAACGGATCAAATGGGAGGACGAAGATGGACGAACGAGAGGAACTTGGTCCAAAGAAGGCCTACGGAACAAATGGGAGGACGAAGAGGGACGAACGAGACGAACTTGGAACAAAGAAGGCCAACGGATCAAATGGGAGGACGAAGATGGACGAACGACAGGAACTTGGTCCAAAGAAGGCCTACGGAACAAATGGGAGGACAAAGAGGGACGAACGAGACGAACTTGGAACAAAGAAGACCAACGGATCGAATGGGAGGACGAAGATGGACGAACGACAGGAACTTGGTCCAAAGAAGGCCTACGGAACAAATGGGAGGACGAAGAGGGACGAACGAGACGAACTTGGAACAAAGAAGGCCAACGGATCAAATAGGAGGACGAAGATGGACGAACGAGAGGAACTTGGTCCAAAGAAGGCCTACGGAACAAATGGGAGGACAAAGACGGACGAACGAGACGAACTTGGAACAAAGAAGACCAACGGATCGAATGGGAGGACGAAGATGGACGAACGAGACGAACATGATCCAAAGAAGGCCTACGGATCAAATGGTAGGACGAAGAGGGACGAACGAGACGAACTTGGAACAAAGAAGGCCAACGGATCAAATGGGAGGACGAAGATGGACGAACGAGAGGAACTTGGTCCAAAGAAGGCCTACGGAACAAATGGGAGGACAAAGACGGACGAACGAGACGAACTTGGAACAAAGAAGGCCAACGGATCAAATGGGAGGACGAAGATGGACGAACGACACGAACTTGATCCAAAGAAGACCTACGAATCAAATGGTAGAAAGAAGAGGGACGAACGACATGAACTTGGAACAAAGAAGGCCAACGGATCGAATGGGAGGACGAAGATGGACGAACGAGACGAACATGATCCAAAGAAGGCCTACGGATCAAATGGTAGGACGAAGAGGGACGAACG
The DNA here is from genome assembly GCA_030159175.1 of Glycyrrhiza uralensis. NCBI lineage: Eukaryota > Viridiplantae > Streptophyta > Magnoliopsida > Fabales > Fabaceae > Glycyrrhiza > Glycyrrhiza uralensis. Next base: position 13,932,616 of record BRZY01000008.1, on the reverse strand, counting down.
AGACGAACTTCGAACAAAGAAGGCCTACGGATCAAATAGGAGGAGGAAGAGGGACGAACGAGACGAACTTGGAACAAAGAAGGCCAACGGATCAAATGGGAGGATGAAGTTGGACGAACGAGACGAACATGATCCAAAGAAGGCCTACGGATCAAATGGGAGGACGAAGAGGGACGAACGAGACGAACTTGGAACAACGAAGGCCAACGAATCGAATGGGAGGACGAAGATGGACGAACGAGACGAACATGATCCAAAGAAGGCCTACGGATCAAATGGTAGGACGAAGAGGGACGAACGAGACGAACTTGGAACAAAGAAGGCCAACGGATCAAATGGGAGGACGAAGATGGACGAACGAGAGGAACTTGGTCCAAAGAAGGCCTACGGAACAAATGGGAGGACGAAGAGGGACGAACGAGACGAACTTGGAACAAAGAAGGCCAACGGATCAAATGGGAGGACGAAGATGGACGAACGACAGGAACTTGGTCCAAAGAAGGCCTACGGAACAAATGGGAGGACAAAGAGGGACGAACGAGACGAACTTGGAACAAAGAAGACCAACGGATCGAATGGGAGGACGAAGATGGACGAACGAGACGAACATGATCCAAAGAAGGCCTACGGATCAAATGGTAGGACGAAGAGGGACGAACGAGACGAACTTGGAACAAAGAAGGCCAACGGATCAAATGGGAGGACGAAGATGGACGAACGAGAGGAACTTGGTCCAAAGAAGGCCTACGGAACAAATGGGAGGACGAAGAGGGACGAACGAGACGAACTTGGAACAAAGAAGGCCAACGGATCAAATGGGAGGACGAAGATGGACGAACGACAGGAACTTGGTCCAAAGAAGGCCTACGGAACAAATGGGAGGACAAAGACGGACGAACGAGACGAACTTGGAACAAAGAAGACCAACGGATCGAATGGGAGGACGAAGATGGACGAACGAGACGAACATGATCCAAAGAAGGCCTACGGATCAAATGGTAGGACGAAGAGGGCCGAAGATGGACGAACGAGAGGAACTTGGTCCAAAGAAGGCCTACGGAACAAATGGGAGGACAAAGACGGACGAACGAGACGAACTTGGAACAAAGAAGACCAACGGATCGAATGGGAGGACGAAGATGGACGAACGAGACGAACATGATCCAAAGAAGGCCTACGGATCAAATGGGAGGACGAAGAGGGACGAACGAGACGAAATTGGAACAAAGAAGGCCAACGGATCAAATAGGAGGACGAAGATGGACGAACGAGAGGAACTCGGTCCAAAGAAGGCCTACGGAACAAATGGGAGGACAAAGACGGACGAACAAGACGAACTTGGAACAAAGAAGACCAACGGATCGAATGGGAGGACGAATATGGACGAACGAGACGAACATGATCCAAAGAAGGCCTACGGATCAAATGGTAGGACGAAGAGGGACGAACGAGACGAACTTGGAACAAAGAAGGCCAACGGATAAAATGGGAGGACGAAGATGGACGAACGAGAGGAACTTGGTCCAAAGAAGGCCTACGGAACAAATGGGAGGACAAAGACGGACGAACGAGACGAACTTGGAACAAAGAAGGCCAACGGATCAAATGGGAGGACGAAGATGGACGAACGACACGAACATGATCCAAAGAAGGCCTACGGATCAAATGGTAGAAAGAAGAGGGACGAACGACATGAACTTGGAACAAAGAAGGCCAACGGATCGAATGGGAGGACGAAGATAGACGAACGAGACGAACATGATCCAAAGAAGGCCTACGGATCAAATGGTAGGACGAAGAGGGACGAACGAGACGAACTTGGAACAAAGAAGGCCTACGGATCAAATAGGAGGAGGAAGAGGGACGAACGAGACGAACTTGGAACAAAGAAGGCCAACGGATCAAATGGGAGGACGAAGTTGGCCGAACGAAACGAACATGATCCAAAGAAGGCCTACGGATCAAATGGGAGGACGAAGAGGGACGAACGAGACGAACTTGGAACAACGAAGGCCAACGAATCGAATGGGAGGACGAAGATGGACGAACGAGACGAACATGATCCAAAGAAGGCCTACGGATCAAATGGTAGGACGAAGAGGGACGAACGAGACGAACTTGGAACAAAGAAGGCCAACGGATCAAATGGGAGGACGAAGATGGACGAACGAGAGGAACTTGGTCCAAAGAAGGCCTACGGAACAAATGGGAGGACGAAGAGGGACGAACGAGACGAACTTGGAACAAAGAAGGCCAACGGATCAAATGGGAGGACGAAGATGGACGAACGACAGGAACTTGGTCCAAAGAAGGCCTACGGAACAAATGGGAGGACAAAGAGGGACGAACGAGACGAACTTGGAACAAAGAAGACCAACGGATCGAATGGGAGGACGAAGATGGACGAACGACAGGAACTTGGTCCAAAGAAGGCCTACGGAACAAATGGGAGGACGAAGAGGGACGAACGAGACGAACTTGGAACAAAGAAGGCCAACGGATCAAATAGGAGGACGAAGATGGACGAACGAGAGGAACTTGGTCCAAAGAAGGCCTACGGAACAAATGGGAGGACAAAGACGGACGAACGAGACGAACTTGGAACAAAGAAGACCAACGGATCGAATGGGAGGACGAAGATGGACGAACGAGACGAACATGATCCAAAGAAGGCCTACGGATCAAATGGTAGGACGAAGAGGGACGAACGAGACGAACTTGGAACAAAGAAGGCCAACGGATCAAATGGGAGGACGAAGATGGACGAACGAGAGGAACTTGGTCCAAAGAAGGCCTACGGAACAAATGGGAGGACAAAGACGGACGAACGAGACGAACTTGGAACAAAGAAGACCAACGGATCGAATGGGAGGACGAAGATGGACGAACGAGACGAACATGATCCAAAGAAGGCCTACGGATCAAATGGTAGGACGAAGAGGGACGAACGAGACGAACTTGGAACAAAGAAGGCCAACGGATCAAATGGGAGGACGAAGATGGACGAACGAGAGGAACTTGGTCCAAAGAAGGCCTACGGAACAAATGGGAGGACAAAGACGGACGAACGAGACGAACTTGGAACAAAGAAGACCAACGGATCGAATGGGAGGACGAAGATGGACGAACGAGACGAACATGATCCAAAGAAGGCCTACGGATCAAATGGTAGGACGAAGAGGGACGAACGAGACGAACTTGTAACAAAGAAGGCCAACGGATCAAATGGGAGGACGAAGATGGACGAACGAGAGGAACTTGGTCCAAAGAAGGCCTACGGAACAAATGGGAGGACGAAGAGGGACGAACGAGACGAACTTGGAACAAAGAAGGCCAACGGATCAAATGGGAGGACGAAGATGGACGAACGACAGGAACTTGGTCCAAAGAAGGCCTACGGAACAAATGGGAGGACAAAGACGGACGAACGAGACGAACTTGGAACAAAGAAGACCAACGGATCGAATGGGAGGACGAAGATGGACGAACGAGACGAACATGATCCAAAGAAGGCCTACGGATCAAATGGTAGGACGAAGAGGGACGAACGAGACGAACTTGGAACAAAGAAGGCCAACGGATCAAATGGGAGGACGAAGATGGACGAACGAGAGGAACTTGGTCCAAAGAAGGCCTACGGAACAAATGGGAGGACAAAGACGGACGAACGAGACGAACTTGGAACAAAGAAGGCCAACGGATCAAATGGGAGGACGAAGATGGACGAACGACACGAACATGATCCAAAGAAGGCCTACGGATCAAATGGTAGAAAGAAGAGGGACGAACGACATGAACTTGGAACAAAGAAGGCCAACGGATCGAATGGGAGGACGAAGATGGACGAACGAGACGAACATGATCCAAAGAAGGCCTACGGATCAAATGGTAGGACGAAGAGGGACGAACGAGACGAACTTGGAACAAAGAAGGCCTACGGATCAAGTAGGAGGAGGAAGAGGGACGAACGAGACGAACTTGGAACAAAGAAGGCCAACGGATCAAATGGGAGGATGAAGTTGGACGAACGAGACGAACATGATCCAAAGAAGGCCTACGGATCAAATGGGAGGACGAAGAGGGACGAACGAGACGAACTTGGAACAACGAAGGCCAACGAATCGAATGGGAGGACGAAGATGGACGAACGAGACGAACATGATCCAAAGAAGGCCTACGGATCAAATGGTAGGACGAAGAGGGACGAACGAGACGAACTTGGAACAAAGAAGGCCAACGGATCAAATGGGAGGACGAAGATGGACGAACGAGAGGAACTTGGTCCAAAGAAGGCCTACGGAACAAATGGGAGGACGAAGAGGGACGAACGAGACGAACTTGGAACAAAGAAGGCCAACGGATCAAATGGGAGGACGAAGATGGACGAACGACAGGAACTTGGTCCAAAGAAGGCCTACGGAACAAATGGGAGGACAAAGAGGGACGAACGAGACGAACTTGGAACAAAGAAGACCAACGGATCGAATGGGAGGACGAAGATGGACGAACGAGACGAACATGATCCAAAGAAGGCCTACGGATCAAATGGTAGGACGAAGAGGGACGAACGAGACGAACTTGGAACAAAGAAGGCCAACGGATCAAATGGGAGGACGAAGATGGACGAACGAGAGGAACTTGGTCCAAAGAAGGCCTACGGAACAAATGGGAGGACGAAGAGGGACGAACGAGACGAACTTGGAACAAAGAAGGCCAACGGATCAAATGGGAGGACGAAGATGGACGAACGACAGGAACTTGGTCCAAAGAAGGCCTACGGAACAAATGGGAGGACAAAGACGGACGAACGAGACGAACTTGGAACAAAGAAGACCAACGGATCGAATGGGAGGACGAAGATGGACGAACGAGACGAACATGATCCAAAGAAGGCCTACGGATCAAATGGTAGGACGAAGAGGGACGAACGAGACGAACTTGGAACAAAGAAGGCCAACGGATCAAATGGGAGGACGAAGATGGACGAACGAGAGGAACTTTGTCCAAAGAAGGCCTACGGAACAAATGGGAGGACAAAGACGGACGAACGAGACGAACTTGGAACAAAGAAGGCCAACGGATCAAATGGGAGGACGAAGATGGACGAACGACACGAACATGATCCAAAGAAGGCCTACGGATCAAATGGTAGAAAGAAGAGGGACGAACGACATGAACTTGGAACAAAGAAGGCCAACGGATCGAATGGGAGGACGAAGATGGACGAACGAGACGAACATGATCCAAAGAAGGCCTACGGATCAAATGGTAGGACGAAGAGGGACGAACGAGACGAACTTGGAACAAAGAAGGCCTACGGATCAAATAGGAGGAGGAAGAGGGACGAACGAGACGAACTTGGAACAAAGAAGGCCAACGGATCAAATGGGAGGATGAAGTTGGACGAACGAGACGAACATGATCCAAAGAAGGCCTACGGATCAAATGGGAGGACGAAGAGGGACGAACGAGACGAACTTGGAACAACGAAGGCCAACGAATCGAATGGGAGGACGAAGATGGACGAACGAGACGAACATGATCCAAAGAAGGCCTACGGATCAAATGGTAGGACGAAGAGGGACGAACGAGACGAACTTGGAACAAAGAAGGCCAACGGATCAAATGGGAGGACGAAGATGGACGAACGAGAGGAACTTGGTCCAAAGAAGGCCTACGGAACAAATGGGAGGACGAAGAGGGACGAACGAGACGAACTTGGAACAAAGAAGGCCAACGGATCAAATGGGAGGACGAAGATGGACGAACGACAGGAACTTGGTCCAAAGAAGGCCTACGGAAGAAATGGGAGGACAAAGAGGGACGAACGAGACGAATTGGGAACAAAGAAGACCAACGGATCGAATGGGAGGACGAAGATGGACGAACGAGACGAACATGATCCAAAGAAGGCCTACGGATCAAATGGTAGGACGAAGAGGGACGAACGAGACGAACTTGGAACAAAGAAGGCCAACGAATCAAATGGGAGGATGAAGATGGACGAACGACAGGAACTTGGTCCAAAGAAGGCCTACGGAACAAATGGGAGGATGAAGAGGGGACGAACGAGACGAACTTGGAACAAAGAAGGCCAACGGATCAAATAGGAGGACGAAGATGGACGAACGAGAGGAACTTGGTCCAAAGAAGGCCTACGGAACAAATGGAAAGACAAAGAGGGACGAACGAGACGAACTTGGAACAAAGAAGACCAACGGATCGAATGGGAGGACGAAGATGGACGAACGAGACGAACATGATCCAAAGAAGGCCTACGGATCAAATGGTAGGACGAAGAGGGACGAACGAGACGAACTTGGAACAAAGAAGGCCAACGAATCAAATGGGAGGACGAAGATGGACGAACGACAGGAACTTGGTCCAAAGAAGGCGTACGGAACAAATGGGAGGACGAAGAAGGACAAACGAGACGAACTTGGAACAAAGAAGGCCAACGGATCAAATAGGAGGACGAAGATGGACGAACGAGAGGAACTTGGTCCAAAGAAGGCCTACGGAACAAATGGGAGGACAAAGAGGGACGAACGAGACGAACTTGGAACAAAGAAGACCAACGGATCGAATGGGAGGACGAAGATGGACGAACGAGACGAACATGATCCAAAGAAGGCCTACGGATCAAATGGTAGGACGAAGAGGGACGAACGAGACGAACTTGGAACAAAGAATGCCAACGGATCAAATGGGAGGACGAAGATGGACGAACGACAGGAACTTGGTCCAAAGAAGGCCTACGAAACAAATGGGAGGACAAAGAGGGACGAACGAGACGAACTTGGAACAAAGAAGACCAACGGATCGAATGGGAGGACGAAGATGGATGAACGAGACGAACATGATCCAAAGAAGGCCTACGGATCAAATGGTAGGACGAAGAGGGACGAACGAGACGAACTTGGAACAAAGAATGCCAACGGATCAAATGGGAGGACGAAGGTGGACGAACGACAGGAACTTGGTCCAAAGAAGGCCTACGAAACAAATGGGAGGACGAAGAGGGACGAACGAGACGAACTTGGAACAAAGAAGACCAACGGATCGAATGGGAGGACGAAGATGGACGAACGAGACGAACATGATCCAAAGAAGGCCTACGGATCAAATGGTAGGACGAAGAGGGACGAACGAGACGAACTTGGAACAAAGAAGGCCAACGGATCAAATGGGAGGACGAAGATGGACGAACGAGAGGAACTTGGTCCAAAGAAGGCCTACGGAACAAATGGGAGGACGAAGAGGGACGAACGAGACGAACTTGGAACAAAGAAGGCCAACGGATCAAATGGGAGGACGAAGATGGACGAACGACAGGAACTTGGTCCAAAGAAGGCCTACGGAACAAATGGGAGGACAAAGAGGGACGAACGAGACGAACTTGGAACAAAGAAGACCAACGGATCGAATGGGAGGACGAAGATAGACGAACGAGACGAACATGTTCCAAAGAAGGCCTACGGATCAAATGGTAGGACGAAGAGGGACGAACGAGACAAACTTGGAACAAAGAATGCCAACGGATCAAATGGGAGGACGAAGATGGACGAACGACAGGAACTTGGTCCAAAGAAGGCCTACGAAACAAATGGGAGGACAAAGAGGGACGAACGAGACGAACTTGGAACAAAGAAGACCAACGGATCGAATGGGAGGACGAAGATGGACGAACGAGACGAACATGATCCAAAGAAGGCCTACGGATCAAATGGTAGGACGAAGAGGGACGAACGAGACGAACTTGGAACAAAGAATGCCAACGGATCAAATGGGAGGACGAAGATGGACGAACGACAGGAACTTGGTCCAAAGAAGGCCTACGAAACAAATGGGAGGACGAAGAGGGACGAACGAGACGAACTTGGAACAAAGAAGACCAACGGATCGAATGGGAGGACGAAGATGGACGAACGAGACGAACATGATCTAAAGAAGGCCTACGGATCAAATGGTAGGACGAAGAGGGACGAACGAGACGAATTTGGAACAAAGAAGGCCAACGGATCAAATAGGAGGACGAAGATGGACGAACGAGAGGAACTTGGTCCAAAGAAGGCCTACGGAACAAATGGGAAGACAAAGAGGGACGAACGAGACGAACTTGGAACAAAGAAGACCAACGGATCGAATGGGAGGACGAAGATGGACGAACGAGACGAACATGATCCAAAGAAGGCCTACGGATCAAATGGTAGGACGAAGAGGGACGAACGAGACGAACTTGGAACAAAGAAGGCCAACGGATCAAATGGGAGGACGAAGAAGGACGAACGAGAGGAACTTGGTCCAAAGAAGGCCTACGGAACAAATGGTAGGACGAAGAGGGACGAACGAGACGAACTTGGAACAAAGAAGGCCAACGGATCAAATGGGAGGACGAAGATGGACGAACGACAGGAACTTGGTCCAAAGAAGGCCTACGGAACAAATGGGAGGACGAAGAGGGACGAACGAGACGAACTTGGAACAAAGAAGGCCAACGGATCAAATAGGAGGACGAAGATGGACGAACGAGAGGAACTTGGTCCAAAGAAGGCCTACGGAACAAATGGGAAGACAAAGAGGGACGAACGAGACGAACTTGGAACAAAGAAGACCAACGGATCGAATGGGAGGACGAAGATGGACGAACGAGACGAACATGATCCAAAGAAGGCCTACGGATCAAATGGTAGGACGAAGAGGGACGAACGAGACGAACTTGGAACAAAGAAGGCCAACGGATCAAATGGGAGGACGAAGATGGACGAACGAGAGGAACTTGGTCCAAAGAAGGCCTACGGAACAAATGGGAGGACGAAGAGGGACGAACGAGACGAACTTGGAACAAAGAAGGCCAACGGATCAAATGGGAGGACGAAGATGGACGAACGACAGGAACTTGGTCCAAAGAAGGCCTACGGAACAAATGGGAGGACGAAGAGGGACGAACGAGACGAACTTGGAACAAAGAAGGCCAACGGATCAAATGGGAGGACGAAGATGGACGAACGACAGGAACTTGGTCCAAAGAAGGCCTACGGAACAAATGGGAGGACAAAGAGGGACGAACGAGACGAACTTGGAACAAAGAAGACCAACGGATCGAATGGGAGGACGAAGATAGACGAACGAGACGAACATGATCCAAAGAAGGCCTACGGGTCAAATGGTAGGACGAAGAGGGACGAACGAGACGAACTTGGAACAAAGAAGGCCAACGAATCAAATGGGAGGACGAAGATGGACGAACGACAGGAACTTGGTCCAAAGAAGGCCTACGGAACAAATGGGAGGACGAAGAGGGACGAACGAGACGAACTTGGAACAAAGAAGGCCAACGGATCAAATAGGAGGACGAAGATGGACGAACGAGAGGAACTTGGTCCAAAGAAGGCCTACGGAACAAATGGGAGGACAAAGAGGGACGAACGAGACGAACTTGGAACAAAGAAGACCAACGGATCGAATGGGAGGACGAAGATGGACGAACGAGACGAACATGATCCAAAGAAGGCCTACGGATCAAATGGTAGGACGAAGAGGGACGAACGAGACGAACTTGGAACAAAGAAGGCCAACGGATCAAATGGGAGGACGAAGATGGACGAACGAGAGGAACTTGGTCCAAAGAAGGCCTACGGAACAAATGGGAGGACGAAGAGGGACGAACGAGACGAACTTGGAACAAAGAAGGCCAACGGATCAAATGGGAGGACGAAGATGGACGAACGACAGGAACTTGGTCCAAAGAAGGCCTACGGAACAAATGGTAGGACGAAGAGGGACGAACGAGACGAACTTGGAACAAAGAAGGCCAACGGATCAAATGGGAGGACGAAGATGGACGAACGACAGGAACTTGGTCCAAAGAAGGCCTACGGAACAAATGGGAGGACGAAGAGGGACGAACGAGACGAACTTGGAACAAAGAAGGCCAACGGATCAAATAGGAGGACGAAGATGGACGAACGAGAGGAACTTGGTCCAAAGAAGGCCTACGGAACAAATGGGAAGACAAAGAGGGACGAACGAGACGAACTTGGAACAAAGAAGACCAACGGATCGAATGGGACGACGAAGATGGACGAACGAGACGAACATGATCCAAAGAAGGCCTACGGATCAAATGCTAGGACGAAGAGGGACGAACGAGACGAACTTGGAACAAAGAAGGCCAACGGATCGAATGGGAGGACGAAGATGGACGAACGAGACGAACATGATCCAAAGAAGGCCTACGGATCAAATGGTAGGACGAAGAGGGACGAACGAGACGAACTTGGAACAAAGAAGGCCAACGGATCAAATGGGAGGACGAAGAAGGACGAACGAGAGGAACTTGGTCCAAAGAAGGCCTACGGAACAAATGGTAGGACGAAGAGGGACGAACGAGACGAACTTGGAACAAAGAAGGCCAACGGATCAAATGGGAGGACGAAGATGGACGAACGACAGGAACTTGGTCAAAAGAAGGCCTACGGAACAAATGGGAGGACAAAGAGGGACGAATGAGACGAACTTGGAACAAAGAAGACCAACGGATCGAATGGGAGGACGAAGATGGACGAACGAGACGAACATGATCCAAAGAAGGCCTACGGATCAAATGGTAGGACGAAGAGGGACGAACGAGACGAACTTGGAACAAAGAATGCCAACGGATCAAATGGGAGGACGAAGATGGACGAACGACAGGAACTTGGTCCAAAGAAGGCCTACGAAACAAATGGGAGGACAAAGAGGGACGAACGAGACGAACTTGGAACAAAGAAGACCAACGGATCGAATGGGAGGACGAAGATGGACGATCGAGACGAACATGATCCAAAGAAGGCCTACGGATCAAATGGTAGGACGAAGAGGGACGAACGAGACGAACTTGGAACAAAGAATGCCAACGGATCAAATGGGGGGACGAAGATGGACGAACGACAGGAACTTGGTCCAAAGAAGGCCTACGAAACAAATGGGAGGACGAAGAGGGACGAACGAGACGAACTTGGAACAAAGAAGACCAACGGATCGAATGGGAGGACGAAGATGGACGAACGAGACGAACATGATCTAAAGAAGGCCTACGGAACAAATGGGAGGACGAAGAGGGACGAACGAGACGAACTTGGAACAAAGAAGGCCAACGGATCAAATGGGAGGACGAAGATGGACGAACGACAGGAACTTGGTCCAAAGAAGGCCTACGGAACAAATGGGAGGACAAAGAGGGACGAACGAGACGAACTTGGAACAAAGAAGACCAACGGATCGAATGGGAGGACGAAGATAGACGAACGAGACGAACATGATCCAAAGAAGGCCTACGGATCAAATGGTAGGACGAAGAGGGACGAACGAGACGAACTTGGAACAAAGAAGGCCAACGAATCAAATGGGAGGACGAAGATGGACGAACGACAGGAACTTGGTCCAAAGAAGGCCTACGGAACAAATGGGAGGACGAAGAGGGACGAACGAGACGAACTTGGAACAAAGAAGGCCAACGGATCAAATAGGAGGACGAAGATGGACGAACGAGAGGAACTTGGTCCAAAGAAGGCCTACGGAACAAATGGGAGGACAAAGAGGGACGAACGAGACGAACTTGGAACAAAGAAGACCAACGGATCGAATGGGAGGACGAAGATGGACGAACGAGACGAACATGATCCAAAGAAGGCCTACGGATCAAATGGTAGGACGAAGAGGGACGAACGAGACGAACTTGGAACAAAGAATGCCAACGGATCAAATGGGAGGACGAAGATGGACGAACGACAGGAACTTGGTCCAAAGAAGGCCTACGAAACAAATGGGAGGACAAAGAGGGACGAACGAGACGAACTTGGAACAAAGAAGACCAACGGATCGAATGGGAGGACGAAGATGGACGAACGAGACGAACATGATCCAAAGAAGGCCTACGGATCAAATGGTAGGACGAAGAGGGACGAACGAGACGAACTTGGAACAAAGAATGCCAACGGATCAAATGGGAGGACGAAGATGGACGAACGACAGGAACTTGGTCCAAAGAAGGCCTACGAAACAAATGGGAGGACAAAGAGGGACGAACGAGACGAACTTGGAACAAAGAAGACCAACGGATCGAATGGGAGGACGAAGATGGACGATCGAGACGAACATGATCCAAAGAAGGCCTACGGATCAAATGGTAGGACGAAGAGGGACGAACGAGACGAACTTGGAACAAAGAATCCCAACGGATCAAATGGGAGGACGAAGATGGACGAACGACAGGAACTTGGTCCAAAGAAGGCCTACGAAACAAATGGGAGGACGAAGAGGGACGAACGAGACGAACTTGGAACAAAGAAGACCAACGGATCGAATGGGAGGACGAAGATGGACGAACGAGACGAACATGATCTAAAGAAGGCCTACGGAACAAATGGGAGGACGAAGAGGGACGAACGAGACGAACTTGGAACAAAGAAGGCCAACGGATCAAATGGGAGGACGAAGATGGACGAACGACAGGAACTTGGTCCAAAGAAGGCCTACGGAACAAATGGGAGGACAAAGAGGGACGAACGAGACGAACTTGGAACAAAGAAGACCAACGGATCGAATGGGAGGACGAGGATAGACGAACGAGACGAACATGATCCAAAGAAGGCCTACGGATCAAATGGTAGGACGAAGAGGGACGAACGAGACGAACTTGGAACAAAGAAGGCCAACGAATCAAATGGGAGGACGAAGATGGACGAACGACAGGAACTTGGTCCAAAGAAGGCCTACGGAACAAATGGGAGGACGAAGAGGGACGAACGAGACGAACTTGGAACAAAGAAGGCCAACGGATCAAATAGGAGGACGAAGATGGACGAACGAGAGGAACTTGGTCCAAAGAAGGCCTACGGAACAAATGGGAGGACAAAGAGGGACGAACGAGACGAACTTGGAACAAAGAAGACCAACGGATCGAATGGGAGGACGAAGATGGACGAACGAGACGAACATGATCCAAAGAAGGCCTACGGATCAAATGGTAGGACGAAGAGGGACGAACGAGACGAACTTGGAACAAAGAATGCCAACGGATCAAATGGGAGGACGAAGATGGACGAACGACAGGAACTTGGTCCAAAGAAGGCCTACGAAACAAATGGGAGGACAAAGAGGGACGAACGAGACGAACTTGGAACAAAGAAGACCAACGGATCGAATGGGAGGACGAAGATGGACGAACGAGACGAACATGATCCAAAGAAGGCCTACGGATCAAATGGTAGGACGAAGAGGGACGAACGAGACGAACTTGGAACAAAGAATGCCAACGGATCAAATGGGAGGACGAAGATGGACGAACGACAGGAACTTGGTCCAAAGAAGGCCTACGAAACAAATGGGAGGACAAAGAGGGACGAACGAGACGAACTTGGAACAAAGAAGACCAACGGATCGAATGGGAGGACGAAGATGGACGATCGAGACGAACATGATCCAAAGAAGGCCTACGGATCAAATGGTAGGACGAAGAGGGACGAACGAGACGAACTTGGAACAAAGAATGCCAACGGATCAAATGGGAGGACGAAGATGGACGAACGACAGGAACTTGGTCCAAAGAAGGCCTACGAAACAAATGGGAGGACGAAGAGGGACGAACGAGACGAACTTGGAACAAAGAAGACCAACGGATCGAATGGGAGGACGAAGATGGACGAACGAGACGAACATGATCTAAAGAAGGCCTACGGAACAAATGGGAGGACGAAGAGGGACGAACGAGACGAACTTGGAACAAAGAAGGCCAACGGATCAAATGGGAGGACGAAGATGGACGAACGACAGGAACTTGGTCCAAAGAAGGCCTACGGAACAAATGGGAGGACAAAGAGGGACGAACGAGACGAACTTGGAACAAAGAAGACCAACGGATCGAATGGGAGGACGAAGATAGACGAACGAGACGAACATGATCCAAAGAAGGCCTACGGATCAAATGGTAGGACGAAGAGGGACGAACGAGACGAACTTGGAACAAAGAAGGCCAACGAATCAAATGGGAGGACGAAGATGGACGAACGACAGGAACTTGGTCCAAAGAAGGCCTACGGAACAAATGGGAGGACGAAGAGGGACGAACGAGACGAACTTGGAACAAAGAAGGCCAACGGATCAAATAGGAGGACGAAGATGGACGAACGAGAGGAACTTGGTCCAAAGAAGGCCTACGGAACAAATGGGAGGACAAAGAGGGACGAACGAGACGAACTTGGAACAAAGAAGACCAACGGATCGAATGGGAGGACGAAGATGGACGAACGAGACGAACATGATCCAAAGAAGGCCTACGGATCAAATGGTAGGACGAAGAGGGACGAACGAGACGAACTTGGAACAAAGAATGCCAACGGATCAAATGGGAGGACGAAGATGGACGAACGACAGGAACTTGGTCCAAAGAAGGCCTACGAAACAAATGGGAGGACAAAGAGGGACGAACGAGACGAACTTGGAACAAAGAAGACCAACGGATCGAATGGGAGGACGAAGATGGACGAACGAGACGAACATGATCCAAAGAAGGCCTACGGATCAAATGGTAGGACGAAGAGGGACGAACGAGACGAACTTGGAACAAAGAATGCCAACGGATCAAATGGGAGGACGAAGATGGACGAACGACAGGAACTTGGTCCAAAGAAGGCCTACGAAACAAATGGGAGGACAAAGAGGGACGAACGAGACGAACTTGGAACAAAGAAGACCAACGGATCGAATGGGAGGACGAAGATGGACGATCGAGACGAACATGATCCAAAGAAGGCCTACGGATCAAATGGTAGGACGAAGAGGGACGAACGAGACGAACTTGGAACAAAGAATGCCAACGGATCAAATGGGAGGACGAAGATGGACGAACGACAGGAACTTGGTCCAAAGAAGGCCTACGAAACAAATGGGAGGACGAAGAGGGACGAACGAGACGAACTTGGAACAAAGAAGACCAACGGATCGAATGGGAGGACGAAGATGGACGAACGAGACGAACATGATCTAAAGAAGGCCTACGGAACAAATGGGAGGACGAAGAGGGACGAACGAGACGAACTTGGAACAAAGAAGGCCAACGGATCAAATGGGAGGACGAAGATGGACGAACGACAGGAACTTGGTCCAAAGAAGGCCTACGGAACAAATGGGAGGACAAAGAGGGACGAACGAGACGAACTTGGAACAAAGAAGACCAACGGATCGAATGGGAGGACGAAGATAGACGAACGAGACGAACATGATCCAAAGAAGGCCTACGGATCAAATGGTAGGACGAAGAGGGACGAACGAGACGAACTTGGAACAAAGAAGGCCAACGAATCAAATGGGAGGACGAAGATGGACGAACGACAGGAACTTGGTCCAAAGAAGGCCTACGGAACAAATGGGAGGACGAAGAGGGACGAACGAGACGAACTTGGAACAAAGAAGGCCAACGGATCAAATAGGAGGACGAAGATGGACGAACGAGAGGAACTTGGTCCAAAGAAGGCCTACGGAACAAATGGGAGGACAAAGAGGGACGAACGAGACGAACTTGGAACAAAGAAGACCAACGGATCGAATGGGAGGACGAAGATGGACGAACGAGACGAACATGATCCAAAGAAGGCCTACGGATCAAATGGTAGGACGAAGAGGGACGAACGAGACGAACTTGGAACAAAGAATGCCAACGGATCAAATGGGAGGACGAAGATGGACGAACGACAGGAACTTGGTCCAAAGAAGGCCTACGAAACAAATGGGAGGACAAAGAGGGACGAACGAGACGAACTTGGAACAAAGAAGACCAACGGATCGAATGGGAGGACGAAGATGGACGAACGAGACGAACATGATCCAGAGAAGGCCTACGGATCAAATGGTAGGACGAAGAGGGACGAACGAGACGAACTTGGAACAAAGAATGCCAACGGATCAAATGGGAGGACGAAGATGGACGAACGACAGGAACTTGGTCCAAAGAAGGCCTACGAAACAAATGGGAGGACGAAGAGGGACGAACGAGACGAACTTGGAACAAAGAAGACCAACGGATCGAATGGGAGGACGAAGATGGACGAACGAGACGAACATGATCTAAAGAAGGCCTACGGATCAAATGGTAGGACGAAGAGGGACGAACGAGACGAATTTGGAACAAAGAAGGCCAACGGATCAAATAGGAGGACGAAGATGGACGAACGAGAGGAACTTGGTCCAAAGAAGGCCTACGGAACAAATGGGAAGACAAAGAGGGACGAACGAGACGAACTTGGAACAAAGAAGACCAACGGATCGAATGGGAGGACGAAGATGGACGAACGAGACGAACATGATCCAAAGAAGGCCTACGGATCAAATGGTAGGACGAAGAGGGACGAACGAGACGAACTTGGAACAAAGAAGGCCAACGGATCAAATGGGAGGACGAAGAAGGACGAACGAGAGGAACTTGGTCCAAAGAAGGCCTACGGAACAAATGGTAGGACGAAGAGGGACGAACGAGACGAACTTGGAACAAAGAAGGCCAACGGATCAAATGGGAGGACGAAGATGGACGAACGACAGGAACTTGGTCCAAAGAAGGCCTACGGAACAAATGGGAGGACGAAGAGGGACGAACGAGACGAACTTGGAACAAAGAAGGCCAACGGATCAAATAGGAGGACGAAGATGGACGAACGAGAGGAACTTGGTCCAAAGAAGGCCTACGGAACAAATGGGAAGACAAAGAGGGACGAACGAGACGAACTTGGAACAAAGAAGACCAACGGATCGAATGGGAGGACGAAGATGGACGAACGAGACGAACATGATCCAAAGAAGGCCTACGGATCAAATGGTAGGACGAAGAGGGACGAACGAGACGAACTTGGAACAAAGAAGGCCAACGGATCAAATGGGAGGACGAAGATGGACGAACGAGAGGAACTTGGTCCAAAGAAGGCCTACGGAACAAATGGGAGGACGAAGAGGGACGAACGAGACGAACTTGGAACAAAGAAGGCCAACGGATCAAATGGGAGGACGAAGATGGACGAACGACAGGAACTTGGTCCAAAGAAGGCCTACGGAACAAATGGGAGGACAAAGAGGGACGAACGAGACGAACTTGGAACAAAGAAGACCAACGGATCGAATGGGAGGACGAAGATAGACGAACGAGACGAACATGATCCAAAGAAGGCCTACGGATCAAATGGTAGGACGAAGAGGGACGAACGAGACGAACTTGGAACAAAGAAGGCCAACGAATCAAATGGGAGGACGAAGATGGACGAACGACAGGAACTTGGTCCAAAGAAGGCCTACGGAACAAATGGGAGGACGAAGAGGGACGAACGAGACGAACTTGGAACAAAGAAGGCCAACGGATCAAATAGGAGGACGAAGATGGACGAACGAGAGGAACTTGGTCCAAAGAAGGCCTACGGAACAAATGGGAGGACAAAGAGGGACGAACGAGACGAACTTGGAACAAAGAAGACCAACGGATCGAATGGGAGGACGAAGATGGACGAACGAGACGAACATGATCCAAAGAAGGCCTACGGATCAAATGGTAGGACGAAGAGGGACGAACGAGACGAACTTGGAACAAAGAAGGCCAACGGATCAAATGGGAGGACGAAGATGGACGAACGAGAGGAACTTGGTCCAAAGAAGGCCTACGGAACAAATGGGAGGACGAAGAGGGACGAACGAGACGAACTTGGAACAAAGAAGGCCAACGGATCAAATGGGAGGACGAAGATGGACGAACGACAGGAACTTGGTCCAAAGAAGGCCTACGGAACAAATGGTAGGACAAAGAGGGACGAACGAGACGAACTTGGAACAAAGAAGGCCAACGGATCAAATGGGAGGACGAAGATGGACGAACGACAGGAACTTGGTCCAAAGAAGGCCTACGGAACAAATGGGAAGACAAAGAGGGACGAACGAGACGAACTTGGAACAAGGAAGACCAACGGATCGAATGGGAGGACGAAGATGGACGAACGAGACGAACATGATCCAAAGAAGGCCTACGGATCAAATGGTAGGACGAAGAGGGACGAACGAGACGAACTTGGAACAAAGAAGGCCAACGGATCGAATGGGAGGACGAAGATGGACGAACGAGACGAACATGATCCAAAGAAGGCCTACGGATCAAATGGTAGGACGAAGAGGGACGAACGAGACGAACTTGGAACAAAGAAGGCCAACGGATCAAATGGGAGGACGAAGAAGGACGAACGAGAGGAACTTGGTCCAAAGAAGGCCTACGGAACAAATGGTAGGACGAAGAGGGACGAACGAGACGAACTTGGAACAAAGAAGGCCAACGGATCAAATGGGAGGACGAAGATGGACGAACGACAGGAACTTGGTCAAAAGAAGGCCTACGGAACAAATGGGAGGACAAAGAGGGACGAATGAGACGAACTTGGAACAAAGAAGACCAACGGATCGAATGGGAGGACGAAGATGGACGAACGAGACGAACATGATCCAAAGAAGGCCTACAGATCAAATAGGAGGAAGAAGAGGGACGAACGAGACGAACTTGGAACAAAGAAGGCCAACGGATCAAATGGGAGGACGAAGTTGGACGAACGAGACGAACTTGATCCAAAGAAGGCCTACGGATCAAATGGGAGGACGAAGAGGGACGAACGAGACAAACTTGGAACAAAGAAGACCAACGGATCGAATGGGAGGACGAAGATGGACGAACGAGACGAACATGATCCAAAGAAGGCCTACGGATCAAATGGTAGGACGAAGAGGGACGAACGAGACGAACTTGGAACAAAGAAGGCCAACGGATCAAATGGGAGGACGAAGAAGGACGAACGAGAGGAACTTGGTCCAAAGAAGGCCTACGGAACAAATGGGAAGACAAAGAGGGACGAACGAGACGAACTTGGAACAAAGAAGACCAACGGATCGAATGGGAGGACGAAGATGGACGAACGAGACGAACATGATCCAAAGAAGGCCTACGGATCAAATGGTAGGACGAAGAGGGACGAACGAGACGAACTTGGAACAAAGAAGGCCAACGAATCAAATGGGAGGACGAAGATGAACGAACGACAGGAACTTGGTCCAAAGAAGGCCTACGGAACAAATGGGAGGACGAAGAGGGACGAACGAGACGAACTTGGAACAAAGAAGGCCAACGGATCAAATAGGAGGACGAAGATGGACGAACGAGAGGAACTTGGTCCAAAGAAGGCCTACGGAACAAATGGGAGGACAAAGAGGGACGAACGAGACGAACTTGGAACAAAGAAGACCAACGGATCGAATGGGAGGACGAAGATGGACGAACGAGACGAACATGATCCAAAGAAGGCCTACGGATCAAATGGTAGGACGAAGAGGGACGAACGAGACGAACTTGGAACAAAGAAGGCCAACGAATCAAATGGGAGGACGAAGATGGACGAACGACAGGAACTTGGTCCAAAGAAGGCCTACGGAACAAATGGGAGGACGAAGAGGGACGAACGAGACGAACTTGGAACAAAGAAGGCCAACGGATCAAATAGGAGGACGAAGATGGACGAACGAGAGGAACTTGGTCCAAAGAAGGCCTACGGAACAAATGGGAGGACAAAGAGGGACGAACGAGACGAACTTGGAACAAAGAAGACCAACGGATCGAATGGGAGGACGAAGATGGACGAACGAGACGAACATGATCCAAAGAAGGCCTACGGATCAAATGGTAGGACGAAGAGGGACGAACGAGACGAACTTGGAACAAAGAAGGCCAACGGATCAAATGGGAGGACGAAGATGGACGAACGAGAGGAACTTGGTCCAAAGAAGGCCTACGGAACAAATGGGAGGACGAAGAGGGACGAACGAGACGAACTTGGAACAAAGAAGGCCAACGGATCAAATGGGAGGACGAAGATGGACGAACGACAGGAACTTGGTCCAAAGAAGGCCTACGGAACAAATGGGAGGACAAAGAGGGACGAACGAGACGAACTAGGAACAAAGAAGACCAACGGATCGAATGGGAGGACGAAGATGGACGAACGAGACGAACATGATCCAAAGAAGGCCTACGGATCAAATGGTAGGACGAAGAGGGAGGAACGAGACGAACTTGGAACAAAGAAGGCCAACGAATCAAATGGGAGGACGAAGATGGACGAACGACAGGAACTTGGTCCAAAGAAGGCCTACGGAACAAATGGGTGGACGAAGAGGGACGAACGAGACGAACTTGGAATAAAGAAGGCCAACGGATCAAATGGGAGGACGAAGATGGACGAACGACAGGAACTTGGTCCAAAGAAGGCCTACGGAACAAATGGGAGGACAAAGAGGGACGAACGAGGAAACTAGGAACAAAGAAGACCAACGGATCGAATGGGAGGACGAAGATGGACGAACGAGACGAACATGATCCAAAGAAGGCCTACGGATCAAATGGTAGGACGAAGAGGGACGAACGAGACGAACTTGGAACAAAGAAGGCCAACGGATCGAATGGGAGGACGAAGATGGACGAACGAGACGAACATGATCCAAAGAAGGCCTACGGATCAAATGGTAGGACGAAGAGGGACGAACGAGACGAACTTGGAACAAAGAAGGCCAACGGATCAAATAGGAGGACGAAGATGGACGAACGAGAGGAACTTGGTCCAAAGAAGGCCTACGGAACAAATGGGAGGACGAAGAGGGACGAACGAGACGAACTTGGAACAAAGAAGGCCAACGGATCAAATAGGAGGACGAAGATGGACGAACGAGAGGAACTTGGTCCAAAGAAGGCCTACGGAACAAATGGGAAGACAAAGAGGGACGAACGAGACGAACTTGGAACAAAGAAGACCAACGGATCGAATGGGAGGACGAAGATGGACGAACGAGACGAACATGATCCAAAGAAGGCCTACGGATCAAATGGTAGGACGAAGAGGGACGAACGAGACGAACTTGGAACAAAGAAGGCCAACGGATCGAATGGGAGGACGAAGATGGACGAACGAGACGAACATGATCCAAAGAAGGCCTACGGATCAAATGGTAGGACGAAGAGGGACGAACGAGACGAACTTGGAACAAAGAAGGCCAACGGATCAAATGGGAGGACGAAGAAGGACGAACGAGAGGAACTTGGTCCAAAGAAGGCCTACGGAACAAATGGTAGGACGAAGAGGGACGAACGAGACGAACTTGGAACAAAGAAGGCCAACGGATCAAATGGGAGGACGAAGATGGACGAACGACAGGAACTTGGTCAAAAGAAGGCCTACGGAACAAATGGGAGGACAAAGAGGGACGAATGAGACGAACTTGGAACAAAGAAGACCAACGGATCGAATGGGAGGACGAAGATGGACGAACGAGACGAACATGATCCAAAGAAGGCCTACGGATCAAATGGTAGGACGAAGAGGGACGAACGAGACGAACTTGGAACAAAGAATGCCAACGGATCAAATGGGAGGACGAAGATGGACGAACGACAGGAACTTGGTCCAAAGAAGGCCTACGAAACAAATGGGAGGACAAAGAGGGACGAACGAGACGAACTTGGAACAAAGAAGACCAACGGATCGAATGGGAGGACGAAGATGGACGAACGAGACGAACATGATCCAAAGAAGGCCTACGGATCAAATGGTAGGACGAAGAGGGACGAACGAGACGAACTTGGAACAAAGAATGCCAACGGATCAAATGGGAGGACGAAGATGGACGAACGACAGGAACTTGGTCCAAAGAAGGCCTACGAAACAAATGGGAGGACGAAGAGGGACGAACGAGACGAACTTGGAACAAAGAAGACCAACGGATCGAATGGGAGGACGAAGATGGACGAACGAGACGAACATGATCTAAAGAAGGCCTACGGATCAAATGGTAGGACGAAGAGGGACGAACGAGACGAACTTGGAACAAAGAAGGCCAACGGATCAAATAGGAGGACGAAGATGGACGAACGAGAGGAACTTGGTCCAAAGAAGGCCTACGGAACAAATGGGAAGACAAAGAGGGACGAACGAGACGAACTTGGAACAAAGAAGACCAACGGATCGAATGGGAGGACGAAGATGGACGAACGAGACGAACATGATCCAAAGAAGGCCTACGGATCAAATGGTAGGACGAAGAGGGACGAACGAGACGAACTTGGAACAAAGAAGGCCAACGAATCAAATGGGAGGACGAAGATGGACGAACGACAGGAACTTGGTCCAAAGAAGGCCTACGGAACAAATGGGAGGACGAAGAGGGACGAACGAGACGAACTTGGAACAAAGAAGGCCAACGGATCAAATGGGAGGACGAAGATGGACGAACGACAGGAACTTGGTCCAAAGAAGGCCTACGGAACAAATGGGAGGACAAAGAGGGACGAATGAGACGAACTTGGAACAAAGAAGACCAACGGATCGAATGGGAGGACGAAGATGGACGAACGAGACGAACATGATCCAAAGAAGGCCTACGGATCAAATGGTAGGACGAAGAGGGACGAACGAGACGAACTTGGAACAAAGAAGGCCAACAAATCAAATGGGAGGACGAAGATGGACGAACGACAGGAACTTGGTCCAAAGAAGGCCTACGGAACAAATGGGAGGACGAAGAGGGACGAACGAGACGAACTTGGAACAAAGAAGGCCAACGGATCAAATAGGAGGACGAAGATGGACGAACGAGAGGAACTTGGTCCAAAGAAGGCCTACGGAACAAATGGGAGGACAAAGAGGGACGAACGAGACGAACTTGGAACAAAGAAGACCAACGGATCGAATGGGAGGACGAAGATGGACGAACGAGACGAACATGATCCAAAGAAGGCCTACGGATCAAATGGTAGGACGAAGAGGGACGAACGAGACGAACTTGGAACAAAGAAGGCCAACGAATCAAATGGGAGGACGAAGATGGACGAACGACAGGAACTTGGTCCAAAGAAGGCCTACGGAACAAATGGTAGGACGAAGAGGGACGAACGAGACGAACTTGGAACAAAGAAGGCCAACGAATCAAATGGGAGGACGAAGATGGACGAACGAGAGGAACTTGGTCCAAAGAAGGCCTACGGTACAAATGGGAGGACGAAGAGGGACGAACGAGACGAACTTGGAACAAAGAAGGCCAACGGATCAAATGGGAGGACGAAGATGGACGAACGACAGGAACTTGGTCCAAAGAAGGCCTACGGAACAAATGGGAGGACAAAGAGGGACGAACGAGACGAACTAGGAACAAAGAAGACCAACGGATCGAATGGGAGGACGAAGATGGACGAACGAGACGAACATGATCCAAAGAAGGCCTACGGATCAAATGGTAGGACGAAGAGGGAGGAACGAGACGAACTTGGAACAAAGAAGGCCAACGAATCAAATGGGAGGACGAAGATGGACGAACGACAGGAACTTGGTCCAAAGAAGGCCTACGGAACAAATGGGTGGACGAAGAGGGACGAACGAGACGAACTTGGAACAAAGAAGGCCAACGGATCAAATGGGAGGACGAAGATGGACGAACGACAGGAACTTGGTCCAAAGAAGGCCTACGGAACAAATGGGAGGACAAAGAGGGACGAACGAGGAAACTAGGAACAAAGAAGACCAACGGATCGAATGGGAGGACGAAGATGGACGAACGAGACGAACATGATCCAAAGAAGGCCTACGGATCAAATGGTAGGACGAAGAGGGACGAACGAGACGAACTTGGAACAAAGAAGGGCAACGAATCAAATGGGAGGACGAAGATGGACGAACGACAGGAACTTGGTCCAAAGAAGGCCTACGGAACAAATGGGTGGACGAAGAGGGACGAACGAGACGAACTTGGAACAAAGAAGGCCAACGGATCAAATAGGAGGACGAAGATGGACGAACGAGAGGAACTTGGTCCAAAGAAGGCCTACGGAACAAATGGGAGGACAAAGAGGGACGAACGAGACGAACTTGGAACAAAGAAGACCAACGGATCGAATGGGAGGACGAAGATGGACGAACGAGACGAACATGATCCAAAGAAGGCCTAGGGATCAAATGGGAGGACAAAGAGGGACGAACGAGACGAACATGATCCAAAGAAGGCCTACGGATCAAATGGTAGGACGAAGAGGGACGAACGAGACGAACATGGAACAAAGAATGCCAACGGATCAAATGGGAGGACGAAGATGGACGAACGACAGGAACTTGGTCCAAAGAAGGCCTACGAAACAAATGGGAGGACGAAGAGGGACGAACGAGACGAACTTGGAACAAAGAAGACCAACGGATCGAATGGGAGGACGAAGATGGACGAACGAGACGAACATGATCTAAAGAAGGCCTACGGATCAAATGGTAGGACGAAGAGGGACGAACGAGACGAACTTGGAACAAAGAAGGCCAACGGATCAAATAGGAGGACGAAGATGGACGAACGAGAGGAACTTGGTCCAAAGAAGGCCTACGGAACAAATGGGAGGACGAAGAGGGACGAACGAGACGAACTTGGAACAAAGAAGGCCAACGGATCAAATAGGAGGACGAAGATGGACGAAGGAGAGGAACTTGGTCCAAAGAAGGCCTACGGAACAAATGGGAGGACAAAGAGGGACGAACGAGACGAACTTGGAACAAAGAAGACCAACGGATCGAATGGGAGGACGAAGATGGACGAACGAGACGAACATGATCCAAAGAAGGCCTACGGAACAAATGGGAGGACGAAGAGGGACGAACGAGACGAACTTGGAACAAAGAAGACCAACGGATCGAATGGGAGGACGAAGATGGACGAACGAGACGAACATGATCCAAAGAAGGCCTACGGATCAAATGGTAGGACGAAGAGGGACGAACGAGACGAACTTGGAACAAAGAAGGCCAACGGATCAAATGGGAGGACGAAGATGGACGAACGAGAGGAACTTGGTCCAAAGAAGGCCTACGGAACAAATGGGAGGACGAAGAGGGACGAACGAGACGAACTTGGAACAAAGAAGGCCAACGGATCAAATAGGAGGACGAAGATGGACGAACGAGAGGAACTTGGTCCAAAGAAGGCCTACGGAACAAATGGGAGGACAAACAGGGACGAACGAGAGGAACTTGGAACAAAGAAGACCAACGGATCGAATGGGAGGACGAAGATGGACGAATGAGACGAACATGATCCAAAGAAGGCCTACGGATCAAATGGTAGGACGAAGAGGGACGAACGAGACGAACTTGGAACAAAGAAGGCCAACGAATCAAATGGGAGGACGAAGATGGACGAACGACAGGAACTTGGTCCAAAGAAGGCCTACGGAACAAATGGGAGGACGAAGAGGGACGAACGAGACGAACTTGGAACAAAGAAGGCCAACGGATCAAATAGGAGGACGAAGATGGACGAAGGAGAGGAACTTGGTCCAAAGAAGGCCTACGGAACAAATGGGAGGACAAAGAGGGACGAACGAGACGAACTTGGAACAAAGAAGACCAACGGATCGAATGGGAGGACGAAGATGGACGAACGAGACGAACATGATCCAAAGAAGGCCTACGGATCAAATGGTAGGACGAAGAGGGACGAACGAGACGAACTTGGAACAAAGAATGCCAACGGATCAAATGGGAGGACGAAGATGGATGAACGACAGGAACTTGGTCCAAAGAAGGCCTACGAAACAAATGGGAGGACAAAGAGGGACGAACGAGACGAACTTGGAGCAAAGAAGACCAACGGATCGAATGGGAGGACGAAGATGGACGAACGAGACAAACATGATCCAAAGAAGGCCTACGGATCAAATGGTAGGACGAAGAGGGACGAACGAGACGAACTTGGAACAAAGAATGCCAACGGATCAAATGGGAGGACGAAGATGGACGAACGACAGGAACTTGGTCCAAAGAAGGCCTACGAAACAAATGGGAGGACGAAGAGGGACGAACGGGACGAACTTGGAACAAAGAAGACCAACGGATCGAATGGGAGGACGAAGATGGACGAACGAGACGAACATGATCTAAAGAAGGCCTACGGATCAAATGGTAGGACGAAGAGGGACGAACGAGACGAACTTGGAACAAAGAAGGCCAACGGATCAAATGGGAGGACGAAGATGGACGAACGAGAAGAACTTGGTCCAACGAAGGCCTACAGAACAAATGGGAGGACGAAGAGGGACGAACGAGACGAACTTGGAACAAAGAAGGCCAACGGATCAAATGGGAGGACGAAAAGGGACGAACGAGAGGAACTTGGAACAAAGAAGGCCAACGGATCAAATGGGAGGACGAAGATGGACGAACGAGACGAACATGATCCAAAGAAGGCCTACGGATCAAATGGTAGGACGAAGAGGGACGAACGAGACGAACTTGGAACAAAGAATGCCAACGGATCAAATGGGAGGACGAAGATGGACGAACGACAGGAACTTGGTCCAAAGAAGGCCTACGAAACAAATGGGAGGACGAAGAGGGACGAACGAGACGAACTTGGAACAAAGAAGACCAACGGATCGAATGGGAGGACGAAGATGGACGAACGAGACGAACATGATCTAAAGAAGGCCTACGGATCAAATGGTAGGACGAAGAGGGACGAACGAGACGAACTTGGAACAAAGAAGGCCAACGGATCAAATGGGAGGACGAAGATGGACGAACGAGAAGAACTTGGTCCAACGAAGGCCTACAGAACAAATGGGAGGACGAAGAGGGACGAACGAGACGAACTTGGAACAAAGAATGCCAACGGATCAAATGGGAGGACGAAGATGGACGAACGACAGGAACTTGGTCCAAAGAAGGCCTACGGAACAAATGGGAGGACAAAGAGGGACGAACGAGACGAACTTGGAACAAAGAAGACCAACGGATCGAATGGGAGGACGAAGATGGACGAACGAGACGAACATGATCTAAAGAAGGCCTACGATCAAATGGTAGGACGAAGAGGGACGAACGAGACGAACTTGGAACAAAGAAGGCCAACGGATCAAATAGGAGGACGAAGATGGACGAACGAGAGGAACTTGGTCCAAAGAAGGCCTACGGAACAAATGGGAAGACAAAGAGGGACGAACGAGACGAACTTGGAACAAAGAAGACCAACGGATCGAATGGGAGGACGAAGATGGACGAACGAGACGAACATGATCCAAAGAAGGCCTACGGATCAAATGGTAGGACGAAGAGGGACGAACGAGACGAACTTGGAACAAAGAAGGCCAACGGATCAAATGGGAGGACGAAGATGGACGAACGAGAGGAACTTGGTCCAAAGAAGGCCTACGGAACAAATGGGAGGACAAAGAGGGACGAACGAGACGAACTTGGAACAAAGAAGGCCAACGGATCAAATAGGAGGACGAAGATGGACGAACGAGAGGAACTTGGTCCAAAGAAGGCCTACGGAACAAATGGGAGGACAAAGAGGGACGAACGAGAGGAACTTGGAACAAAGAAGACCAACGGATCGAATGGGAGGACGAAGATGGACGAACGAGACGAACATGATCCAAAGAAGGCCTACGGATCAAATGGTAGGACGAAGAGGGACGAACGAGACGAACTTGGAACAAAGAAGGCCAACGAATCACATGGGAGGACGAAGATGGACGAACGACAGGAACTTGGTCCAAAGAAGGCCTACGGAACAAATGGGAGGACGAAGAGGGACGAACGAGACGAACTTGGAACAAAGAAGGCCAACGGATCAAATAGGAGGACGAAGATGGACGAAGGAGAGGAACTTGGTCCAAAGAAGGCCTACGGAACAAATGGGAGGACAAAGAGGGACGAACGAGACGAACTTGGAACAAAGAAGACCAACGGATCGAATGGGAGGACGAAGATGGACGAACGAGACGAACATGATCCAAAGAAGGCCTACGGATCAAATGGTAGGACGAAGAGGGACGAACGAGACGAACTTGGAACAAAGAATGCAAACGGATCAAATGGGAGGACGAAGATGGATGAACGACAGGAACTTGGTCCAAAGAAGGCCTACGAAACAAATGGGAGGACAAAGAGGGACGAACGAGACGAACTTGGAGCAAAGAAGACCAACGGATCGAATGGGAGGACGAAGATGGACGAACGAGACGAACATGATCCAAAGAAGGCCTACGGATCAAATGGTAGGACGAAGAGCGACGAACGAGACGAACTTGGAACAAAGAATGCCAACGGATCAAATGGGAGGACGAAGATGGACGAACGACAGGAACTTGGTCCAAAGAAGGCCTACGAAACAAATGGGAGGACGAAGAGGGACGAACGAGACGAACTTGGAACAAAGAAGACCAACGGATCGAATGGGAGGACGAAGATGGACGAACGAGACGAACATGATCCAAAGAAGGCCTACGGATCAAATGGTAGGACGAAGAGGGACGAACGAGACGAACTTGGAACAAAGAAGGCCAACGGATCAAATGGGAGGACGAAGATGGACGAACGAGAAGAACTTGGTCCAACGAAGGCCTACAGAACAAATGGGAGGACGAAGAGGGACGAACGAGACGAACTTGGAACAAAGAAGGCCAACGGATCAAATGGGAGGACGAAAAGGGACGAACGAGAGGAACTTGGAACAAAGAAGGCCAACGGATCAAATGGGAGGACGAAGATGGACGAACGAGACGAACATGATCCAAAGAAGGCCTACAGATCAAATGGAAGGACGAAGATGGACGAACGAGACGAACTTGATCCAAAGAGGGCCTACGGATCAAATGGTAGGACGAAGAGGGACGAACGAGACGAACATGGAACAAAGAAGGCCAACGGATCAAATGGGAGGACGAAGATGGACGAACGAGACGAACATGATCCAAAGAAGGCCTACGGATCAAATGGTAGGACGAAGAGGGCCGAAGAGACGAACTTGGAACAAAGAAGGCCAACGGATCAAATGGGAGGACGAAGATGGACGAACGAGACGAACATGATCCAAAGAAGGCCTACGGATCAAATGGTAGGACGAAGAGGGACGAACGAGACGAACTTGGTCCAAAGAAGGCCTACGGATCAAATGGGAGGACGAATATGGACGAACGAGACCAACTTGGACCAAAAAATGCCAACGGATCAAATGGGAAGACGAAGATGGACGAACGAGACGAACTTGATCCAAAGAAGGCCTACGGATCAAATGGGAGTACGAAGAGGGACGAACGTGACGAATATGATCCAAAGAAGGCCTACGGATCAAATAGGTTGAGGAAGAGGGACGAACGAGACGAACTTGGAACAAAGAAGGCAACGGATCAAATGGGAGGACGAAGTTGGACGAACGAGACGAACATGATCCAAAGAAGGCCTACGGATCAAATGGGAGGACGAAGAGGGACGAACGAGACGAACATGGAACAAAGAAGGCCAACGGATCGAATGGGAGGACGAAGATGGACGAACGAGACGAACATGATCCAAAGAAGGCCTACGGATCAAATGGTAGGACGAAGAGGGACGAACGAGACGAACTTGGAACAAAGAAGGCCAACGGATCAAATGGGAGGACGAAGATGGACGAACGAGAGGAACTTGGTCCAAAGAAGGCCTACGGAACAAGTGGGAGGACGAAGAGGGACGAACGAGACGAACTTAGAACAAAGAAGACCAACGGATCGAATGGGAGGACGAAGATGGACGAACGAGACGAATATGATCCAAAGAAGGCCTACGGATCAAATGGTAGGACGAAGAGGGACGAACGAGACGAACTTGGAACAAAGAAGGCCAACGGATCAAATGGGAGGACGAAGATGGACGAACGAGAAGAACTTGGTCCAAAGAAGGCCTACGGAACAAATGGGAGGACGAAGAGGGACGAACGAGACGAACTTGGAACAAAGAAGGCCAACGGATAAAATGGGAGGATGAAGATGGACGAACGACAGGAACTTGGTCCAAAGAAGGCCTACGGAAGAAATGGGAGGACAAAGAGGGACGAACGAGACGAACTTGGAACAAAGAAGACCAACGGATCGAATGGGAGGACGAAGATGGACGAACGAGACGAACATGATCCAAAGAAGGCCTACGGATCAAATGGTAGGACGAAGAGGGACGAACGAGACGAACTTGGAACAAAGAATGCCAACGGATCAAATGGGAGGACGAAGATGGACGAACGACAGGAACTTGGTCCAAAGAAGGCCTACGAAACAAATGGGAGGACAAAGAGGGACGAACGAGACGAACTTGGAACAAAGAAGACCAACGGATCGAATGGGAGGACGAAGATGGACGAACGAGACGAACATGATCCAAAGAAGGCCTACGGATCAAATGGTAGGACGAAGAGGGACGAACGAGACGAACTTGGAACAAAGAATGCCAACGGATCAAATGGGAGGACGAAGATGGACGAACGACAGGAACTTGGTCCAAAGAAGGCCTACGAAACAAATGGGAGGACGAAGAGGGACGAACGAGACGAACTTGGAACAAAGAAGACCAACGGATCGAATGGGAGGACGAAGATGGACGAACGAGACGAACATGATCTAAAGAAGGCCTACGGATCAAATGGTAGGACGAAGAGGGACGAACGAGACGAACTTGGAACAAAGAAGGCCAACGGATCAAATGGGAGGACGAAGATGGACGAACGAGAAGAACTTGGTCCAACGAAGGCCTACGGAACAAATGGGAGGACGAAGAGGGACGAACGAGACGAACTTGGAACAAAGAAGGCCAACGGATCAAATGGGAGGACGAAAAGGGACGAACGAGAGGAACTTGGAACAAAGAAGGCCAACGGATCAAATGGGAGGACGAAGATGGACGAACGAGACGAACATGATCCAAAGAAGGCCTACGGATCAAATGGAAGGACGAAGATGGACGAACGAGACGAACTTGATCCAAAGAGGGCCTACGGATCAAATGGTAGGACGAAGAGGGACGAACGAGACGAACATGGAACAAAGAAGGCCAACGGATCAAATGGGAGGACGAAGATGGACGAACGAGACGAACATGATCCAAAGAAGGCCTACGGATCAAATGGAAGGACGAAGATGGACGAACGAGACGAACTTGATCCAAAGAGGGCCTACGGATCAAATGGTAGGACGAAGAGGGACGAACGAGACGAACATGGAACAAAGAAGGCCAACGGATCAAATGGGAGGACGAAGATGGACGAACGAGACGAACATGATCCAAAGAAGGCCTACGGATCAAATGGTAGGACGAAGAGGGCCGAAGAGACGAACTTGGAACAAAGAAGGCCAACGGATCAAATGGGAGGACGAAGATGGACGAACGAGACGAACATGATCCAAAGAAGGCCTACGGATTAACTGGTAGGACGAAGAGGGACGAACGAGACGAACTTGGTCCAAAGAAGGCCTACAGATCAAATGGGAGGACGAATATGGACGAACGAGACCAACTTGGTCCAAAAAATGCCAACGGATCAAATGGGAAGACGAAGATGGACGAACGAGACGAACTTGATCCAAAGAAGGCCTACGGATCAAATGGGAGTACGAAGAGGGACGAACGTGACGAATATGATCCAAAGAAGGCCTACGGATCAAATAGGTTGAGGAAGAGGGACGAACGAGACGAACTTGGAACAAAGAAGGCCAACGGATCAAATGGGAGGACGAAGTTGGACGAACGAGACGAACATGATCCAAAGAAGGCCTACGGATCAAATGGGAGGACGAAGAGGGACGAACGAGACGAACATGGAACAAAGAAGGCCAACGGATCGAATGGGAGGACGAAGATGGACGAACGAGACGAACATGATCCAAAGAAGGCCTACGGATCAAATGGTAGGACGAAGAGGGACGAACGAGACGAACTTGGAACAAAGAAGGCCAACGGATCAAATGGGAGGACGAAGATGGACGAACGAGACGAATATGATCCAAAGAAGGCCTACGGATCAAATGGTAGGACGAAGAGGGACGAACGAGACGAACTTGGAACAAAGAAGGCCAACGGATCAAATGGGAGGACGAAGATGGACGAACGAGAAGAACTTGGTCCAAAGAAGGCCTACGGAATAAATGGGAGGACGAAGAGGGACGAACGAGACGAACTTGGAACAAAGAAGGCCAACGGATCAAATGGGAGGATGAAGATGGACGAACGACAGGAACTTGGTCCAAAGAAGGCCTACGGAACAAATGGGAGGACAAAGAGGGACGAACGAGACGAACTTGGAACAAAGAAGACCAACGGATCGAATGGGAGGACGAAGATGGACGAACGAGACGAATATGATCCAAAGAAGGCCTACGGATCAAATCGTAGGACGAAGAGGGACGAACGAGACGAACTTGGAACAAAGAAGGCCAACGGATCAAATGGGAGGACGAAGATGGACGAACGAGAAGAACTTGGTCCAAAGAAGGCCTACGGAATAAATGGGAGGACGAAGAGGGACGAACGAGACGAACTTGGAACAAAGAAGGCCAACGGATCAAATGGGAGGACGAAGATGGACGAACGAGAAGAACTTGGTCCAAAGAAGGCCTACGGAATAAATGGGAGGACGAAGAGGGACGAACGAGACGAACTTGGAACAAAGAAGGCCAACGGATCAAATGGGAGGACGAAGATGGACGAACGAGAAGAACTTGGTCCAAAGAAGGCCTACGGAATAAATGGGAGGACGAAGAGGGACGAACGAGACGAACTTGGAACAAAGAAGGCCAACGGATCAAATGGGAGGATGAAGATGGACGAACGACAGGAACTTGGTCCAAAGAAGGCCTACGGAACAAATGGGAGGACAAAGAGGGACGAACGAGACGAACTTGGAACAAAGAAGACCAACGGATCGAATGGGAGGACGAAGATGGACGAACGAGACGAACATGATCCAAAGAAGGCCTACGGATCAAATGGTAGGACGAAGAGGGACGAACGAGACGAACTTGGAACAAAGAAGGCCAACGAATCAAATGGGAGGACGAAGATGGACGAACGACAGGAACTTGGTCCAAAGAAGGCCTACGGAACAAATGGGAGGACGAAGAGGGACGAACGAGACGAACTTGGAACAAAGAAGGCCAACGGATCAAATAGGAGGACGAAGATCGACGAACGAGAGGAACTTGGTCCAAAGAAGGCCTACGGAACAAATGGGAAGACAAAGAGGGACGAACGAGACGAACTTGGAACAAAGAAGACCAACGGATCGAATGGGAGGACGAAGATGGACGAACGAGACGAACATGATCCAAAGAAGGCCTATGGACAAATGGTAGGACGAAGAGGGACGAACGAGACGAACTTGGAACAAAGAATGCCAACGGATCAAATGGGAGGACGAAGATGGACGAACGACAGGAACTTGGTCCAAAGAAGGCCTACGAAACAAATGGGAGGACGAAGAGGGACGAACGAGACGAACTTGGAACAAAAAAGACCAACGGATCGAATGGGAGGACGAAGATGGACGAACGAGACGAACATGATCCAAAGAAGGCCTACGGATCAAATGGTAGGACGAAGAGGGACGAACGAGACGAACATGGAACAAAGAAGGCCAACGGATCAAATGGGAGGACGAAGATGGACGAACGAGAGGAACTTGGTCCAAAGAAGGCCTACGGAACAAATGGGAGGACGAAGAGGGACGAACGAGACGAACTTGGAACAAAGAAGGCCAACGGATCAAATGGGCGGACGAAGATGGACGAACGACAGGAACTTGGTCCAAAGAAGGCCTACGGAACAAATGGGAGGACAAAGAGGGACGAACGAGACGAACTTGGAACAAAGAAGACCAACGGATCAAATGGGAGGATGAAGATGGACGAACGACAGGAACTTGGTCCAAAGAAGGCCTACGGAACAAATGGGAGGACAAAGAGGGACGAACGAGACGAACTTGGAACAAAGAAGACCAACGGATCGAATGGGAGGACGAAGATGGACGAACGAGACGAACATGATCCAAAGAAGGCCTACGGATCAAATGGTAGGACGAAGAGGGACGAACGAGACGAACTTGGAACAAAGAAGGCCAACGAATCAAATGGGAGGACGAAGATGGACGAACGACAGGAACTTGGTCCAAAGAAGGCCTACGGAACAAGTGGGAGGACGAAGAGGGACGAACGAGACGAACTTAGAACAAAGAAGACCAACGGATCGAATGGGAGGACGAAGATGGACGAACGAGACGAATATGATCCAAAGAAGGCCTACGGATCAAATGGTAGGACGAAGAGGGACGAACGAGACGAACTTGGAACAAAGAAGGCCAACGGATCAAATGGGAGGACGAAGATGGACGAACGAGAAGAACTTGGTCCAAAGAAGGCCTACGGAATAAATGGGAGGACGAAGAGGGACGAACGAGACGAACTTGGAACAAAGAAGGCCAACGGATCAAATGGGAGGATGAAGATGGACGAACGACAGGAACTTGGTCCAAAGAAGGCCTACGGAACAAATGGGAGGACAAAGAGGGACGAACGAGACGAACTTGGAACAAAGAAGACCAACGGATCGAATGGGAGGACGAAGATGGACGAACGAGACGAACATGATCCAAAGAAGGCCTACGGATCAAATGGTAGGACGAAGAGGGACGAACGAGACGAACTTGGAACAAAGAAGGCCAACGAATCAAATGGGAGGACGAAGATGGACGAACGACAGGAACTTGGTCCAAAGAAGGCCTACGGAACAAATGGGAGGACGAAGAGGGACGAACGAGACGAACTTGGAACAAAGAAGGCCAACGGATCAAATAGGAGGACGAAGATCGACGAACGAGAGGAACTTGGTCCAAAGAAGGCCTACGGAACAAATGGGAAGACAAAGAGGGACGAACGAGACGAACTTGGAACAAAGAAGACCAACGGATCGAATGGGAGGACGAAGATGGACGAACGAGACGAACATGATCCAAAGAAGGCCTATGGACAAATGGTAGGACGAAGAGGGACGAACGAGACGAACTTGGAACAAAGAATGCCAACGGATCAAATGGGAGGACGAAGATGGACGAACGACAGGAACTTGGTCCAAAGAAGGCCTACGAAACAAATGGGAGGACGAAGAGGGACGAACGAGACGAACTTGGAACAAAAAAGACCAACGGATCGAATGGGAGGACGAAGATGGACGAACGAGACGAACATGATCCAAAGAAGGCCTACGGATCAAATGGTAGGACGAAGAGGGACGAACGAGACGAACATGGAACAAAGAAGGCCAACGGATCAAATGGGAGGACGAAGATGGACGAACGAGAGGAACTTGGTCCAAAGAAGGCCTACGGAACAAATGGGAGGACGAAGAGGGACGAACGAGACGAACTTGGAACAAAGAAGGCCAACGGATCAAATGGGCGGACGAAGATGGACGAACGACAGGAACTTGGTCCAAAGAAGGCCTACGGAACAAATGGGAGGACAAAGAGGGACGAACGAGACGAACTTGGAACAAAGAAGACCAACGGATCGAATGGGAGGACGAAGATGGACGAACGAGACGAACATGATCCAAAGAAGGCCTACGGATCAAATGGGAGGACGAAGAGGGACGAACGAGACGAACTTGGAACAAAGAAGGCCAACGAATCAAATGGGAGGACGAAGATGGACGAACGACAGGAACTTGGTCCAAAGAAGGCCTACGGAACAAATGGGAGGACGAAGAGGGACGAACGAGACGAACTTGGAACAAAGAAGGCCAACGGATCAAATAGGAGGACGAAGATGGACGAACGAGAGGAACTTGGTCCAAAGAAGGCCTACGGAACAAATGGGAGGACAAAGAGGGACGAACGAGACGAACTTGGAACAAAGAAGACCAACGGATCGAATGGGAGGACGAAGATGGACGAACGAGACGAACATGATCCAAAGAAGGCCTACGGATCAAAT
Source organism: Glycyrrhiza uralensis (assembly GCA_030159175.1). Classification (NCBI taxonomy): domain Eukaryota; kingdom Viridiplantae; phylum Streptophyta; class Magnoliopsida; order Fabales; family Fabaceae; genus Glycyrrhiza; species Glycyrrhiza uralensis. The sequence continues at coordinate 13,896,756 of BRZY01000008.1, read as the reverse complement.
GGTAGGACGAAGAGGGACGAACGAGACGAACTTGGAACAAAGAATGCCAACGGATCAAATGGGAGGACGAAGATGGACGAACGACAGGAACTTGGTCCAAAGAAGGCCTACGAAACAAATGGGAGGACAAAGAGGGACGAACGAGACGAACTTGGAACAAAGAACACCAACGGATCGAATGGGAGGACGAAGATGGACGAACGAGACGAACATGATCCAAAGAAGGCCTACGGATCAAATGGGAGGACGAAGAGGGACGAACGAGACGAACTTGGAACAAAGAAGGCCAACGAATCAAATGGGAGGACGAAGATGGACGAACGACAGGAACTTGGTCCAAAGAAGGCCTACGGAACAAATGGGAGGACGAAGAGGGACGAACGAGACGAACTTGGAACAAAGAAGACCAACGGATCGAATGGGAGGACGAAGATGGACGAACGAGACGAACATGATCTAAAGAACCCCTACGGATCAAATGGTAGGACGAAGAGGGACGAACGAGACGAAGTTGGAATAAAGAAGGCCAACGGATCAAATGGGAGGACGAAGATGGACGAACGAGAAGAACTTGGTCCAACGAAGGCCTATGGACAAATGGTAGGACGAAGAGGGACGAACGAGACGAACTTGGAACAAAGAATGCCAACGGATCAAATGGGAGGACGAAGATGGACGAACGACAGGAACTTGGTCCAAAGAAGGCCTACGAAACAAATGGGAGGACGAAGAGGGACGAACGAGACGAACTTGGAACAAAAAAGACCAACGGATCGAATGGGAGGACGAAGATGGACGAACGAGACGAACATGATCCAAAGAAGGCCTACGGATCAAATGGTAGGACGAAGAGGGACGAACGAGACGAACATGGAACAAAGAAGGCCAACGGATCAAATGGGAGGACGAAGATGGACGAACGAGAGGAACTTGGTCCAAAGAAGGCCTACGGAACAAATGGGAGGACGAAGAGGGACGAACGAGACGAACTTGGAACAAAGAAGGCCAACGGATCAAATAGGAGGACGAAGATGGACGAACGAGAGGAACTTGGTCCAAAGAAGGCCTACGGAACAAATGGGAGGACAAAGAGGGACGAACGAGACGAACTTGGAACAAAGAAGACCAACGGATCGAATGGGAGGACGAAGATGGACGAACGAGACGAACATGATCCAAAGAAGGCCTACGGATCAAATGGTAGGACGAAGAGGGACGAACGAGACGAACTTGGAACAAAGAATGCCAACGGATCAAATGGGAGGACGAAGATGGACGAACGACAGGAACTTGGTCCAAAGAAGGCCTACGAAACAAATGGGAGGACAAAGAGGGACGAACGAGACGAACTTGGAACAAAGAAGACCAACGGATCGAATGGGAGGACGAAGATGGACGAACGAGACGAACATGATCCAAAGAAGGCCTACGGATCAAATGGTAGGACGAAGAGGGACGAACGAGACGAACTTGGAACAAAGAATGCCAACGGAGCAAATGGGAGGACGAAGATGGACGAACGACAGGAACTTGGTCCAAAGAAGGCCTACGAAACAAATGGGAGGACGAAGAGGGACGAACGAGACGAACTTGGAACAAAGAAGACCAACGGATCGAATGGGAGGACGAAGATGGACGAACGAGACGAACATGATCTAAAGAACCCCTACGGATCAAATGGTAGGACGAAGAGGGACGAACGAGACGAAGTTGGAATAAAGAAGGCCAACGGATCAAATGGGAGGACGAAGATGGACGAACGAGAAGAACTTGGTCCAACGAAGGCCTACGGAACAAATGGGAGGACGAAGAGGGACGAACGAGACGAACTTGGAACAAAGAAGGCCAACGGATCAAATGGGAGGACGAAAAGGGACGAACGAGATGAACTTGGAACAAAGAAGGCCAACGGATCAAATGGGAGGACGAAGATGGACGAACGAGACGAACATGATCCAAAGAAGGCCTACGGATCAAATGGAAGGACGAAGATGGACGAACGAGACGAACTTGATCCAAAGAAGGCCTACGGATCAAATGGTAGGACGAAGAGGGACGAACGAGACGAACATGGAACAAAGAAGGCCAACGGATCAAATGGGAGGACGAAGAGGGACGAAGGAGACGAACTTGGAACGAAGAAGGCCAACAGATCAAATGGGAGGACGAAGATGGACGAACGAGACGAACATGATCCAAAGAAGGCCTACGGATCAAATGGTAGGACGAAGAGGGCCGAAGAGTCGAACTTGGAACAAAGAAGGCCAACGGATCAAATGGGAGGACGAAGATGGACGAACGAGACGAACATGATCCAAAGAAGGCCTACGGATCAAATGGTAGGACGAAGAGGGACGAACGAGACGAACTTGGTCCAAAGAAGGCCTACGGATCAAATGGGAGGACGAATATGGACGAACGAGACCAACTTGGTCCAAAAAATGCCAACGGATCAAATGGGAAGACGAAGATGGACGAACGAGAAGAACTTGGTCCAAAGAAGGCCTACGGAATAAATGGGAGGACGAAGAGGGACGAACGAGACGAACTTGGAACAAAGAAGGCCAACGGATCAAATGGGAGGATGAAGATGGACGAACGACAGGAACTTGGTCCAAAGAAGGCCTACGGAACAAATGGGAGGACAAAGAGGGACGAACGAGACGAACTTGGAACAAAGAAGACCAACGGATCGAATGGGAGGACGAAGATGGACGAACGAGACGAACATGATCCAAAGAAGGCCTACGGATCAAATGGTAGGACGAAGAGGGACGAACGAGACGAACTTGGAACAAAGAAGGCCAACGAATCAAATGGGAGGACGAAGATGGACGAACGACAGGAACTTGGTCCAAAGAAGGCCTACGGAACAAATGGGAGGACGAAGAGGGACGAACGAGACGAACTTGGAACAAAGAAGGCCAACGGATCAAATAGGAGGACGAAGATGGACGAACGAGAGGAACTTGGTCCAAAGAAGGCCTACGGAACAAATGGGAAGACAAAGAGGGACGAACGAGACGAACTTGGAACAAAGAAGACCAACGGATCGAATGGGAGGACGAAGATGGACGAACGAGACGAACATGATCCAAAGAAGGCCTATGGACAAATGGTAGGACGAAGAGGGACGAACGAGACGAACTTGGAACAAAGAATGCCAACGGATCAAATGGGAGGACGAAGATGGACGAACGACAGGAACTTGGTCCAAAGAAGGCCTACGAAACAAATGGGAGGACGAAGAGGGACGAACGAGACGAACTTGGAACAAAAAAGACCAACGGATCGAATGGGAGGACGAAGATGGACGAACGAGACGAACATGATCCAAAGAAGGCCTACGGATCAAATGGTAGGACGAAGAGGGACGAACGAGACGAACATGGAACAAAGAAGGCCAACGGATCAAATGGGAGGACGAAGATGGACGAACGAGAGGAACTTGGTCCAAAGAAGGCCTACGGAACAAATGGGAGGACGAAGAGGGACGAACGAGACGAACTTGGAACAAAGAAGGCCAACGGATCAAATGGGCGGACGAAGATGGACGAACGACAGGAACTTGGTCCAAAGAAGGCCTACGGAACAAATGGGAGGACAAAGAGGGACGAACGAGACGAACTTGGAACAAAGAAGACCAACGGATCGAATGGGAGGACGAAGATGGACGAACGAGACGAACATGATCCAAAGAAGGCCTACGGATCAAATGGTAGGACGAAGAGGGACGAACGAGACGAACTTGGAACAAAGAAGGCCAACGAATCAAATGGGAGGACGAAGATGGACGAACGACAGGAACTTGGTCCAAAGAAGGCCTACGGAACAAATGGGAGGACGAAGAGGGACGAACGAGACGAACTTGGAACAAAGAAGGCCAACGGATCAAATAGGAGGACGAAGATGGACGAACGAGAGGAACTTGGTCCAAAGAAGGCCTACGGAACAAATGGGAGGACAAAGAGGGACGAACGAGACGAACTTGGAACAAAGAAGACCAACGGATCGAATGGGAGGACGAAGATGGACGAACGAGACGAACATGATCCAAAGAAGGCCTACGGATCAAATGGTAGGACGAAGAGGGACGAACGAGACGAACTTGGAACAAAGAATGCCAACGGATCAAATGGGAGGACGAAGATGGACGAACGACAGGAACTTGGTCCAAAGAAGGCCTACGAAACAAATGGGAGGACAAAGAGGGACGAACGAGACGAACTTGGAACAAAGAAGACCAACGGATCGAATGGGAGGACGAAGATGGACGAACGAGACGAACATGATCCAAAGAAGGCCTACGGATCAAATGGTAGGACGAAGAGGGACGAACGAGACGAAGTTGGAATAAAGAAGGCCAACGGATCAAATGGGAGGACGAAGGTGGACGAACGAGAAGAACTTGGTCCAACGAAGGCCTACGGAACAAATGGGAGGACGAAGAGGGACGAACGAGACGAACTTGGAACAAAGAAGGCCAACGGATCAAATGGGAGGACGAAAAGGGACGAACGAGATGAACTTGGAACAAAGAAGGCCAACGGATCAAATGGGAGGACGAAGATGGACGAACGAGACGAACATGATCCAAAGAAGGCCTACGGATCAAATGGAAGGACGAAGATGGACGAACGAGACGAACTTGATCCAAAGAAGGCCTACGGATCAAATGGTAGGACGAAGAGGGACGAACGAGACGAACATGGAACAAAGAAGGCCAACGGATCAAATGGGAGGACGAAGAGGGACGAAGGAGACGAACTTGGAACGAAGAAGGCCAACAGATCAAATGGGAGGACGAAGATGGACGAACGAGACGAACATGATCCAAAGAAGGCCTACGGATCAAATGGTAGGACGAAGAGGGCCGAAGAGTCGAACTTGGAACAAAGAAGGCCAACGGATCAAATGGGAGGACGAAGATGGACGAACGAGACGAACATGATCCAAAGAAGGCCTACGGATCAAATGGTAGGACGAAGAGGGACGAACGAGACGAACTTGGTCCAAAGAAGGCCTACGGATCAAATGGGAGGACGAATATGGACGAACGAGACCAACTTGGTCCAAAAAATGCCAACGGATCAAATGGGAAGACGAAGATGGACGAACGAGAAGAACTTGGTCCAAAGAAGGCCTACGGAATAAATGGGAGGACGAAGAGGGACGAACGAGACGAACTTGGAACAAAGAAGGCCAACGGATCAAATGGGAGGATGAAGATGGACGAACGACAGGAACTTGGTCCAAAGAAGGCCTACGGAACAAATGGGAGGACAAAGAGGGACGAACGAGACGAACTTGGAACAAAGAAGACCAACGGATCGAATGGGAGGACGAAGATGGACGAACGAGACGAACATGATCCAAAGAAGGCCTACGGATCAAATGGTAGGACGAAGAGGGACGAACGAGACGAACTTGGAACAAAGAAGGCCAACGGATCAAATAGGAGGACGAAGATGGACGAACGAGAGGAACTTGGTCCAAAGAAGGCCTACGGAACAAATGGGAGGACAAAGAGGGACGAACGAGACGAACTTGGAACAAAGAAGACCAACGGATCGAATGGGAGGACGAAGATGGACGAACGAGACGAACATGATCCAAAGAAGGCCTACGGATCAAATGGTAGGACGAAGAGGGACGAACGAGACGAACTTGGAACAAAGAATGCCAACGGATCAAATGGGAGGACGAAGATGGACGAACGACAGGAACTTGGTCCAAAGAAGGCCTACGAAACAAATGGGAGGACAAAGAGGGACGAACGAGACGAACTTGGAACAAAGAAGACCAACGGATCGAATGGGAGGACGAAGATGGACGAACGAGACGAACATGATCCAAAGAAGGCCTACGGATCAAATGGTAGGACGAAGAGGGACGAACGAGACGAAGTTGGAATAAAGAAGGCCAACGGATCAAATGGGAGGACGAAGATGGACGAACGAGAAGAACTTGGTCCAACGAAGGCCTACGGAACAAATGGGAGGACGAAGAGGGACGAACGAGACGAACTTGGAACAAAGAAGGCCAACGGATCAAATGGGAGGACGAAAAGGGACGAACGAGATGAACTTGGAACAAAGAAGGCCAACGGATCAAATGGGAGGACGAAGATGGACGAACGAGACGAACATGATCCAAAGAAGGCCTACGGATCAAATGGAAGGACGAAGATGGACGAACGAGACGAACTTGATCCAAAGAAGGCCTACGGATCAAATGGTAGGACGAAGAGGGACGAACGAGACGAACATGGAACAAAGAAGGCCAACGGATCAAATGGGAGGACGAAGAGGGACGAAGGAGACGAACTTGGAACGAAGAAGGCCAACAGATCAAATGGGAGGACGAAGATGGACGAACGAGACGAACATGATCCAAAGAAGGCCTACGGATCAAATGGTAGGACGAAGAGGGCCGAAGAGTCGAACTTGGAACAAAGAAGGCCAACGGATCAAATGGGAGGACGAAGATGGACGAACGAGACGAACATGATCCAAAGAAGGCCTACGGATCAAATGGTAGGACGAAGAGGGACGAACGAGACGAACTTGGTCCAAAGAAGGCCTACGGATCAAATGGGAGGACGAATATGGACGAACGAGACCAACTTGGTCCAAAAAATGCCAACGGATCAAATGGGAAGACGAAGATGGACGAACGAGAAGAACTTGGTCCAAAGAAGGCCTACGGAATAAATGGGAGGACGAAGAGGGACGAACGAGACGAACTTGGAACAAAGAAGGCCAACGGATCAAATGGGAGGATGAAGATGGACGAACGACAGGAACTTGGTCCAAAGAAGGCCTACGGAACAAATGGGAGGACAAAGAGGGACGAACGAGACGAACTTGGAACAAAGAAGACCAACGGATCGAATGGGAGGACGAAGATGGACGAACGAGACGAACATGATCCAAAGAAGGCCTACGGATCAAATGGTAGGACGAAGAGGGACGAACGAGACGAACTTGGAACAAAGAAGGCCAACGAATCAAATGGGAGGACGAAGATGGACGAACGACAGGAACTTGGTCCAAAGAAGGCCTACGGAACAAATGGGAGGACGAAGAGGGACGAACGAGACGAACTTGGAACAAAGAAGGCCAACGGATCAAATAGGAGGACGAAGATGGACGAACGAGAGGAACTTGGTCCAAAGAAGGCCTACGGAACAAATGGGAAGACAAAGAGGGACGAACGAGACGAACTTGGAACAAAGAAGACCAACGGATCGAATGGGAGGACGAAGATGGACGAACGAGACGAACATGATCCAAAGAAGGCCTATGGACAAATGGTAGGACGAAGAGGGACGAACGAGACGAACTTGGAACAAAGAATGCCAACGGATCAAATGGGAGGACGAAGATGGACGAACGACAGGAACTTGGTCCAAAGAAGGCCTACGAAACAAATGGGAGGACGAAGAGGGACGAACGAGACGAACTTGGAACAAAAAAGACCAACGGATCGAATGGGAGGACGAAGATGGACGAACGAGACGAACATGATCCAAAGAAGGCCTACGGATCAAATGGTAGGACGAAGAGGGACGAACGAGACGAACATGGAACAAAGAAGGCCAACGGATCAAATGGGAGGACGAAGATGGACGAACGAGAGGAACTTGGTCCAAAGAAGGCCTACGGAACAAATGGGAGGACGAAGAGGGACGAACGAGACGAACTTGGAACAAAGAAGGCCAACGGATCAAATGGGCGGACGAAGATGGACGAACGACAGGAACTTGGTCCAAAGAAGGCCTACGGAACAAATGGGAGGACAAAGAGGGACGAACGAGACGAACTTGGAACAAAGAAGACCAACGGATCGAATGGGAGGACGAAGATGGACGAACGAGAAGAACATGATCCAAAGAAGGCCTACGGATCAAATGGTAGGACGAAGAGGGACGAACGAGACGAACTTGGAACAAAGAAGGCCAACGAATCAAATGGGAGGACGAAGATGGACGAACGACAGGAACTTGGTCCAAAGAAGGCCTACGGAACAAATGGGAGGACGAAGAGGGACGAACGAGACGAACTTGGAACAAAGAAGGCCAACGGATCAAATAGGAGGACGAAGATGGACGAACGAGAGGAACTTGGTCGAAAGAAGGCCTACGGAACAAATGGGAGGACAAAGAGGGACGAACGAGACGAACTTGGAACAAAGAAGACCAACGGATCGAATGGGAGGACGAAGATGGACGAACGAGACGAACATGATCCAAAGAAGGCCTACGGATCAAATGGTAGGACGAAGAGGGACGAACGAGACGAACTTGGAACAAAGAATGCCAACGGATCAAATGGGAGGACGAAGATGGACGAACGACAGGAACTTGGTCCAAAGAAGGCCTACGAAACAAATGGGAGGACAAAGAGGGACGAACGAGACGAACTTGGAACAAAGAAGACCAACGGATCGAATGGGAGGACGAAGATGGACGAACGAGACGAACATGATCCAAAGAAGGCCTACGGATCAAATGGTAGGACGAAGAGGGACGAACGAGACGAAGTTGGAATAAAGAAGGCCAACGGATCAAATGGGAGGACGAAGATGGACGAACGAGAAGAACTTGGTCCAACGAAGGCCTACGGAACAAATGGGAGGACGAAGAGGGACGAACGAGACGAACTTGGAACAAAGAAGGCCAACAGATCAAATGGGAGGACGAAAAGGGACGAACGAGATGAACTTGGAACAAAGAAGGCCAACGGATCAAATGGGAGGACGAAGATGGACGAACGAGACGAACATGATCCAAAGAAGGCCTACGGATCAAATGGAAGGACGAAGATGGACGAACGAGACGAACTTGATCCAAAGAAGGCCTACGGATCAAATGGTAGGACGAAGAGGGACGAACGAGACGAACATGGAACAAAGAAGGCCAACGGATCAAATGGGAGGACGAAGAGGGACGAAGGAGACGAACTTGGAACGAAGAAGGCCAACAGATCAAATGGGAGGACGAAGATGGACGAACGAGACGAACATGATCCAAAGAAGGCCTACGGATCAAATGGTAGGACGAAGAGGGCCGAAGAGTCGAACTTGGAACAAAGAAGGCCAACGGATCAAATGGGAGGACGAAGATGGACGAACGAGACGAACATGATCCAAAGAAGGCCTACGGATCAAATGGTAGGACGAAGAGGGACGAACGAGACGAACTTGGTCCAAAGAAGGCCTACGGATCAAATGGGAGGACGAATATGGACGAACGAGACCAACTTGGTCCAAAAAATGCCAACGGATCAAATGGGAAGACGAAGATGGACGAACGAGACGAACTTGATCCAAAGAAGGCCTACGGATCAAATGGGAGGACGAAGAGGGACGAACGAGACGAATATGATCCAAAGAAGGCCTACGGATCAAATAGGTTGAGGAAGAGGGACGAACGAGACGAACTTGGAACAAAGAAGGCCAACGGATCAAATGGGAGGACGAAGTTGGACGAACGAGACGAACATGATCCAAAGAAGGCCTACGGATCAAATGGGAGGACGAAGAGGGACGAACGAGACGAACTTGGAACAAAGAAGGCCAACGGATCGAATGGGAGGACGAAGATGGACGAACGAGACGAACATGATCCAAAGAAGGCCTACGGATCAAATGGTAGGACGAAGAGGGACGAACGAGACGAACTTGGAAAAAAGAAGGCCAACGGATCAAATGGGAGGACGAAGATGGACGAACGACAGGAACTTGGTCCAAAGAAGGCCTACGGAACAAGTGGGAGGACGAAGAGGGACGAACGAGACGAACTTGGAACAAAGAAGGCCAACGAATCAAATGGGAGGACGAAGATGGACGAACGACAGGAACTTGGTCCAAAGAAGGCCTACGGAACAAATGGGAGGACGAAGAGGGACGAACGAGACGAATATGATCCAAAGAAGGCCTACGGATCAAATAGGTTGAGGAAGAGGGACGAACGAGACGAACTTGGAACAAAGAAGGCCAACGGATCAAATGGGAGGACGAAGTTGGACGAACGAGACGAACATGATCCAAAGAAGGCCTACGGATCAAATGGGAGGACGAAGAGAGACGAACGAGACGAACATGGAACAAAGAAGGCCAACGGATCGAATGGGAGGACGAAGATGGACGAACGAGACGAACATGATCCAAAGAAGGCCTACGGATCAAATGGTAGGACGAAGAGGGACGAACGAGACGAACTTGGAACAAAGAAGGCCAACGGATCAAATGGGAGGACGAAGATTGACGAACGACAGGAACTTGGTCCAAAGAAGGCCTACGGAACAAGTGGGAGGACGAAGAGGGACGAACGAGACGAACTTAGAACAAAGAAGACCAACGGATCGAATGGGAGGACGAAGATGGACGAACGAGACGAATATGATCCAAAGAAGGCCTACGGATCAAATGGTAGGACGAAGAGGGACGAACGAGACGAACTTGGAACAAAGAAGGCCAACGGATCAAATGGGAGGACGAAGATGGACGAACGAGAAGAACTTGGTCCAAAGAAGGCCTACGGAACAAATGGGAGGACGAAGAGGGACGTACGAGACGAACTTGGAACAAAGAAGGCCAACGGATCAAATGGGAGGATGAAAAGGGACGAACGAGAGGAACTTGGAACAAAGAAGGCCAACGGATCAAATGGGAGGACGAAGATGGACGAACGAGACGAACATGATCCAAAGAAGGCCTACGGATCAAATGGAAGGACGAAGATGGACGAACGAGACGAACCTGATCCAAAGAAGGCCTACGGATCAAATGGTAGGACGAAGAGGGACGAACGAGACGAACTTGGAACAAAGAAGGCCAACAGATCGAATGGGAGGACGAAGATGGACGAACGAGACGAAGATGATCCAAAGAAGGCCTACGGATCAAATAGTAGGACGAAGAGGGACGAACGAGACGAACATGGAACAAAGAAGGCCAACGGATCAAATGGGAGGACGAAGAGGGACGAAGGAGACGAACTTGGAACGAAGAAGGCCAACGGATCAAATGGGAGGACGAAGATGGACGAACGAGACGAACATGATCCAAAGAAGGCCTACGGATCAAATGGTAGGACGAAGAGGGCCGAAGAGACGAACTTGGAACAAAGAAGGCCAACAGATCAAATGGGAGGACGAAGATGGACGAACGAGACGAACATGATCCAAAGAAGGCCTACGGATCAAATGGTACGACGAAGAGGGACGAACGAGACGAACTTGGTCCAAAGAAGGCCTACGGATCAAATGGGAGGACGAATATGGACGAACGAGTCCAACTTGGTCCAAAAAATGCCAACGGATCAAATGGGAAGACGAAGATGGATGAACGAGACGAACTTGATCCAAAGAAGGCCTACGGATCAAATGGGAGGACGAAGAGGGACGAACGAGACGAATATGATCCAAAGAAGGCCTACGGATCAAATAGGAGGAGGAAGAGGGACGAATGAGACGAACTTGGAACAAAGAAGGCCAACGGAGCAAATGGGAGGACGAAGTTGGACGAACGAGACGAACATGATCCAAAGAAGGCCTACGGATCAAATGGGAGGACGAAGAGGGACGAACGAGACGAACTTGGAACAAAGAAGGCCAACGGATCGAATGGGAGGACGAAGATGGACGAACGAGACGAACATGATCCAAAGAAGGCCTACGGATCAAATGGTAGGACAAAGAGGGACGAACGAGACGAACTTGGAACAAAGAAGGCCAACGGATCAAATGGGAGGACGAAGAGGGACGAATGAGATGAACTTGGAACAAAGAAGGCCAACGGATCAAATGGGAGGACGAAGATGGACGAACGAGACGAACATGATCCAAAGAAGGCCTACGGATCAAATGTAGGACGAAGAGGGACGAATGAGAAGAACTTGGAACAAAGAAGGCCAACGGATCAAATGGGAGGACGAAGAGGGACGAACGAGACGAACTTGGAACAAAGAAGGCCAACGGATCAAATGGGAGGACGAAGATGGACGAACGACACGAACATGATCCAAAGAAGGCCTACGGATCAAATGGTAGAAAGAAGAGGGACGAACGACACGAACTTGGTCCAAAGAAGGCCTACGGATCAAATGGGAGGACGAATATGGACGAACGAGACCAACTTGGTCCAAAAAATGCCAACGGATCAAATGGGAAGACGAAGATGGACGAACGAGACGAACTTGATCCAAAGAAGGCCTACGGATCAAATGGGAGGACGAAGAGGGACGAACGAGACGAATATGATCCAAAGAAGGCCTACGGATCAAATAGGTTGAGGAAGAGGGACGAACGAGACGAACTTGGAACAAAGAAGGCCAACGGATCAAATGGGAGGACGAAGTTGGACGAACGAGACGAACATGATCCAAAGAAGGCCTACGGATCAAATGGTAGGACGAAGAGGGCCGAAGAGACGAACTTGGAACAAAGAAGGCCAACAGATCAAATGGGAGGACGAAGATGGACGAACGAGACGAACATGATCCAAAGAAGGCCTACGGATCAAATGGTACGACGAAGAGGGACGAACGAGACGAACTTGGTCCAAAGAAGGCCTACGGATCAAATGGGAGGACGAATATGGACGAACGAGTCCAACTTGGTCCAAAAAATGCCAACGGATCAAATGGGAAGACGAAGATGGATGAACGAGACGAACTTGATCCAAAGAAGGCCTACGGATCAAATGGGAGGACGAAGAGGGACGAACGAGACGAATATGATCCAAAGAAGGCCTACGGATCAAATAGGAGGAGGAAGAGGGACGAATGAGACGAACTTGGAACAAAGAAGGCCAACGGAGCAAATGGGAGGACGAAGTTGGACGAACGAGACGAACATGATCCAAAGAAGGCCTACGGATCAAATGGGAGGACGAAGAGGGACGAACGAGACGAACTTGGAACAAAGAAGGCCAACGGATCGAATGGGAGGACGAAGATGGACGAACGAGACGAACATGATCCAAAGAAGGCCTACGGATCAAATGGTAGGACAAAGAGGGACGAACGAGACGAACTTGGAACAAAGAAGGCCAACGGATCAAATGGGAGGACGAAGAGGGACGAATGAGATGAACTTGGAACAAAGAAGGCCAACGGATCAAATGGGAGGACGAAGATGGACGAACGAGACGAACATGATCCAAAGAAGGCCTACGGATCAAATGTAGGACGAAGAGGGACGAATGAGAAGAACTTGGAACAAAGAAGGCCAACGGATCAAATGGGAGGACGAATATGGACGAACGAGTCCAACTTGGTCCAAAAAATGCCAACGGATCAAATGGGAAGACGAAGATGGATGAACGAGACGAACTTGATCCAAAGAAGGCCTGCGGATCAAATGGTACGACGAAGAGGGACGAACGAGACGAACTTGGTCCAAAGAAGGCCTACGGATCAAATGGGAGGACGAATATGGACGAACGAGTCCAACTTGGTCCAAAAAATGCCAACGGATCAAATGGGAAGACGAAGATGGATGAACGAGACGAACTTGATCCAAAGAAGGCCTACGGATCAAATGGGAGGACGAAGAGGGACGAACGAGACGAATATGATCCAAAGAAGGCCTACGGATCAAATAGGAGGAGGAAGAGGGACGAATGAGACGAACTTGGAACAAAGAAGGCCAACGGAGCAAATGGGAGGACGAAGTTGGACGAACGAGACGAACATGATCCAAAGAAGGCCTACGGATCAAATGGGAGGACGAAGAGGGACGAACGAGACGAACTTGGAACAAAGAAGGCCAACGGATCGAATGGGAGGACGAAGATGGACGAACGAGACGAACATGATCCAAAGAAGGCCTACGGATCAAATGGTAGGACAAAGAGGGACGAACGAGACGAACTTGGAACAAAGAAGGCCAACGGATCAAATGGGAGGACGAAGAGGGACGAATGAGATGAACTTGGAACAAAGAAGGCCAACGGATCAAATGGGAGGACGAAGATGGACGAACGAGACGAACATGATCCAAAGAAGGCCTACGGATCAAATGTAGGACGAAGAGGGACGAATGAGAAGAACTTGGAACAAAGAAGGCCAACGGATCAAATGGGAGGACGAAGAGGGACGAACGAGACGAACTTGGAACAAAGAAGGCCAACGGATCAAATGGGAGGACGAAGATGGACGAACGACACGAACATGATCCAAAGAAGGCCTACGGATCAAATGGTAGAAAGAAGAGGGACGAACGACACGAACTTGGTCCAAAGAAGGCCTACGGATCAAATGGGAGGACGAATATGGACGAACGAGACCAACTTGGTCCAAAAAATGCCAACGGATCAAATGGGAAGACGAAGATGGACGAACGAGACGAACTTGATCCAAAGAAGGCCTACGGATCAAATGGGAGGACGAAGAGGGACGAACGAGACGAATATGATCCAAAGAAGGCCTACGGATCAAATAGGTTGAGGAAGAGGGACGAACGAGACGAACTTGGAACAAAGAAGGCCAACGGATCAAATGGGAGGACGAAGTTGGACGAACGAGACGAACATGATCCAAAGAAGGCCTACGGATCAAATGGGAGGACGAAGAGGGACGAACGAGACGAACTTGGAACAAAGAAGGCCAACGGATCGAATGGGAGGACGAAGATGGACGAACGAGACGAACATGATCCAAAGAAGGCGTACGGATCAAATGGTAGGACGAAGAGGGACGAACGAGACGAACTTGGAACAAAGAAGGCCAACGGATCAAATGGGAGGACGAAGATGGACGAACGACAGGAACTTGGTCCAAAGAAGGCCTACGGAACAAGTGGGAGGACGAAGAGGGACGAACGAGACGAACTTGGAACAAAGAAGGCCAACGAATCAAATGGGAGGACGAAGATGGACGAACGACAGGAACTTGGTCCAAAGAAGGCCTACGGAACAAATGGGAGGACGAAGAGGGACGAACGAGACGAATATGATCCAAAGAAGGCCTACAGATCAAATAGGTTGAGGAAGAGGGACGAACGAGACGAACTTGGAACAAAGAAGGCCAACGGATCAAATGGGAGGACGAAGTTGGACGAACGAGACGAACATGATCCAAAGAAGGCCTACGGATCAAATGGGAGGACGAAGAGGGACGAACGAGACGAACTTGGAACAAAGAAGGCCAACGGATCGAATGGGAGGACGAAGATGGACGAACGAGACGAACATGATCCAAAGAAGGCCTACGGATCAAATGGTAGGACGAAGAGGGACGAACGAGACGAACTTGGAACAAAGAAGGCCAACGGATCAAATGGGAGGACGAAGATTGATGAACGACAGGAACTTGGTCCAAAGAAGGCCTACGGAATAAGTGGGAGGACGAAGAGGGACGAACGAGACGAACTTCGAACAAAGAAGACCAACGGATCGAATGGGAGGACGAAGATGGACGAACGAGACGAATATGATCCAAAGAAGGCCTACGGATCAAATGGTAGGACGAAGAGGGACGAACGAGACGAACTTGGAACAAAGAAGGCCAACGGATCAAATGGGAGGACGAAGATGGACGAACGAGAAGAACTTGGTCCAAAGAAGGCCTACGGAACAATTGGGAGGACGAAGAGGGACGAACGAGACGAACTTGGAACAAAGAAGGCCAACGGATCAAATGGGAGGATGAAAAGGGACGAACGAGAGGAACTTGGAACAAAGAAGGCCAACGGATCAAATGGGAGGACGAAGATGGACGAACGAGACGAACATGATCCAAAGAAGGCCTACGGATCAAATGGAAGGACGAAGATGGACGAACGAGACGAACTTGATCCAAAGAAGGCCTACGGATCAAATGGTAGGACGAAGAGGGACGAACGAGACGAACATGATCCAAAGAAGGCCTACGGATCAAATGGTAGGACGAAGAGGGCCGAAGAGTCGAACTTGGAACAAAGAAGGCCAACGGATCAAATGGGAGGACGAAGATGGACGAACGAGACGAACATGATCCAAAGAAGGCCTACGGATCAAATGGTAGGACGAAGAGGGACGAACGAGACGAACTTGGTCCAAAGAAGGCCTACGGATCAAATGGGAGGACGAATACGGACGAACGAGACCAACTTGGTTCAAAAAATGCCAACGGATCAAATGGGAAGACGAAGATGGACGAACGAGACGAACTTGATCCAAAGAAGGCCTACGGATCAAATGGGAGGACGAAGAGGGACGAACGAGACGAATATGATCCAAAGAAGGCCTACGGATCAAATAGGTTGAGGAAGAGGGACGAACGAGACGAACTTAGAACAAAGAAGGCCAACGGATCAAATGGGAGGACGAAGTTGGACGAACGAGACGAACATGATCCAAAGAAGGCCTACGGATCAAATGGGAGGACGAAGAGGGACGAACGAGACGAACTTGGAACAAAGAAGGCCAACGGATCGAATGGGAGGACGAAGATGGACGAACGAGACGAACATGATCCAAAGAAGGCCTACGGATCAAATGGTAGGACGAAAAGGGACGAACGAGACGAACTTGGAACAAAGAAGGCCAACGGATCAAATGGGAGGACGAAGATGGACGAACGACAGGAACTTGGTCCAAAGAAGGCCTACGGAACAAGTGGGAGGACGAAGAGGGACGAACGAGACGAACTTGGAAGAAAGAAGGCCAGCGAATCAAATGGGAGGACGAAGATGGACGAACGACAGGAACTTGGTCCAAAGAAGGCCTACGGAACAAATGGGAGGACGAAGAGGGACGAACGAGACGAATATGATCCAAAGAAGGCCTACGGATCAAATAGGTTGAGGAAGTGGGACGAACGAGACGAACTTGGAACAAAGAAGGCCAACGGATCAAATGGGAGGACGAAGTTGGACGAACGAGACGAACATGATCCAAAGAAGGCCTACGGATCAAATGGGAGGACGAAGAGGGACGAACGAGACGAACTTGGAACAAAGAAGGCCAACGGATCGAATGGGAGGACGAAGATTGACGAACGAGAAGAACTTGGTCCAAAGAAGGCCTACGGAACAAATGGGAGGACGAAGAGGGACGAACGAGACGAACTTGGAACAAAGAAGGCCAACGGATCAAATGGGAGGATGAAAAGGGACGAACGAGAGGAACTTGGAACAAAGAAGGCCAACGGATCAAATGGGAGGACGAAGATGGACGAACGAGACGAACATGATCCAAAGAAGGCCTACGGATCAAATGGAAGGACGAAGATGGACGAACGAGACGAACTTGATCCAAAGAAGGCCTACGGATCAAATGGTAGGACGAAGAGGGACGAACGAGACGAACTTGGAACAAAGAAGGCCAACGGATCGAATGGGAGGACGAAGATGGACGAACGAGACGAAGATGATCCAAAGAAGGCCTACGGATCAAATAGTAGGACGAAGAGGGACGAACGAGACGAACATGGAACAAAGAAGGCCAACGGATCAAATGGGAGGACGAAGAGGGACGAAGGAGACGAACTTGGAACGAAGAAGGCCAACGGATCAAATGGGAGGACGAAGATGGACGAACGAGACGAACATGATCCAAAGAAGGCCTACGGATCAAATGGGAGGACGAAGAGGGACGAACGAGACGAACTTGGAACAAAGAAGGCCAACGGATCGAATGGGAGGACGAAGATGGACGAACGAGACGAACATGATCCAAAGAAGGCCTACGGATCAAATGGTAGGACAAAGAGGGACGAACGAGACGAACTTGGAACAAAGAAGGCCAACGGATCAAATGGGAGGACGAAGAGGGACGAATGAGATGAACTTGGAACAAAGAAGGCCAACGGATCAAATGGGAGGACGAAGATGGACGAACGAGACGAACATGATCCAAAGAAGGCCTACGGATCAAATGGGAGGACGAAGAGGGACGAACGAGACGAACTTGGAACAAAGAAGGCCAACGGATCGAATGGGAGGACGAAGATGGACGAACGAGACGAACATGATCCAAAGAAGGCCTACGGATCAAATGGTAGGACAAAGAGGGACGAACGAGACGAACTTGGAACAAAAAAGGCCAACGGATCAAATGGGAGGACGAAGAGGGACGAATGAGATGAACTTGGAACAAAGAAGGCCAACGGATCAAATGGGAGGACGAAGATGGACGAACGAGACGAACATGATCCAAAGAAGGCCTACGGATCAAATGTAGGACGAAGAGGGACGAACGAGAAGAACTTGGAACAAAGAAGGCCAACGGATCAAATGGGAGGACGAAGAGGGACGAACGAGACGAACTTGGAACAAA
This sequence comes from Glycyrrhiza uralensis, assembly GCA_030159175.1. Lineage (NCBI taxonomy): Eukaryota > Viridiplantae > Streptophyta > Magnoliopsida > Fabales > Fabaceae > Glycyrrhiza > Glycyrrhiza uralensis. The sequence goes on along the minus strand of BRZY01000008.1, from coordinate 13,878,489 downwards.
GAAGGCCAACGGATCAAATGGGAGGACGAAGATGGACGAACGACACGAACATGATCCAAAGAAGGCCTACGGATCAAATGGTAGGACGAAGAGGGACGAACGAGACGAACTTGGAACAAAGAAGGCCTACGGATCAAATAGGAGGAGGAAGAGGGACGAACGAGACGAACTTGGAACAAAGAAGGCCAACGGATCAAATGGGAGGACGAAGATGGACGAACGAGAAGAACTTGGTCCAAAGAAGGCCTACGGAACAAATGGGAGGACGAAGAGGGACGAACGAGACGAACTTGGAACAAAGAAGGCCAACGGATCAAATGGGAGGATGAAAAGGGACGAACGAGAGGAACTTGGAACAAAGAAGGCCAACGGATCAAATGGGAGGACGAAGATGGACGAACGAGACGAACATGATCCAAAGAAGGCCTACGGATCAAATGGAAGGACGAAGATGGACGAACGAGACGAACTTGATCCAAAGAAGGCCTACGGATCAAATGGTAGGACGAAGAGGGACGAACGAGACGAACTTGGAACAAAGAAGGCCAACGGATCGAATGGGAGGACGAAGATGGACGAACGAGACGAAGATGATCCAAAGAAGGCCTACGGATCAAATAGTAGGACGAAGAGGGACGAACGAGACGAACATGGAACAAAGAAGGCCAACGGATCAAATGGGAGGACGAAGAGGGACGAAGGAGACGAACTTGGAACGAAGAAGGCCAACGGATCAAATGGGAGGACGAAGATGGACGAACGAGACGAACATGATCCAAAGAAGGCCTACGGATCAAATGGTAGGACGAAGAGGGCCGAAGAGACGAACTTGGAACAAAGAAGGCCAACAGATCAAATGGGAGGACGAAGATGGACGAACGAGACGAACACGATCCAAAGAAGGCCTACGGATCAAATGGTACGACGAAGAGGGACGAACGAGACGAACTTGGTCCAAAGAAGGCCTACGAATCAAATGGGAGGACGAATATGGACGAACGAGACCAACTTGGTCCAAAAAATGCCAACGGATCAAATGGGAAGACGAAGATGGATGAACGAGACGAAATTGATCCATAGAAGGCCTACGGATCAAATGGGAGGACGAAGAGGGACGAACGAGACGAATATGATCCAAAGAAGGCCTACGGATCAAATAGGAGGAGGAAGAGGGACGAATGAGACGAACTTGGAACAAAGAAGGCCAACGGATCAAATGGGAGGACGAAGTTGGACGAACGAGACGAACATGATCCAAAGAAGGCCTACGGATCAAATGGGAGGACGAAGAGGGACGAACGAGACGAACTTGGAACAAAGAAGGCCAACGGATCGAATGGGAGGACGAATGGGAGGACGAAGATGGACGAACGAGACGAACATGATCCAAAGAAGGCCTACGGATCAAATGGTAGGACAAAGAGGGACGAACGAGACGAACTTGGAACAAAGAAGGCCAATGGATCAAATGGGAGGACGAAGTGGGACGAATGAGATGAACTTGGAACAAAGAAGGCCAACGGATCAAATGGGAGGACGAAGATGGACGAACGAGACGAACATGATCTAAAGAAGGCCTACGGATCAAATGTAGGACGAAGAGGGACGAACGAGAAGAACTTGGAACAAAGAAGGCCAACGGATCAAATGGGAGGACGAAGAGGGACGAACGAGAGGAACTTGGAACAAAGAAGGCCAACGGATCAAATGGGAGGACGAAGATGGACGAACGACACGAACATGATCCAAAGAAGGCCTACGGATCAAATGGAAGGACGAAGATGGACGAACGAGACGAACTTGATCCAAAGAAGGCCTACGGATCAAATGGTAGGACGAAGAGGGACGAACGAGACGAACTTGGAACAAAGAAGGCCAACGGATCGAATGGGAGGACGAAGATGGACGAACGAGACGAACATGGAACAAAGAAGGCCAACGGATCAAATGGGAGGACGAAGAGGGACGAAGGAGACGAACTTGGAACGAAGAAGGCCAACGGATCAAATGGGAGGACGAAGATGGACGAACGAGCCGAACATGATCCAAAGAAGGCCTACGGATCAAATGGTAGGACGAAGAGGGCCGAAGAGACGAACTTGGAACAAAGAAGGCCAACAGATCAAATGGGAGGACGAAGATGGACGAACGAGACGAACATGATCCAAAGAAGGCCTACGGATCAAATGGTACGACGAAGAGGGACGAACGAGACGAACTTGGTCCAAAGAAGGCCTACGGATCAAATGGGAGGACGAATATGGACGAACGAGACCAACTTGGTCCAAAAAATGCCAACGGATCAAATGGGAAGACGAAGATGGATGAACGAGACGAACTTGATCCAAAGAAGGCCTACGGATCAAATGGGAGGACGAAGAGGGACGAACGAGACGAATATGATCCAAAGAAGGCCTACGGATCAAATAGGAGGAGGAAGAGGGACGAATGAGACGAACTTGGAACAAAGAAGGCCAACGTATCAAATGGGAGGACGAAGTTGGACGAACGAGACGAACATGATCCAAAGAAGGCCTACGGATCAAATGGGAGGACGAAGAGGGACGAACGAGACGAACTTGGAACAAAGAAGGCCAACGGATCGAATGGGAGGACGAAGATGGACGAACGAGACGAACATGATCCAAAGAAGGCCTACGGATCAAATGGTAGGACAAAGAGGGACGAACGAGACGAACTTGGAACAAAGAAGGCCAACGGATCAAATGGGAGGACGAAGAGGGACGAATGAGATGAACTTGGAACAAAGAAGGCCAACGGATCAAATGGGAGGACGAAGATGGACGAACGAGACGAACATGATCCAAAGAAGGCCTACGGATCAAATGTAGGACGAAGAGGGACGAACGAGAAGAACTTGGAACAAAGAAGGCCAACGGATCAAATGGGAGGACGAAGAGGGACGAACGAGACGAACTTGGAACAAAGAAGGCCAACGGATCAAATGGGAGGACGAAGATGGACGAACGACACGAACATGATCCAAAGAAGGCCTACGGATCAAATGGTAGAAAGAAGAGGGACGAACGACACGAACTTGGAACAAAGAAGGCCAACGGATCGAATGGGAGGACGAAGATGGACGAACGAGACGAACATGATCCAAAGAAGGCCTACGGATCAAATGGTAGCACGAAGAGGGACGAACGAGACGAACTTGGAACAAAGAAGGCCTACGGATCAAATAGGAGGAGGAAGAGGGACGAACGAGACGAACTTGGAACAAAGAAGGCCAACGGATCGAATGGGAGGAGAAGATGGACGAACGAGACGAACATGATCCAAAGAAGGCCTACGACGAACTTGGAACAAAGAAGGCCAACGGATCAAATGGGAGGACGAAGAGGGACGAATGAGACGAACTTGGAACAAAGAAGGCCAACGGATCAAATGGGAGGACGAAGGTGGACGAACGAGACGAACACGATCCAAAGAAGGCCTACGGATCAAATGGTAGGACGAAGAGGGACGAACGAGAAGAACTTGGAACAAAGAAGGCCAACGGATCAAATGGGAGGACGAAGAGGGACGAACGAGACGAACTTGGAACAAAGAAGGCCAACGTATTAAATGGGAGGACGAAGATGGACGAACGACACGAACATGATCCAAAGAAGGCCTACAGATCAAATGGTAGAAAGAAGAGGGACGAACGACATGAACATGGAACAAAGAAGGCCAACGGATCAAATGGGAGGACGAAGATGGACGAACGAGACGAACATGATCCAAAGAAGGCCTACGGATCAAATGGTAGGACGAAGAGGGCCGAAGAGACGAACTTGGAACAAAGAAGGCCAACGGATCAAATGGGAGGACGAAGATGGACGAACGAGACGAACATGATCCAAAGAAGGCCTATAGATCAAATGGTAAGACGAAGAGGGATGAACGAGACGAACTTGGTCCAAAGAAGGCCTACGGATCAAATGGGAGGACGAATATGGACGAACGAGACCAACTTGGTCCGAAAAATGCCAACGGATCAAATGGGAAGACGAAGATGGACGAACGAGACGAACTTGATCCAAAGAAGGCCTACGGATCAAATGGGAGGACGAAGAGGGACGAACGAGACGAATATGATCCAAAGAAGGCCTACGGATCAAATAGGAGGAGGAAGCGGGACGAATGAGACGAACTTGGAACAAAGAAGGCCAACGGATCAAATGGGAGGACGAAGTTGGACGAACGAGACGAACATGATCCAAAGAAGGCCTACGGATCAAATGGGAGGACGAAGAGGGACGAACGAGACGAACATGGAACAAAGAAGGCCAACGGATCGAATGGGAGGACGAAGATGGACGAACGAGACGAACATGATCCAAAGAAGGCCTACGGATCAAATGTAGGACGAAGAGGGACGAACGAGAAGAACTTGGAACAAAGAAGGCCTACGGATCAAATGGGAGGACGAATATGGACGAACGAGACGAACATGATCCAAAGAAGGCCTACGGATCAAATGGTAGAAAGAAGAGGGACGAACGACATGAACATGGAACAAAGAAGGCCAACGGATCAAATGGGAGGACGAAGATGGACGAACGAGACGAACATGATCCAAAGAAGGCCTACGGATCAAATGGTAGGACGAAGAGGGCCGAAGAGACGAACTTGGAACAAAGAAGGCCAACGGATCAAATGGGAGGACGAAGATGGACGAACGAGACGAACATGATCCAAAGAAGGCCTACAGATCAAATGGTAAGACGAAGAGGGATGAACGAGACGAACTTGGTCCAAAGAAGGCCTACGGATCAAATGGGAGGACGAATATGGACGAACGAGACCAACTTGGTCCGAAAAATGCCAACGGATCAAATGGGAAGACGAAGATGGACGAACGAGACGAACTTGATCCAAAGAAGGCCTACGGATCAAATGGGAGGACGAAGAGGGACGAACGAGACGAACATGATCCAAAGAAGGCCTACGGATCAAATGGGAGGACGAAGAGGGACGAATGAGATGAACTTGGAACAAAGAAGGCCAACGGATCAAATGGGAGGACGAAGATGGACGAACGAGACGAAGATGATCCAAAGAAGGCCTACGGATCAAATGTAGGACGAAGAGGGACGAACGAGAAGAACTTGGAACAAAGAAGGCCAACGGATCAAATGGGAGGACGAAGAGGGACGAACGAGACGAACTTGGAACAAAGAAGGCCAACGGATCAAATGGGAGGACGAAGATGGACGAACGACACGGACATGATCCAAAGAAGGCCTACGGATCAAATGGTAGAAAGAAGAGGGACGAACGACACGAACTTGGAACAAAGAAGGCCAACGGATCGAATGGGAGGACGAAGATGGACAAACGAGACGAACATGATCCAAAGAAGGCCTACGGATCAAATGGTAGGACGAAGAGGGACGAACGAGACGAACTTGGAACAAAGAAGGCCTACGGATCAAATAGGAGGAGGAAGAGGGACGAACGAGACGAACTTGGAACAAAGAAGGCCAACGGATCAAATGGGAGGACGAAGTTGGACGAACGAGACGAACATGATCCAAAGAAGGCCAACGGATCAAATGGGAGGACGAAGAGGGACGAACGAGACGAACTTGGAACAAAGTAGGCCAACGGATCGAATGGGAGGACGAAGATGGACGAACGAGACGAACATGATCCAAAGAAGGCCTACGACGAACTTGGAACAAAGAAGGCCAACGGATCAAATGGGAGGACGAAGAGGGACGAATGAGACGAACTTGGAACAAAGAAGGCCAACGGATCAAATGGGAGGACGAAGATGGACGAACGAGACGAACATGATCCAAAGAAGGCCTACGGATCAAATGGTAGGACGAAGAGGGATGAACGAGAAGAACTTGGAACAAAGAAGGCCAACGGATCAAATGGGAGGACGAAGAGGGACGAACGAGACGAACTTCGAACAAAGAAGGCCAACGTATTAAATGGGAGGACGAAGATGGACGAACGACACGAACATGATCCAAAGAAGGCCTACGGATCAAATGGTAGAAAGAAGAGGGACGAACGACATGAACATGGAACAAAGAAGGCCAACGGATCAAATGGGAGGACGAAGATGGACGAACGAGACGAACATGATCCAAAGAAGGCCTACGGATCAAATGGTAGGACGAAGAGGGCCGAAGAGACGAACTTGGAACAAAGAAGGCCAACGGATCAAATGGGAGGACGAAGATGGACGAACGAGACGAACATGATCCAAAGAAGGCCTACGGATCAAATGGTAGGACGAAGAGGGACGAACGAGACGAACTTGGTCCAAAGAAGGCCTATGGATCAAATGGGAGGACGAATATGGACGAACGAGACGAACTTGGTCCAAAAAATGCCAACGGATCAAATGGGAAGACGAAGATGGACGAACGAGACGAACTTGATCCAAAGAAGGCCTACGGATCAAATGGGAGGACGAAGAGGGACGAACGAGACGAATATGATCCAAAGAAGGCCTATGGATCAAATAGGAGGAGGAAGAGGGACGAATGAGACGAACTTGGAACAAAGAAGGCCTACGGATCAAATAGGAGGAGGAAGAGGGACGAACGAGACGAACTTGGAACAAAGAAGGCCAACGGATCAAATGGGAGGACGAAGTTGGACGAACGAGACGAACATGATCCAAAGAAGGCCAACGGATCAAATGGGAGGACGAAGTTGGACGAACGAGACGAACACGATCCAAAGAAGGCCTACGGATCAAATGGTAGGACGAAGAGGGACGAACGAGAAGAACTTGGAACAAAGAAGGCCAACGGATCAAATGGGAGGACGAAGAGGGACGAACGAGACGAACTTGGAACAAAGAAGGCCAACGTATTAAATGGGAGGACGAAGATGGACAAACGACATGAACATGATCGAAAGAAGGCCTACGGATCAAATGGTAGAAAGAAGAGGGACGAACGACATGAACATGGAACAAAGAAGGCCAACGGATCAAATGGGAGGACGAAGATGGACGAACGAGACGAAAATGATCCAAAGAAGGCCTACGGATCAAATGGTAGGACGAAGAGGGCCGAAGAGACGAACTTGGAACAAAGAAGGCCAACGGATCAAATGGGAGGACGAAGATGGACGAACGAGACGAACATGATCCAAAGAAGGCCTACAGATCAAATGGTAAGACGAAGAGGGACGAACGAGACGAACTTGGTCCAAAGAAGGCCTACGGATCAAATGGGAGGACGAATATGGACGAACGAGACCAACTTGGTCCGAAAAATGCCAACGGATCAAATGGGAAGACGAAGATGGACGAACGAGACGAACTTGATCCAAAGAAGGCCTACGGATCAAATGGGAGGACGAAGAGGGACGAACGAGACGAATATGATCCAAAGAAGGCCTACGGATCAAATAGGAGGAGGAAGAGGGACGAATGAGACGAACTTGGATCAAAGAAGGCCAACGGATCAAATGGGAGGACGAAGTTGGACGAACGAGACGAACATGATCCAAAGAAGGCCTACGGATAAAATGGGAGGACGAAGAGGGACGAACGAGACGAACTTGGAACAAAGAAGGCCAACGGATCGAATGGGAGGACGAAGATGGACGAACGAGACGAACATGATCCAAAGAAGGCCTACGGATCAAATGTAGGACGAAGAGGGACGAACGAGAAGAACTTGGAACAAAGAAGGCCTACGGATCAAATGGGAGGACGAATATGGACGAACGAGACGAACATGATCCAAAGAAGGCCTACGGATCAAATGGTAGAAAGAAGAGGGACGAACGACATGAACATGGAACAAAGAAGGCCAACGGATCAAATGGGAGGACGAAGATGGACGAACGAGACGAACATGATCCAAAGAAGGCCTACGGATCAAATGGTAGGACGAAGAGGGCCGAAGAGACGAACTTGGAACAAAGAAGGCCAACGGATCAAATGGGAGGACGAAGATGGACGAACGAGACGAACATGATCCAAAGAAGGCCTACAGATCAAATGGTAAGACGAAGAGGGATGAACGAGACGAACATGGTCCAAAGAAGGCCTACGGATCAAATGGGAGGACGAATATGGACGAACGAGACCAACTTGGTCCGAAAAATGCCAACGGATCAAATGGGAAGACGAAGATGGACGAACGAGACGAACTTGATCCAAAGAAGGCCTACGGATCAAATGGGAGGACGAAGAGGGACGAACGAGACGAACATGATCCAAAGAAGGCCTACGGATCAAATGGGGGGACGAAGAGGGACGAATGAGATGAACTTGGAACAAAGAAGGCCAACGGATCAAATGGGAGGACGAAGATGGACGAACGAGACGAAGATGATCCAAAGAAGGCCTACGGATCAAATGTAGGACGAAGAGGGACGAACGAGAAGAACTTGGAACAAAGAAGGCCAACGGATCAAATGGGAGGACGAAGAGGGACGAACGAGACGAACTTGGAACAAAGAAGGCCAACGGATCAAATGGGAGGACGAAGATGGACGAACGACACGGACATGATCCAAAGAAGGCCTACGGATCAAATGGTAGAAAGAAGAGGGACGAACGACACGAACTTGGAACAAAGAAGGCCAACGGATCGAATGGGAGGACGAAGATGGACAAACGAGACGAACATGATCCAAAGAAGGCCTACGGATCAAATGGTAGGACGAAGAGGGACGAACGAGACGAACTTGGAACAAAGAAGGCCTACGGATCAAATAGGAGGAGGAAGAGGGACGAACGAGACGAACTTGGAACAAAGAAGGCCAGCGGATCAAATGGGAGGACGAAGTTGGACGAACGAGACGAACATGATCCAAAGAAGGCCAACGGATCAAATGGGAGGACGAAGAGGGACGAACGAGACGAACTTGGAACAAAGTAGGCCAACGGATCGAATGGGAGGACGAAGATGGACGAACGAGACGAACATGATCCAAAGAAGGCCTACGACGAACTTGGAACAAAGAAGGCCAACGGATCAAATGGGGAGGACGAAGAGGGACGAATGAGACGAACTTGGAACAAAGAAGGCCAACGGATCAAATGGGAGGACGAAGATGGACGAACGAGACGAACATGATCCAAAGAAGGCCTACGGATCAAATGGTAGGACGAAGAGGGATGAACGAGAAGAACTTGGAACAAAGAAGGCCAACGGATCAAATGGGAGTACGAAGAGGGACGAACGAGACGAACTTGGAACAAAGAAGGCCAACGTATTAAATGGGAGGACGAAGATGGACGAACGACACGAACATGATCCAAAGAAGGCCTACGGATCAAATGGTAGAAAGAAGAGGGACGAACGACATGAACATGGAACAAAGAAGGCCAACGGATCAAATGGGAGGACGAAGAGGGCCGAAGAGACGAACTTGGAACAAAGAAGGCCAACGGATCAAATGGGAGGACGAAGATGGACGAACGAGACGAACATGATCCAAAGAAGGCCCACAGATCAAATGGTAAGACGAAGAGGGACGAACGAGACGAACTTGGTCCAAAGAAGGCCTACGGATCAAATGGGAGGATGAATATGGACGAACGAGACCAACTTGGTCCGAAAAATGCCAACGGATCAAATGGGAAGAAGAAGATGGACGAACGAGACGAACTTGATCCAAAGAAGGCCTACGTATCAAATTGGAGGACGAAGAGGGACGAACGAGACGAATATGATCCAAAGAAGGCCTACGGATCAAATAGGAGGAGGAAGAGGGACGAATGAGACGAACTTGGATCAAAGAAGGCCAACGGATCAAATGGGAGGACGAAGTTGGACGAACGAGACGAACATGATCCAAAGAAGGCCTACGGATCAAATGGGAGGACGAAGAGGGACGAACGAGACGAACTTGGAACAAAGAAGGCCAACGGATCGAATGGGAGGACGAAGATGGACGAACGAGACGAACATGATCCAAAGAAGGCCTACGGATCAAATGTAGGACGAAGAGGGACGAACGAGAAGAACTTGGAACAAAGAAGGCCTACGGATCAAATGGGAGGACGAATATGGACGAACGAGACGAACGTGATCCAAAGAAGGCCTACGGATCAAATGGTAGAAAGAAGAGGGACGAACGACATGAACATGGAACAAAGAAGGCCAACGGATCAAATGGGAGGACGAAGATGGACGAACGAGACGAACATGATCCAAAGAAGGCCTACGGATCAAATAGTAGGACGAAGAGGGCCGAAGAGACGAACTTGGAACAAAGAAGGCCAACGGATCAAATGGGAGGACGAAGATGGACGAACGAGACGAACATGATCCAAAGAAGGCCTACGGATCAAATGGTAGGACGAAGAGGGACGAACGAGACGAACTTGGAACAAAGAAGGCCTACGGATCAAATGGGAGGACGAAGATGGACGAACGAGACGAAGATGATCCAAAGAAGGCCTACGGATCAAATGTAGGACGAAGAGGGACGAACGAGAAGAACTTGGAACAAAGAAGGCCAACGGATCAAATGGGAGGACGAAGAGGGACGAACGAGACGAACTTGGAACAAGAAGGCCAACGGATCAAATGGGAGGACGAAGATGGACGAACGACACGAACATGATCCAAAGAAGGCCTACGGATCAAATGGTAGAAAGAAGAGGGACGAACGACACGAACTTGGAACAAAGAAGGCCAACGGATCGAATGGGGAGGACGAAGATGGACAAACGAGACGAACATGATCCAAAGAAGGCCTACGGATCAAATGGTAGGAGGAAGAGGGACGAACGAGACGAACTTGGAACAAAGAAGGCCTACGGATCAAATAGGAGGAGGAAGAGGGACGAACGAGACGAACTTGGAACAAAGAAGGCCAACGGATCAAATGGGAGGACGAAGTTGGACGAACGAGACGAACATGATCCAAAGAAGGCCAACGGATCAAATGGGAGGACGAAGAGGGACGAACGAGACGAACTTGGAACAAAGTAGGCCAACGGATCGAATGGGAGGACGAAGATGGACGAACGAGACGAACATGATCCAAAGAAGGCCTACGACGAACTTGGAACAAAGAAGGCCAACGGATCAAATGGGAGGACGAAGATGGACGAACGAGACGAACATGATTCAAAGAAGGCCAACGGATCAAATGGTAGGACGAAGAGGGATGAACGAGAAGAACTTGGAACAAAGAAGGCCAACGGATCAAATGGGAGGACGAAGAGGGACGAACGAGACGAACTTGGAACAAAGAAGGCCAACGTATTAAATGGGAGGACGAAGATGGACGAACGACACGAACATGATCCAAAGAAGGCCTACGGATCAAATGGTAGAAAGAAGAGGGACGAACGACATTAACATGGAACAAAGAAGGCCAACGGATCAAATGGGAGGACGAAGATGGACGAACGAGACGAACATGATCCAAAGAAGGCCTACGGATCAAATGGTAGGACGAAGAGGGCCGAAGAGACGAACTTGGAACAAAGAAGGCCAACGGATCAAATGGGAGGACGAAGATGGACGAACGAGACGAACATGATCCAAAGAAGGCCTACGGATCAAATGGTAGGACGAAGAGGGACGAACGAGACGAACTTGGAACAAAGAAGGCCAACGGATCAAATGGGAGGACGAAGATGGACGAACGACACGGACATGATCCAAAGAAGGCCTACGGATCAAATGGTAGAAAGAAGAGGGACGAACGACACGAACTTGGAACAAAGAAGGCCAACGGATCGAATGGGAGGACGAAGATGGACAAACGAGACGAACATGATCCAAAGAAGGCCTACGGATCAAGTGGTAGGACGAAGAGGGACGAACGAGACGAACTTGGAACAAAGAAGGCCTACGGATCAAATAGGAGGAGGAAGAGGGACAAACGAGACGAACTTGGAACAAAGAAGGCCAACGGATCAAATGGGGAGGACGAAGTTGGACGAACGAGACGAACATGATCCAAAGAAGGCCAACGGATCAAATGGGGAGGACGAAGAGGGGACGAACGAGACGAACTTGGAACAAAGTAGGCCAACGGATCGAATGGGAGGACGAAGATGGACGAACGAGACGAACATGATCCAAAGAAGGCCTACGACGAACTTGGAACAAAGAAGGCCAACGGATCAAATGGGAGGACGAAGAGGGACGAATGAGACGAACTTGGAACAAAGAAGGCCAACGGATCAAATGGGAGGACGAAGATGGACGAACGAGACGAACATGATCCAAAGAAGGCCTACGGATCAAATGGTAGGACGAAGAGGGATGAACGAGAAGAACTTGGAACAAAGAAGGCCAACGGATCAAATGGGAGGACGAAGAGGGACGAACGAGACGAACTTCGAACAAAGAAGGCCAACGTATTAAATGGGAGGACGAAGATGGACGAACGACACGAACATGATCCAAAGAAGGCCTACGGATCAAATGGTAGAAAGAAGAGGGACGAACGACATGAACATGGAACAAAGAAGGCCAACGGATCAAATGGGAGGACGAAGATGGACGAACGAGACGAACATGATCCAAAGAAGGCCTACGGATCAAATGGTAGGACGAAGAGGGCCGAAGAGACGAACTTGGAACAAAGAAGGCCAACGGATCAAATGGGAGGACGAAGATGGACGAACGAGACGAACATGATCCAAAGAAGGCCTACGGATCAAATGGTAGGACGAAGAGGGACGAACGAGACGAACTTGGTCCAAAGAAGGCCTATGGATCAAATGGGAGGACGAATATGGACGAACGAGACGAACTTGGTCCAAAAAATGCCAACGGATCAAATGGGAAGACGAAGATGGACGAACGAGACGAACTTGATCCAAAGAAGGCCTACGGATCAAATGGGAGGACGAAGAGGGACGAACGAGACGAATATGATCCAAAGAAGGCCTACGGATCAAATAGGAGGAGGAAGAGGGACGAATGAGACGAACTTGGAACAAAGAAGGCCTACGGATCAAATAGGAGGAGGAAGAGGGACGAACGAGACGAACTTGGAACAAAGAAGGCCAACGGATCAAATGGGAGGACGAAGTTGGACGAACGAGACGAACATGATCCAAAGAAGGCCAACGGATCAAATGGGAGGACGAAGTTGGACGAACGAGACGAACACGATCCAAAGAAGGCCTACGGATCAAATGGTAGGACGAAGAGGGACGAACGAGAAGAACTTGGAACAAAGAAGGCCAACGGATCAAATGGGAGGACGAAGAGGGACGAACGAGACGAACTTGGAACAAAGAAGGCCAACGTATTAAATGGGAGGACGAAGATGGACAAACGACACGAACATGATCCAAAGAAGGCCTACGGATCAAATGGTAGAAAGAAGAGGGGACGAACGACATGAACATGGAACAAAGAAGGCCAACGGATCAAATGGGAGGACGAAGATGGACGAACGAGACGAAAATGATCCAAAGAAGGCCTACGGATCAAATGGTAGGACGAAGAGGGCCGAAGAGACGAACTTGGAACAAAGAAGGCCAACGGATCAAATGGGAGGACGAAGATGGACGAACGAGACGAACATGATCCAAAGAAGGCCTACAGATCAAATGGTAAGACGAAGAGGGACGAACGAGACGAACTTGGTCCAAAGAAGGCCTACGGATCAAATGGGAGGACGAATATGGACGAACGAGACCAACTTGGTCCGAAAAATGCCAACGGATCAAATGGGAAGACGAAGATGGACGAACGAGACGAACGTGATCCAAAGAAGGCCTACGGATCAAATGGGAGGACGAAGAGGGACGAACGAGACGAATATGATCCAAAGAAGGCCTACGGATCAAATAGGAGGAGGAAGAGGGACGAATGAGACGAACTTGGATCAAAGAAGGCCAACGGATCAAATGGGAGGACGAAGTTGGACGAACGAGACGAACATGATCCAAAGAAGGCCTACGGATCAAATGGGAGGACGAAGAGGGACGAACGAGACGAACTTGGAACAAAGAAGGCCAACGGATCGAATGGGAGGACGAAGATGGACGAACGAGACGAACATGATCCAAAGAAGGCCTACGGATCAAATGTAGGACGAAGAGGGACGAACGAGAAGAACTTGGAACAAAGAAGGCCTACGGATCAAATGGGAGGACGAATATGGACGAACGAGACGAACATGATCCAAAGAAGGCCTACGGATCAAATGGTAGAAAGAAGAGGGACGAACGACATGAACATGGAACAAAGAAGGCCAACGGATCAAATGGGAGGACGAAGATGGACGAACGAGACGAACATGATCCAAAGAAGGCCTACGGATCAAATGGTAGGACGAAGAGGGCCGAACAGACGAACTTGGAACAAAGAAGGCCAACGGATCAAATGGGAGGACGAAGATGGACGAACGAGACGAACATGATCCAAAGAAGGCCTACAGATCAAATGGTAAGACGAAGAGGGATGAACGAGACGAACTTGGTCCAAAGAAGGCCTACGGATCAAATGGGAGGACGAATATGGACGAACGAGACCAACTTGGTCCGAAAAATGCCAACGGATCAAATGGGAAGACGAAGATGGACGAACGAGACGAACTTGATCCAAAGAAGGCCTACGGATCAAATGGGAGGACGAAGAGGGACGAACATGATCCAAAGAAGGCCTACGGATCAAATGGGAGGACGAAGAGGGACGAATGAGATGAACTTGGAACAAAGAAGGCCAACGGATCAAATGGGAGGACGAAGATGGACGAACGAGACGAACATGATCCAAAGAAGGCCTACGGATCAAATGGGAGGACGAAGAGGGACGAACGAGACGAACTTGGAACAAAGAAGGCCAACGGATCGAATGGGAGGACGAAGATGGACGAACGAGACGAACATGATCCAAAGAAGGCCTACGGATCAAATGGGAGGACGAAGATGGACGAACGAGACAAAAATGATCCAAAGAAGGCCTACGGATCAAATGGTAGGACGAAGAGGGCCGAAGAGACGAACTAGGAACAAAGAAGGCCAACGGATCAAATGGGAGGACGAAGATGGACGAACGAGACGAACATGATCCAAAGAAGGCCTACAGATCAAATGGTAAGACAAAGAGGGACGAACGAGACGAACTTGGTCCAAAGAAGGCCTACGGATCAAATGGGAGGACGAATATGGACGAACGAGACCAACTTGGTCCGAAAAATGCCAACGGATCAAATGGGAAGACGAAGATGGACGAACGAGACGAACGTGATCCAAAGAAGGCCTACGGATCAAATGGGAGGACGAAGAGGGACGAACGAGACGAATATGATCCAAAGAAGGCCTACGGATCAAATAGGAGGAGGAAGAGGGACGAATGAGACGAACTTGGATCAAAGAAGGCCAACGGATCAAATGGGAGGACGAAGTTGGACGAACGAGACGAACATGATCCAAAGAAGGCCTACGGATCAAATGGGGAGGACGAAGAGGGACGAACGAGACGAACTTGGAACAAAGAAGGCCAACGGATCGAATGGGAGGACGAAGATGGACGAACGAGACGAACATGATCCAAAGAAGGCCTACGGATCAAATGTAGGACGAAGAGGGACGAACGAGAAGAACTTGGAACAAAGAAGGCCTACGGATCAAATGGGAGGACGAAAATGGACGAACGAGACGAACATGTTCCAAAGAAGGCCTACGGATCAAATGGTAGAAAGAAGAGGGACGAACGACATGAACATGGAACAAAGAAGGCCAACGGAACAAATGGGAGGACGAAGATGGACGAACGAGACGAACATGATCCAAAGAAGGCCTACGGATCAAATGGTAGGACGAAGAGGGCCGAAGAGACGAACTTGGAACAAAGAAGGCCAACGGATCAAATGGGAGGACGAAGAGGGACGAACGAGACGAACTTGGAACAAAGAAGGCCAACGGATCAAATGGGAGGACGAAGATGGACGAACGACACGAACATGATCCAAAGAAGGCCTACGGATCAAATGGTAGAAAGAAGAGGGACGAACGACACGAACTTTGGAACAAAGAAGGCCAACGGATCGAATGGGAGGACGAAGATGGACAAACGAGACGAACATGATCCAAAGAAGGCCTACGGATCAAATGGTAGGACGAAGAGGGACGAACGAGACGAACTTGGAACAAAGAAGGCCTACGGATCAAATAGGAGGAGGAAGAGGGACGAACGAGACGAACTTGGAACAAAGAAGGCCAACGGATCAAATGGGAGGACGAAGTTGGACGAACGAGACGAACATGATCCAAAGAAGGCCAACGGATCAAATGGGAGGACGAAGAGGGACGAACGAGACGAACTTGGAACAAAGTAGGCCAACGGATCGAATGGGAGGACGAAGATGGACGAACGAGACGAACATGATCCAAAGAAGGCCTACGACGAACTTGGAACAAAGAAGGCCAATGGATCAAATGGGAGGACGAAGAGGGACGAATGAGACGAACTTGGAACAAAGAAGGCCAACGGATCAAATGGGAGGACGAAGATGGACGAACGAGACGAACATGATCCAAAGAAGGCCTACGGATCAAATGGTAGGACGAAGAGGGGATGAACGAGAAGAACTTGGAACAAGAAGGCCAACGGATCAAATGGGAGGACGAAGAGGGACGAACGAGACGAACTTGGAACAAAGAAGGCCAACGTATTAAATGGGAGGACGAAGATGGACGAACGACACGAACATGATCCAAAGAAGGCCTACGGATCAAATGGTAGAAAGAAGAGGGACGAACGACATGAACATGGAACAAAGAAGGCCAACGGATCAAATGGGAGGACGAAGATGGATGAACGAGACGAACATGATCCAAAGAAGGCCTACGGATCAAATGGTAGGACGAAGAGGGCCGAAGAGACGAACTTGGAACAAAGAAGGCCAACGGATCAAATGGGAGGACGAAGATGGACGAACGAGACGAACATGATCCAAAGAAGGCCTACGGATCAAATGGTAGGACGAAGAGGGACGAACGAGACGAACTTGGTCCAAAGAAGGCCTATGGATCAAATGGGAGGACGAATATGGACGAACGAGACGAATATGATCCAAAGAAGGCCTACGGATCAAATGGGAAGACGAAGATGGACGAACGAGACGAACTTGATCCAAAGAAGGCCTACGGATCAAATGGGAGGAC